>WOXC01006740.1:0-550657 GCA_011680675.1 Gymnobelideus leadbeateri
CAGCTCCCGCGGGCACCGAGTCACAAGTCTCCGGGCCAATCGGAGGCTCAGGGGCCGTTCCTCCCAGGGTGGCCTCGGGGCTTTAAGAAGGGGCTGGGAAGCCTGAGGGGGTGGGGGAGAACTGTCCATCCAGGACCGCATAAGCAGCAGCTGCCTCGGAGCCGAAGCCTGGTGCTTAGACGAGTAGAACCGCAACCATGTCTCTGCAGGTAAAACTGGCTGCCCGGGATGCAGCCAGTGCTCTCCGGATGCGCATCTGCTACAGACCATGGGGAAGAAAGAAAGGGGGGTTGGCGGGATCCGGCCCCTCTCAGGTTGCGATCCTCCATCAGGACCTTGGGCTCTGGAGCTTCAGGCGCTCTGCCCTACTCAGGCCCAGTTCCCAGCCTTGTTTCACCTGCGGGATGCCGGGATGCCTAGAATGCCCGGAATACTCTCTCAGGCCCGCTAACAGGAGTCCATCGACTTGAGACATTTAGGACATCGCAGGCTTAAGGAGCTGCGCCAACCAAAGCCCACAACTCTTAAAGGGGGTGGGCTGCATGCAGCTCCGAGTTTTCTTGCGCTCCCTACTGCTGAGTGCTTGGGGAGGGGAGGAGGGGAGGAAGGGTCTTTAACCCTGTTTCAGTTAACGTAAGACCCATTTGAAAGGCATTTATATGCAGCTTTCGGAAGGGAGGCTAGAAGGGATGAGGAGGGCTTTAATTCTTCTTGGATGAGAGAGAGAGAGAGAGAGAGAGAGAGAGAGAGAGAGAGAGAGAGAGAGAGAGAGAGAGAGTGAGTCCCAGGCCTCAGCAGTTGTTAAGGGATGCTTTTGAGTCTGCTCTTGTTTTGACTGGATGCCTTAAATTGGCCACTGAATTCTTGTGCCCTCCCACTTCACCCTCCCCCATTATGATGCTACCAGTGCCAGCAGAAAAACAAGGGACTAAGTGTTTTCCAGACAAAGCAATGCCAATCGAATTAATTTCTCTCTGAGATTTATGTAATTGTCTTCACCACTCATTGACTGGTCTGCATACTTTTACTCTCTCTCCACTTTAACAAATTCCCACCCCAAAACCCCAAGTCCTACAAAAACTGCCCCCACTTTAAAATATTAAAACAAGTATCTTTTACTACAACCTCTGCTTTTTTAGGAGGCCAATCTGCTTGGATTCTATTTGAAAATTGATCGTAACTTTACTTATTTAGATCATTTTTACCATAGAATATCAAAGACCAATAGTACTATAGGAAAGAAAAGTACACACACACACTGGTAACTGGGATCCTGAACCAATAAGCTATTTTACAAATTAAGCATAAGAGAGAAGGTAGTGATATAGACAGTAACAGCCAAGATTAAGGCTTGGTCCTCTGATTCCAAATTCAGTTATCTTTTTAATTATCCTCAAATGTCTCTGTTACACTGTTTTTCACCTTTATTAAGTTATTTAAGTGTTAGAAATATCTATGAACATAGTATTCAAAAAGAGTCCTTACAGAGTTGATTTTGGTCAAACAATTTCCATTGAAACCTTACCCTCCCCCTTTACCTTCCCACCAGTATAATTGCAGAGTAACTAATTTGTTGATTTTGTGCTAGTTAATACCAAGGTGGATATGATCACTTAGTGAGACTTGAAGATGATTTGAATTGTTCCTCTAGAGAGTTTCTTTCTATAATCTGCTCTTTAGAATAATCCATATGTGAAGGACTAACTCAACTCAGTTATGACCCCAAATTCTACCTTAGTTCCAACTATAATTTCTGTCTTTCTCTCTTACCAAGTCTTCTATTAATGAGTTAGCAAAATTGGATGAATTACTGACTTCCCTGCAGGAAGGTGATGTCATTCTAGATGACTGCTTTTTTGAATATAGAGCTGATAAAGTGAGTTTTAGATTCATTCATGTTTTCCTCTGCCCATCCTCTATGTAAATTGGTAATGAACAGGGTAAGAAAAGTATCTCTTTGTTTGACATAAATGAAAGAGAATTCCAAAAACTCTGAATTATTGCACACAACCTGTAAAAGCAACCCTTGATCTTACCAAGACTGATAGGGAGAGATGAATTTTTTAAAACATCTTCCTGCCAGTTAGACTATAGCTGCAAATCCCAACATAGGAAATGAAATCAAACACCCCAGAGGACATAGAAACTCAGGAAAACAGTAACAGATTGTTAGGCTGAAAACAGAGCTGGCAGCATAAACTCATTGGTATGCTCCAGCAGAAACTGGGTAAGCTTTTCCTCCCTCCCTCCTTTGAGCTGTCCAAAAATTGACTGAACTGTCTTGGGAGCTGGTCACTTTCCCCATCAGAGAGTCTCAGCTGGGAGAGCTTTTAGAGGCCATCTACTTTGACCTGTATCTGAACAAGGTTCCTCTCTACAATATACCTGACAAGAAGTTCCTTTGAAAACCTCCAAGGAGGTGGAGCTCACTACCCCCACTTTTGGATTGCTTAAAGCGTTAGGCAGTTTTCCTTATGGAAAGCCTAAATTTGCTTTTTTTTTTTTTTTGCAACTTCCAGGAATTGCTCCTAGTTCCTCCTATGGCCAACAAGATTAAGTCAGATATCTTTTTCATGTGGCAACCTTTCAAACTTGAAGTTATCTACCATATTCTCCGTAAATCTCTTCTCCTGACTAGTTCCTTCAGTGTAACTTCATAAGAAATGATCTCAGAGTCTTTCGTCACTCTGGTCCCCCCTCTTCTGGATATTTCTTCAGTTTCTTAAAACATGGTGTCCAGAATTGAACACAATATCCTACATGTGTTCCAACTAGGGTAGAGTAAAGCAGAATCCTGGCCTCCCTAGTCCTGGACATTATACTTCCAACCTAATGCATCCAATCATTGCCCCTGTTGGCTTATATTGAAATTGCAGTCCTCTAAGACCCCCCAGATCATTTTCATTTAAAAATTGTTAAACTTAATTTGTTTTTTAAATTTTTTCTTTCTAATTTACATAGTAAAATAAGCATTTCCATAACATACTACAATAAAAAGATGTTTGCACATGAAACTGCAAATCTACTATGTATAACTTGCTACTCTTTCAAATATACAACAAAATTATCATGTAAATACTCCGTAATCACACCTCTGCCATCTTGTATATGTGAAGTTAATGAAGGTAACTTCAGAAGTCTTGTAGCTTGGCCTCTCCTCCCTCCATATTTTGATATAAGGAAATTGAGACCCAGAGAGGTCACTTGCCTAAGGTCACAATGGTAGTAAGTGGCAGAGCTGGAATTTAAATCCAGGTCCTCCAACGCCAAATCCAGAATCACTCTACTGTCCTATAGTGCTTCAATTTAATCTTTGTTAACTCAGATGTAAGACTACATTTATACCTATTAAATTTCATCCAGCTTACTATTCTAACCTGTCAAGATATTTTTAGATCCTGACTATATCAGCCAATATTTTATTTTCCCTCCTAAGTTTATTTCCCAGCCTTTCAAAAGATGAATTTTTTGTCACAGCAATTTTGAAGATCAGGGCTTGAAATTGGCATTGGTGCCAGGTGTACTTATACCAACAAAACTGTGGCTCTTTGAAATATCTAGGTATTCCCTACCTTATTTCACATGGCAAGAGATTCTCCTCCCACAGCAACATAGAAGTACCTTCTCCCCAGGTAGTTCATGGTTGTTACACTGGTTGGGAAGGAAGATTACTTTGTTGCGGGCAACCAAGCCCTCCCTTGTCTATAATTCTGCTTGGAGGGATACATTTCTGGTGTACTAAGTCCATAGAGAAACAATGAGAATTGAAAGCCAGTTGCCTAGTCTGTCCCTTACAAGACATTAAAACCCATAACATAGTATAATTCATGTTCATTCATGTTTCAGCACTTCAAGGATCTGTGATTTTGTCCAGACTTATTCTCTCCATTAATTAGCGACTCTAGTACAACTCAGTAGATGGTCTTTGACATTTTCAGTTACACGGGTAAAGATAAGCCCCACTTAAATTGTATTTCACCTGAAAAATATGGCTGGGGTACCAAACAAGTGATTTGCCAACTTTTGGTAAGTTAAAGCATTAGATCAGTCACTTTGGCCCTCCTCAGGCAGTCTGATGACCTGCTTTTAACTTCATTGCAGCCAGAATTCTCTATCTCAGGTGACCAACCAGCTCCAGCATCCCCCAGTTGCAGAGACTACAGATACATGTAACCACACCTGGCCAATTGGGTCCTTCTCAAGAGAATCAGCTATGAACTGGTCAGTGGCAATCTAACCCTTGCCAAAAGCTTGAATGAGAATTTCTCATCCAAGAAATGAGAAATTGGTAAATTGGGAACTGTCTGCTGTTTTAGGGTGCTTTTTTCCTGTTAATTGAGAGAGCTCTGCAGAGAGAAAACAGAAGAGATGAAGGGGAGAGAAAGAAAAAAGATACAGTCCATAGACTGAGTAATCATATTCATTGTGTGGTATTTAAAAAAAAATTATTTACTTGTTTTCACTACATACTACATTAGATACTTCACAAAAAGACATTTAAAAGTTAATATAGAAAAAAATAAACAATCAAAAAGGGTAGCTTTTACTTGGTACTTAAAATGAGTTGACTACTACAGCTGAGTGCTGAATTTAGTCTTGAATTTCTTGGCAGTTAATTTGAAGACAGGAACTTGTATTTTATCATTCTTGATTACAGACAAACTTACATTTTCTTATATCAGAGACAAACTTTTTCTTAGAACTGAATTCAAAGAAGAATATTCTTTTTTTTTTCTTTTTGGAGGGCAATTGGGGTTAAGTGACTTGCCCAAGGTCACATGGCTAGTATTTGTGTTAAGTGTCTGAGGCCAAATTTGAATTCCTAACTCCAGGGCTGGTGCTCCATTCACTGTGCCACCTAGCCGCCCCGAAAGAAGAATATTCTTATATAGTGGCATTAGATAACATAATAGACAATCATGTCCAAGGGCAGTTCTATAGAAGGTATGAAGATATTGCTTACATGTTCTCATATCAATATAATGGACAAGCACTTTACCTTTTATAGAGCTTAACCCAGAATATCAGTGAAGTCATTTCTATTGAGCACTAAGATAACCTGTTCTAAAGCCATTATTTTTTTATGATGCCCAAGGATAAAGTTCTAGGAATTTAAAGAAATGAATGATGTATTTATTAGAATGACTTCTTCAAATATTAAATTTATCATTCAAGCTTTTGGCAAGGGTTAGATTGCCACTGACCAATTCATAGCTGATTCTCTGAGAAGGACCCAATTGGCCAGGTGTGGTGACATGTATCTGTAGTCTCTGCAACTGGGGGATGCTGGAGCTGGTTGGTCACCTGAGATAGAGAATTCTGGCTGCAATGAAGTTAAAAGCAGGTCATCAGACTGCCTGAGGAGGGCCAAATTGACAGATCTAGGTCAATAAGGATTGGGGATCAGGCTGTGAGTGACCACTGAACTTCCAGTCTGGGAGAGGGAGAAACAGTCTTTAAAAAAAAATAGTGCCTTAAAATACCCAGATATTGAGTTGTTAATTAAAAAAGCATCCCATATACTCTTGATCCTAAATGTATGGAAGACAAAACTGCCAGCTCCTATTGTTAAGGATCAAGAAGTCGACTTTTAATTTTTGCTCAGACAAGGGCTACCTCAGACATAGGCCACAAAAGGTGCTTGTAGAGTCAACATTTTCCTTTAAAAGGAGTTTGTGGTGAGGTAAACAACAGGTGAGGTGCTTGACGTGGAGTCTGGATGGCCTGAATTCAAACCTTGCCTTAAACATTTACTAACTATGTGGCCCCGGGCAAGTCACTTAACCTCTGTGCTTTAATTTCCTCATGTACAAAATGATTTACCAACTCAGTTCCCTCCCAGGTAGGTGGCACAGTGCATAAAGGGCTGGATCCAGAGCTAGGAAGACATGAGTTCAAATCTGTCCTAAGACATTTACTAGCTTTATTATCCTGGGCAAGTCATTTTAACCTTTATCTGCCTCAGTTTCCTCAACTGGAAAATGAAGATAACCATAGCACCCACCTCTGAGGATTGTTATGAGAATAAAATAATACTTGTAAAGAGCTTTGTAAATCTTAATGCACTATATAAATATAAGTCATCAATATCTTCCTCTAACAGCCTTTCTAGCTCTAACTCAATGATCTTTTGAAGCTATACATATGCATTTGGATATGTACTTGGATAAAACTCCTGAGTTGTGCATCAATAGGAAAAATGCAGTTTTGGTCTAACAAATTCTAAAGGCAAGCATCATAGGCAATTTGCTCTGTTGGTCATAAAAGAATCTCAGTATGGCCTTGTAGGAATCTGATTTTGAGTAATAATAATTATAATAATAGCATTTATGTAGCACTTGAAGGCTTGCAAAGCGGTTTTGTACGTATTATCTCATTTTATCCTCATAGCAGCCTTGGGAGGTGTAAATGAGGAAATTGAGGCAAACTGGTTAAGAGGTGATCTGTAACTTGGTGGGCTGGTTAGAATAAGTTAGCTACAAAGCATGTCCCACAGTAGATGAAAGAATTTAGTTGCTTAATGGTGGTATCATTTACTCTTACCCACTTGAATGCTGGGAATTGTCTGCCAAAAAATGATGTTAGCTTTAATTTTACTGATGTTTAGCTGGGGGTGGGGAGAAAGCAATAAATATGGTTCCCTGGCGTCTTCCTTTTTTATATAGGGAAAGATCCATCTCTGACATGTATCAGTAATGTTTAAACAGTTTCCCCTATTTCCCTGGGGTTTTAGGGCAGTGGCTGGGGAGGCAGCAAACTGTTAGCTGTTCATTCCTTCTCTAGGTTTATGTTGTGGCATCCTTGAGCATTCCAATCCACTGAGTGAGCAAAGGAGGGAGATAAGAAATTGGGAGGAGGTCTGACTCATCCCATGCTGATTTTGTAAATTTGTTGGGTCTATTCTCATGGCTTTGTCTGGACTCTAGGGGTTCTTCCCATAGAGGGTGAACATTAGCTAATAAGGGGCTTCAGGGCAAAACCAAGAGTAAAGGTGCCAATACTTTGCTCACAGATTATACTTCTCATTTAATTCATTGCTCCTGAGCCAGTCACCTGACTCAAGGGCATGCTAAAGATGCAGTAAGCAGGACAATATTCACTCAGGGCTTTTTGTTTAGTGCTGAATATATTGGGGTCTCAGCATCTCAGAGACAGATCAGCAGGTCATTAGTGCTACTAGAATTGGAAATGAGTAGTAGCCATGCTGGTATAAGGCTTTGGGTATGTGTGGTCCTGTGTTTAAATCCCATGTGACTTTGCTTGCTTTTTACCATTCTATGCAAGAATTCCTTTAAGGAAATAGGAAAGCTTAGCTTGGAGAAGAAAAGATTTGAAGATAGAAATGGACATGATAGAGTGCTAGGCCTGGAGTCAGAAAAACCAGAGTTCAAATCTTGCTTCAGATACTTATTAGCTGTTTGACCCTGGGCACATTACCTAACCCCTGTCTGCCTGAGTTTCCTCGTTTGCTAAATGGAGATAATAAGATAATAATAATAAAGAGATAATAATAATAAACCTTCCACGTTTGTGCTTTGTATATAGTAAATGCTTAATAAATGCTTTTTTGTCATTCATCTAAAGCACTTTGCAAACTTTAAAACACCATATACATGCTATTATAAATACTGTCATTATTATAATGATCAAATTTATTTTTCATGACTCCAGAAGGCACAGCCAGGCAAGATGGGTAGAAGTTGCAGATAGGTCAATTTAGGGGTCTTATAAGGAAGGACCTCCGGTAAGTGCTATTCAAAAGTAAAATTGGTTGACTCAGGAGATAATTTATTCTTCCTCACTAGAGAAATTGTAAAGAAGATTCCTATATGAGTTGGCATAGATGACTAGTCAGCTCTAAGATTCTGTGATTCTGTGACAATACACATATGGTCTATTACCAGGCCTGTCCCTACTACTGCCTTTCCAGTTTGGTAGGGCCTGTTAGAGCTTGCATTTTTCTGGGCACGGATTTTAAGAACTCAGTATTACCTCCACACCCTAATGAGTCATGGAATTCAACCTTTAATAGAATAATAACACCAATTATTTTAACGTACCATTAAAAATGGTGATTTATGGACTCCAGCAAAATGGATAAGAACATTATTAATGTGTGATGATTCTAAATACCTTTTGGACATAACATTGGTTACATACAAATTTCAAAAGACAGGTGGGGAAGCCTATAGGACATAGACGTTTGTTAGATACTATTTGGAATTGAAATTCATTATAAGATTATTCCTAATCATTGTGATAGTAACAGCAATATTATCATTCATGAGAGGCTGCATGACATAGTGCAGAGGGAATGGCTTCAAAATTAGGAACACTTGTATTCAAATCCAGCCTTTGGCAGAAATCTGGGTGTTGACTCTGGGGCAACTCTGGCAGTGTTCTCAGGAAAACTCTCTAAGATTATAGAATGGAAAGCAGTTGCTGATTTGCATTTGCTGAGGGAGTTTTCTTACACAGAATTCTCCATTCTGAAGAAATTGTAGAAATTACAGATTAGACTCCTCCTCCCCCCAAATTAGGATCCAACCTGGAGCTGATGGGGAAGTGATGCTGTTTGGCTCATGAACAACTCCTATGCATAGATTTCAAGGGAAATGAGAGGCTGGTCACCACTACAAAAAGTTTTATACAGTTTTCTCAATGAAACAAAACTTAAACCATTTTAGCTGTTTTCTAAATGAAATGAAAAAAGACCCAGTAGTGAGAGTAGTGCCTAAAAACTGTCTGCTCCTTTTCTCAAACCTGAAATTTGTTGGAGAAAAAAAACAAGTATAGTGTTTGAGGGATTTCCAGCAGGCTAAACCAGAGGGACTGAGAGTTTTGCCTTGTGAAGATAGACAACCAAACAGTTTGAATTCATCCTATGGAAAGAAGTGAGACCTGGAGAATTCATCAGAACAGAGTTGGGGAGCCTTTGGTCCAGAGACCACATGTGGCCTCTGAATCCAGTGGATTCAGCCAAAGGGCTGCATTTAAAGATCTAGAGGGCCACATGTGACCTAGAGGCCACTGGTTCCTCACCTCTAAGTTAAATAGTTTGGCCCATCATTGGGTACATGATCTAAAAAAAAAAAATCTGACATCAAGAAATCCTCAGATTTTTTTCATCTTTAGTACTTAATCATGCATTTTAAAGTGGGTAAACATCTCAGCTGAACTATATTTGATCCCCTGGGTCTTCTGATGCTCCACATCTGAGCCAGTCCTCGGTTTAGCTGCAACATCAACTGTATTGTACATTAATCCTGGCTTCAGATGTAGCTAATGTCTTTGGCTAAAAGTAGTGTTTTACTTAGGTAGCTAACCATGGAATAATGATCCATCATGATATAATCTTCACATTATATATTTCCTGTGTCTGAAGATTTAGCAGAATGATTTCTGGTTCTATCAATTTTTATTAAAATGAATGTGAGGGGTCAAAATATGCACTACAGTATGCATTTATGAAGCATTCCCTATGTGCCAGGCACCTTGTTAAGTGTTGAGGCTACAAATAAAGACCAAATATCATTCCTTTCATTTTGGCTTTCCAGTATTTTTTTTGCATTCCCAATTCATTGATCTGTTCTGTCTCTTTTTGTCAATGAAAGTGTTTAGAGATATGACTTTTCTTGTAAGGATGGTTTTGTCTGCATCCCCAAAATGTTGGTATGTTGTCTCATTGTTGTCATTATCTTTTTTTTTCTTTTGGAGGGCAATTGGGGTTAAGTAACTTGCCCAAGGTCACACGGCTAGGTTTTTGTTTGTGTGCGTTAAGTGTCTGAGGCCGGATCCGAACTCAGGTCCTTCTGACTCTGGGGCCGACACTCTACTCACTGCGCCACCTAGGTGCCCCTGTCATTATCTTTAATAAAATTATTTATCAGTGCTAAGATTTTTCCTTTGACCCACCAATTCATTAGGAATAAGCTATTTAGTTTGCAAAATATTTTAAATATTTTTGCAGAGGACCTTAATTTAATTTTATTGCATTTTGCTCAGTGATGTAAAATACTTCTTTTCTGCATTTGTTTGTGAGGTGAACTACTTATATGAGGAGGTGAACTACTGCCTTTTTTTTTTTTTAAAGCAATTGGGGTTAAGTAACTTGCTCAAGGTTACACGGCTAGTCATTATTTATGTGTGGGTGCTCATTTTCTGAGGCCGGATCTGATCTCGGGTCATCCCAACTCCGAGGCCGGCGCTCTTATTCACTGCGCCACCTAGCTGCCCCTTTAGGGCAATTGGGGTTAAGTAACTTGCCAGAGGTTACAGGGCTAGGTTTTTGTTTGTGTGGATTAAGTGTCTGATGCTGGCTCCAAACTCAGGTCCTTCTGACTCCAGGGCCGGCGCTCTATTCACTGCGCCACCTAGCCGCCCCTTCCTTGTTCCTTACTTTTAAGACTGCAGTAAAGAAAATTCAAGTATTTCTCAGTGTTCTTTTAATAAAAGAAACTTTCAAATGAGGGCACCAGAATTTACTTGTAAGTAGATAAGAGGACATAGAAGATAAGGAGTTAGAACAACCCATTCTAAATAAATAGGAACCTAATGAAAATAATTTCATTCTATCCCTGTCTTTGTGAAAGAATATAATGTACCAATAATGGATATCTAACCCATAAACGTGTAAATGATACCTAATTTCCTTTTGTAAAGGAAATAAGGAAGGTGAAAATTATCTGGACAATAATTATATATTGTATAATAAATTATATGTGCTTTAAAGTTTGCAAAATGTTTTCCTTATAAAAAACCTGTTTTGCAAGTATTCTTTTACAGATGAGGAAGTGAAGGCCCAGAGAAGCTACAAGTCTCAGCCAAATAATTAGCCAACTAGTCACTTTTAGAGTCAGGATTCAAGACCAATTCTCTCCCAATTTCCAATCAGTCCATTGTTCTTTCCACTCAGACAGAAAGAGCATTTATTAAGTCCTTTCTATGTGCCAGTTACCGTGCACAGTTCTTTTTATCCACAGTACAAAGTGCTAGGGATGTAAAGACCAGTCAACTAGTCAGTTCCTACTTTCAAGGAGCTCCCATTCTAATGGGAGACCATACAGATAGGGAATCTAGGAAGGGGTGGGGGGAAGAGGCAGGGAGACAACAAGGCAAGACAGTTGACTCTAAAGTGGAGGGTGGGAATAGACGGGATAGATAGGTAAAGAAATGAAGGAGAAGAACGATGCCTATAACTAGGTTTCCTTGAAGACTACATTTTTCCTTAATTTGGCCCAGCCTTTAGCAGCAGAGGAGCTTAGTATTACTCATCCTTTCATTTTTCTATCAATATAAGGAATAATAATAATATTAATAATAATAATAATAACGTGCTTTATATGGCATTTTAAGATTTGTAAAGCAGATAGGATCAGTTACATAAGCAAGTAGAAATTAGGCAGAATATTTCCTTAACATGGATACTTTAGAGTTTAATTAAAGAGCCAGTTAAGTGTTTGGATCCATTTTCCTTGAGTCCAGTGTCTCCTTTTATCTGCTTTATAATGATTCCATGCTCTGCCTAGAGGCAGAAAATGTACCACTGGGTGATTTTCTTTCCCCTCCCTTTTCAGAATGACTTTCATAATGCTGCTGAAGATGTCAGGAAACTAAAAACCAGGCCAAATGATGAAGAACTCAAAGAACTCTATGGACTCTACAAACAATCAATTGTTGGAGACATTGACATTGGTAGGGTGCCTACACATTTCTTAATTGGGCAGCATTTGGGTTTTTGAGCAACAGTTATGATGCCATCTAATAAAAATGTAAGCTTAAAAAAATCTGTGTTTCTTTCGGCAGAGTGTCCAGGAATGCTAGATTTAAAGGGCAAAGCCAAGTGGGAAGCATGGAACCTCCAAAAAGGTGTTTAATTGTTAAACTGGGAAACATATATTTCTTGTTTGGTATACCAGAAGATTAGCAAAGGTAATCTGTTTCTTTCCTTTTCAGGTCTCTCAAAGGAAGATGCCATGAGTGCCTATATTTCTAAAGCAAAGGAGCTGATAGAAAAATATGGGATTTAGAATAATGCTCGACAGAATTCTTTTTCACTATGAAACTTTCTTATAATGTAAAATAAATTAACATTTAAGGGAAAAGGTAATATTAACTCTTCATGTTTCACCTCACTCCTTAATGTGAGTTGAAACACTAAACTGTAGTGTGTAGAAGAAACTTAAATAAATTTTTGCTTTCTTTAACTATACAGAAATTTGTGGCTTTTTTAGGGAAAAAAAAGATTATTGTGTGAAGACTGGGCAAAAATGAGAAAATAACTTCATGCATATCTGGTCTGAAAACATGACACTGATATTTATAAACTCTTATTTTAAAGTAAATCCAGCTGGGGCTTCCACAATAAAAATAATTCACAATAAGACAGTTCTACTAATAAGCAAATGAAATGCAATTTAAGGCTGCAAGTGGAAGAAAGAGCTTTTGGAATAAAAAGGTGATAGTTCCACTATATTGCACCCCAATCAGATCACATCTCAAGGACCATATTCAGTTCTGCAAAAGGATGTTCAGAAGTGGGGAGTAGCTAAAAGAAAAAAACTAGGGATGGAGAAGGGCCTTGAGTCAGTGACATAAAAGGATTTCTTGAAGAAACTGGGAACATTTATTTAGTCTAGAGAAGAGAAAATTTGGGGCAATGCAGGATTATAGATTTAGAGCTAGAAGGAATCATTTTATAAGCCATATAGCCCAACTTTGTTATTGAGGAAGTGAGGACAAAGACAATAAATGAGGACAATGAGGAAATGAGAACAAGAAAGATGACAGTCTCACCGGGGTCACACAACTACTTAGTGTCTGGGGTAGAATTAGAGCCCGAGTATTCCTAACTGCAAGTCTAGTAAATATTTGAATTGTCTATCAAAGGGAATAGGATTAGATTTATTCTAGTTGGCCCCAGAGGACAGAATTAGGAGCAGTGTGTAGAAGTTGAGAAAAAGAAAAATTTGGAAATGATGTGAGAAAATATTCCTTACCATTAAAGTGATCTAAAAGTGGAAAGGCTGACCTTAGGAGGTTAGAGGTTCACCTTCATTGAGAAACTTCACACAAAAGCTGAACGAACACTTGCTGGATGTGCTGTGGGGATTCTTTTTTCAAGGGTATAGATTGGACTTTCAATTGTCTTTCAATTCCAAAATTCTATGCTCAGCAATGGCCAGGCCTCCCAAGATCCTCTATGGTAGGGATCTCTAACTTGGGGTACTTGAATTTGGTTTAAATACATACACAGCAATAATTTGTATTGTATTTTGTAAACTGAATGTTGGTGTAATTAGTTTCCTTTGCAATATTACATATTTTATTTTATGCATTTAAATGCATTGCTCTGAGACTTCAAATTATCAAAGGAGTCTATAATATATTAAAAGAAAAGATTAAGAACTCATGTTCTAAGTTGATTAAAAAAAAACAACCCAGAATGAGCTGCATGTACTGATTCAAAATGAAGGGAGCAGAACTAGAACACTGTATATAGTAACAGCAATTCTGTAGGATGATCAACTGTGAATGACTTCACTATTTTCAACAATGCAATGATCCAAGACAATTCCAAAATACTCAAGATGAAAAATGCTATCTACCTCCAGAGAAAGAACTGATGGAGTCTGAATGTAGATCAAAGCATTGTGTATTTTTTCATGTGCTTTTTTCCCCTCTGGGTCTGTATCTTTTATAACATGGCTAAAATGGTAATATGTTTTACATGATTGAATATGTGTAACTTATATAAAATTGCTTCCTGTCTTGGGGGGGGAGGAGGTGAAGGAAGGAAAGAAAAAAATTGGAACTCAAAAAAAATTTCAATGAGTGTAAAAAATTGTCTTTACATGTAATTGGGGGAAAAATAGATGATTAATTTTAAAAAGAAGAAGAAGAAGAAACCTTGCTCCAGGACTACCTGTCTATTATCCTTGGAAGGACTGAAATTTGATAAGAGAGGAGTTTGTTTGATCAAGGGGAAGACAGGGTCCATTAAGGAACTTTCTCCATGGCATCTGCTACACTCTAGGTCTTCCATTATTATGGCATACACTGATTGCAAGATATTGGGCAAAAGATTTAGCTGGTAGTCCAAATTATCTTTCTTTGTGCCCTATTACTGAGAGAAGTTCTCAGAGCAACATCAATTTAAGGGTTGAAGGATAACACACACTTGAAATTCCACATCATTTGTAGTTTATTTTGACCCATACCATCAAAGCTCAAAACCAAGTTCAGATTCAAAGCCAAAAAGCATTACAATGAGTTTTATGACATAATAGTAAAATATCTGGAAATAGAAATAATCAAAAGTTGACTTATTTTACTTACATTTTTATTAGTTCTAAGTTATCTCCAGTGAAAGTAACAGCAATTCTTTTCAAACAAAAAAATTTCTGATTAGTATAAAATCCTCCTCTAATAAGCAAATCAACATTTCAATTTAATTTAATAAGTCATTTTTATAACCTCTATGCTGAGCAGTGTTCTAAGGGTTATATTCTACTTAAGTTAGACACTTGACTATAAATATATTTTCTTTCTTCTCAGTTTTACCTTGCTCCACTGTAAAAGAAGGTGGGGTCTATAGGAAAGTTGGTCTTGAATATGTTAAAAGTAGCCTTGTGGGGTATAGGCAGTGTTGGACTTCAGGGTAAAAAGACCTTGGTTTTCATTTTGCCTGTAAAACTAGCTGTGTGGCCATAGGCAAATTACTTAACTACTATATGCTTCAGAAAAATCCTTGGTCCTTAGACATAAACTGTTTTGATATGTTGGTGGAGAACATTCTCATACTAAGAATTCCTCACAGGGATGAAATCACAAATGCTTTGTGAATCTGTGTATTAATCAAAACAAGAATAATTTCATCTTAATTATTTCTTCAACATTATTTCCATTGGTCAAATAATAGGAAAAGTACCTTCATGCTTTATCAGTGGGGATAAAACTACAAATGAGAGCGATGAAAACTTGAATGATCCTAATATAAAGAGAAAGAACTTAGTTTGACTGTCTAGTACATTATTTATTTGTTTGGAAGGGTCCAGTTTCCTTATGGGATATGGCAAGAAGGATACTTAGATTTAATAAGTCACCCGGATAGGGTTTTTAAGCATAGCTTTTAGTCTGTTGATAAATAAGACTAAAATGAACTAAAAATATACAGTCACTTTGATTGCCTTGGATTACTATGGAAAGGATGTGTAATTTACCCACCACCAAGAATCAGAACTCTGCTCCTTAGGCAAAGTATGACATTTCAAGGCATCTGGTTATGTAGTTGATGATGGAAGTCTCGTTGGAAGGGTTAATGAGATAAAAGTGATTCCCAGGAAGTCTGTGAGATTCAAAACTCCCACTGGTCACGTCCTTCCAGCCTAAGAAATAACCAAAACAATATAGATTTTTAGCAATACCCCCAAAGGCATTTCTTACTCCCATATATCATTACCCTAGGATCTCTCTGGACAGCCTGAGTGCTCTTCTGGTATCCTTGCAACATTAGGGGAATACAAGGAATCACACACCCCCTCAGGACATGATAGGGTAAATTTATTTGAGGACATGTACCACTTCTGGACAGGAGCACAGAGGACCCAAATGACCTACATGGCTGCAGGGAATGTCCACAAAATGAACTGACAGATCTACTGAAATCAAAGATTCCTCACTGTAGGGTAGGCTTCCACGACTTAGCTTTTGCTATATGTATCTTGTCCCTTCATTTACTTGAAGACCTATTGATACAATAGGTACATTTTGCACCCATCTTGAATCCTCACCATTTACATTTAACAAGATCTCTCCATGGGCAGATCTGTGAGGGAACATTTTGCTAAATACAAAAGTAGCCATTAAGAGTACTTTACCTTCCAATTTCTTTACTACATCTTCAGTTCCAGAAAAACATGTAATATCACAAGAAAGAAGAGTCTCTGATGGTCTGTTAAAGATTCGAACAGAAAAACAATTTTATTTTTCCTAAATCTTCAAGATTTCACAGTCTCTCCTTGCTGTTAGAGTAGTGATGCTCAAATGATCCCCTGCTACATTCTCCCTATGAAATTAGCAAATATCAGTCAAGATTTATTAAGTGGCTATGTGCCAGACACTGTCTTAAGTACTTAATGAAAATGTCCTGGGCAGAGGATGAGACTGTTGTTCATGATAGACTCAGGTAGTACTAGTCTACAGAGTCCCAGACCCTTGACTGACTTAGAGTCTACCTTGGTCTTGGTTCTGGGCCCCTTCCATGAATCTGGAAGTTGTAATAAGGTAACAGTAAAGTCTATCCATTAAAGTACACAATTCAGAGGTTGGAGGTCAAATGTGGGACTTCCACAGCTGTGACATACCTCTTTTTATCAGTCATTGCCACATGGATGTTTCTCTTATCACCTGCTCCCCAAAGAGGTTGGCAGTAATTCTGAGCCAAAGCTAGAGACTGGGTGGGTGGATGGTGTTTCAGATTTAGTTCAACCTGCTTTTTGGAGTCCAGTCAATACAATTCATGATAAGCTTAGTATATGCTGAGAGGATATAGGTAGTAGGTGCTATGGGGGATATAAAAGGAACATAAGGCATAGTCCCTACTCTCAGAGAGCTTAAATTCTTCATTAGGGAGAGAAAAATATGCCCAGCCTGGGGTGGGGGGAGGAACTACATTATTACAATGATTAAAATGTGTTTAAAATGTATATACAACCAAAATGTGTTGTACACACACAACAACAAACTATAGGGAGTCAGAATAGACAATGATCGCTTGGGAGCTGCCTATTATCAGAGGAAATTTCATGGAGTAGGTGGGGTTTCAGCCCATTTTTTAAAATGCAGCATAAAGAATGCTTATAAAAGATATTTTGCAGGACAGATAAATGGTGAGATGCCACTAAGGTATGAGTCAGGTGTGGTTGCAAAACACTAAAAAGATGAAATCAGGTTCTCTTGCTATGGAGAATTTTGCTACTGGTGACCAGATTAAATGAACATATCCTACTATACCTTGTTACATTTATTTTTAACATTTCTTTTTATTGACAAATTTTGTTTTGAACACGTCATACAAAAACTCAGGGTATTCACCGGTGTATCCCTCACGCCAAATAACCCTTGATACCAGTTCAGTAAATCTACCTATGAGTGACTAGAGCTGATGGTACAGGTAACCAAACCTACTCTTTGGTTATCTCCTTTTGTCAAAAGAGTCAGTGTAGGGGCAGCTAGGTGGTGCAGTGAATAAAGCACCGGCCCTGGAGTCAAGAGGACCTGAGTTCAAATCTAGCCTCAGACACTTAACACAAAACTAGCCATGTGACCTTGGGCAAGTCACTTAACCTCAATTGCCTGTCTTCCCCCCTCCAAAAAGCAAAAAACCCAAACAAACAAAAAACTTATTAAAAAAAAAAAAAGGAGCCAGTGTGGTGTAGCTGATAGAAGGTCAACTTTGGGCAAGACAACCTGGGTTCAAGCCTGCCTCTGACATGTATTAGTGGTATAATTCTGGGTAAGTAAGTCATTTAAATCTTTCAGGGTAGTCTAGGATTGTGAGTCATAGACCTACCAAGATGAAAACTAGGGGTCTAAGGGAACAAGAGGAAGCATTTTTACATGCTTTATAATGAAGTACCTACTATGTGCCTACTAGACACTGAAGAAGCAATGAAGCAATGTTTGCTCTCGAGAAGCTTATATTCTTCAATTTAATGAGTTTTCTTACCTTCAAAACTGTTTTCATTTCTATAGCTTTAACAGTTATATTTATAAAGGAATATGTATATGTGTTGTTCTTTTGTCTCTGTTCTATTCACTTAGACTATTTCATTAGAAGGATAATGGAAGATGGTAGAAACTGAAATAGCCACATGTTATATGGGTTAAGCCCAGAACACAATAACCAGAGCTCCTGATTCTGTCTTGGGCAATTGGTTGGAAATAGCAGAAGCTGCATAAGGTTGTGGGAAGAAACTCTGAACGGGGGGCCAAGAGTTCTGGGTTCTACCCTTGGATTTGGGAATGTCCTTTGGGAATGTTCCTTACCCTCTGTGCCTCATTTTCCTCATTTGTGAAAATGGGGGGTTTGGAAGAGATGATTTTTAAGATGCCTTTGACCAATCAAAGTTCAAGGTAAGCAATGCTGGCACTTTGCTCTGTTGTTCTTCCTAGGTTCAGGTCTATCAAATAATAGCAGAGTGAGAACCTGGTGTCCAAAGTATTGGTCAACAGAAATCTGACCCTTCTGAAGCCACCATGAATGCCTTACATGTTTTCTTTTTTTTTAAATTGTAGTTGAAAGGATAAAGTCTCTTTTTCTCTCTCTTCCCCTCTCCCTCTTTCCTTTCCTTTCTCTCTTTCTCCCCCTCCCCCCTCCCTTTTTTCTTTTACTTACACGAAATTCATCATCATTTGAACATCTGCCTTAAAAATAGGAAGAAATATTTCCAAAAGTTCTTTGTTTTCAAGAACCTCCTTGGGAGTGCCACCGGCATTTTTAATAAAATGGAACAATTGCTCTTCTGATAAATTGGTAGTACGTCGAATGCTCCAAGAGTCGATTTGCTTAAAATATTAAACAAAGGTAGTATAATATGTCATATAGGTAATTTCATTTCATTTCAGAGCTCTAATTATCTAAGGGAAAAAGAACTAAATTAAATTATGTTTAGTATATGAGACTCTTTAACTACAGAGTTTTAGTTCAGCAAGGATTTTTGTAGACCTTTGCAAAAATAGCCAATCCCAGATGACTGTCCTGGGATCAGGTCCTACTTCATTCTAGTTCCTCCAGTATCAACATTACCCCTACCCTCTATAAAAAACAAACAAATGTAGTTAAATAATATAGTGAAAGGAATGGAATAGAAAGGGACATCTGGCGGAGTCCACTGGTAGCCATGTATTATGAAAGGACCTAGGGGAAGGTCTTTAGGGTTGTTTAATGGGTACATACACCATCAAGCAATTGGGAGAGGAGATGGACAAGAAAAACATAGGATGAGAAAGAGAATATGGGCTAAAAGCAGTATCTTTGAGAAGAAAGTATTCATATGAAAGAAATTATAGAACCATCAAAGTATAAATATCATACCTCACCCTCCATCTCTGCCCCAACCTTCAATAAAATAAATCACATTACTCACATGTGGAGAAAATGAACTCGATACAAAAAAATGCACTGGTTGTAACTTGTAATTTTCTTTTAAGCGTTGAGCTGTCATAAAAGCAAGATATGATCCCATGCTAAAATGTGGAAAAGAGAAAAATCGGCCAAATGAATGATGACCCATAAGCTTATCTTTAATGTACCATAAATGTAATTTTTCCAAGTTAGGGAAATAATTAAAAAATAGGCTTATATTATTTCAACAGGAGACTAAGCAAAGGAGCTGGCATTTCATCAACAGAGAGACTCTCAGTGTGGGAACTCCCACAGGTGAATACAAGGTAAGTCCTGGGGAACTGCTTGAAACATAGAGGTTGAGTGACTTGTCCAAAGTCACATATTTATTAAATATCAGAGAGGAGATGTGTGCCTTGGAGTCTTCCTGACTCCAAACCCAGTAAGTTATCCTTTATGCCACACTCACTGTCTCTACTGGTTAGTTTTATAATACAATTTTACTTTTTACTTAAAAAGGCTATCTGTGATGTTTATGAAAGGCAGCAGAGAAAAGAGTTATGGGGGGGAAACATCAGCAGACAATTTAAGAATACTGATTTCTAGAGTTTCTAGAAAGCAGTTTAAGTCTCCTTGTCTTTTCTAAGAATGTATAACAGAACATAATTGACAGTCAATTCTGCTAATCCCATATTTACTTGCTAAGTCTTCTATCCTATTTTTCCTGATAGAAAAGAAATAGACCAATACTTATAGAACATTTTTTAAGCATTATAACAAAATTATTATCAAATAACTTGGGTGTATCTAATTTGGTATATTCATAGGGACAAGAGTCACAATACCACAGAATTTTAGATGGGAGGGAACTCAGCAGCCATCTAGTCTGACCCATACATGAAAGAATTTTTTGCTCTAACATTCCCAACAAGTGATTGGCTGTACTAGAATGGGAGCCAGAAAACTATGACACTACTCCTTTCTCTCACTTGTTAGCTGTGGGACCTAAGGAAAGTCATTTTCCCTCTCTGGTCTCAGCTTCCTCATCTGGAAAATGGAGGGGGGAGAGGTGGAGCAGACGGTCACTAAGGTCCTTTCTAGATTTAAATCTTAGAATTGCCTGTATGTATCTCTAAGGTGCTGGCCCACCTGCCTCACCAACCTTATAAGATTGCTGTGAGGAGAGCACTTTGTAAACTGCTGAGTCGTTATTTGAATCTTTGACTGAATTTTAATTGGGTCAAACCATTGCATGATCATCTAAGTAATGGTGTAGTATAATTGATTGCTTTCAGCATGGTTCCATAATATTAGCATACAAGACAGCTGACTCTGGATGGGGGTGAAGAGTCAGGTAAAGTGAGAAACATGGGAGCCTACTAATTGAGGGCAGGATGAAAAACAGTGTGAAGCACTGTGGGAAAATATATCGTCAAAAAGAGGGGTAGAAGGACATGGAAAGAAAATGGCTTCTCAACAAGCTTTTCCCACAAGGATATACCTGATTCCTTGCCCTATATCTACAGAGTTCTGTCCTCCCTAAAAATCAAGGCCAGCAAGGAGGCACACACAGAGAAGGAATTCAGCACTATGACTGCCTATTGAAATTGTGCATCAGCCCTGAAGACTGTGATACTAACTCATAAACAAGGAAGCAGAAAGTGGAAGCTGGAAGCCAAAAGCATCTAAGGGGAGGAGTGAGTCATTATGTGATGACCAGCACTGAAATCTCCCTTTCTGAATAAGTAGAATGTAGAATGAAGAGACCTGAGCATGTACTACACTACACACAGAAAACCCAGCAGCAAAACATTAAGAGGTCAGGAGGAGAAATAAGCTGCTGTTATTATTTATTAAAGTTTATACGGTTTCTTTGGTCACAATGAAAAAGTTCCAATTTTATCATTATCTAGTCAAACTTTATTCTTTGTTGATAATTATTGAGATTGTTAAGTTTATAATGAAAATAATCTTTTAAACAAGAATTTAACAGATCTCAAGTTGATGAAATCACTTTGATCCACTACTAAGGCCACAAGGTTGAACCCAAGATTTATTTGCAATAGTGTTAAGAACAAATGGAACATTGGACTTTTATCATTTAATTCTCTCTCACCCCAAAGGGTGACTAGTTCCCTGTGTGAGGCTAGGTTGTTGAGACAGGGGCATTTTTAAAGAGGTCAGATAGTATCACCTTTGACTATTTAAGTATCTATTTCACCTCTGATGAAGTGTATCCAACATATAGCATGTAAGTTCCTCAGGGTAGCAAGTATCAACTGTATAGTGCCCAGAGATAAATAATGCTCTCTATAGGCTTTGGATTTAAGATTACTAACGTCTCTTTATTGACGTGCATCTTCCATAACTTTAGGAGGACTTGAGCCAAAGAAGGACAAGGAATTTCAAAGGTTATTTAGAAGGCTTTGAAAATGAGAAGGCCAGTGAGTGAATGGGGGAGGACAATTTGAGAAGGCTCAAAGTCTGAAGGAGAAAAAGACAAAGGAAAAGGAAAATGGCTCAAGCTGAAGGACTCAGGAGAAAAAGGGAGAAGGATAAGAAAAAGAGAAGATAGTTGGTAAGATCAGAAAATGAAGACAAGTTAAGACAAGATTGGTTGGTTGGCTGCTGCCCTTCATTCTCGAAGAGGACCAAAATGACATCCCTATGTTAGAGTCAAGTTACAGTATGTCTGACTGTGGTTGATCAGACCAATATAAGCTCAGAATATTCTACCACAGGTCAGAAAAAAATGTAATTATTAAAATGATAGTAAAACGGGTTGTTTCTATTGCAAAAAAAAAGTCAATTTCATTATAGGCCTTAATGATAACTTTCTAAATATCAATTATCTTCAAACCAAGACTTAAACATATAACATCTATGATGCCTGATATGTACAGAAGACTACAGCAAAACAGGGGAAAAAAGCCAAATAATATAGGAAGAGTTCAAAGAAAATTTTACAAAGTTCAATTCTTAAATATTTCAATTTCTACTATCTAAAAGATATTTACTAAAAAAAATCACATGCAAACTTCAAAAATACTCACAAAAACTACTTAAAAGGTTAGGGAAAAATTAAACAACAATTTAGGGGGGAAAAATCAACCACTGAACTATGTCTACCTATAGAATATATAACATGAATATATATGTATATAATTCTATTTATTCATTGGTATTGTATTGGTAATGTCCACGTGAACATTTGGGGTGGATTCTCTAAATTTGTGCATCCCAAGATTGGTTCTTTTTAACTTTCAATTCTCCTTTGCTCAATGTGGGCATGGCATGCTGGACAATCCTGTGCCAGTGTCTCCCATGTCACACAATCAATCCCAAAGTTCTTAAGAGAGATCTCCACAGTGTCATTGTATCACTTCTTCTGACCATCACATGAGTGCTTGCTCTGTGTGAGTTCTCCATAAAATAATCCTTTAGGGGGCGGCTAGGTGGCGCAGTGAATAGAGCGCCGGCCCTGGAGTCAGAAGGACCTGAGTTCAGATCCGGCCTCAGACACTTAATCCACACAAACAAAAACCTAGCCGTGTGACCTTGGGCAAGTTACTTAACCCCAATTGCCCTAAAAAAGGGGTGGCTAGGTGGCGCAGTGAGTAAGAGCGCTGGCCTCAGAGTTGGGATGACCCGAGATCGAATCCGGCCTCAGAAAATGAGCACCCACACACAAATAATGACTAGCCATGTAACCTTGAGCAAGTTACTTAACCCCAATTGCTTAAAAAATAATAATAATAATCCTTTAGGCAAGTGTACATTTGGCATTCTAACAATGTGGCCAGCTCAACAGAGTTGCACGCTCTGCAGTAGAATTTGAATGCTGGGCAGTTTAGTTTGAGAAAGAACTTCAGTGTCTGGTATCTTTTCCTGCCAGGAGACCTTCAGAACCTTCCTAAGACAATTCAAATGGAAGTGATTCTGTTTCCTGGCATGGCATTGGTACGCTGCAGTTTTCACAGGCATACAATAAGGTCAGCACAATGGCTCTCTAGACCTTCAGTTTGGTAGGTTAACACCTATTCTTTCCCATACTCTCCTTAGGAGCCTCCCAATCGCTGAGCTAGCTCTGACAATGCTCCTTATCAATGTGCACATCCCTAGAAAGTATACTGCCAAGGTAAGAGAAAGGAAGATGGGTGGGGTATGAATATGCTAAAGGGGTATTAAAAAGTATTAAAAAGGGGTATTAAAAAGTATTTTATGAGTTGGCATACTCCCTCCCTTCAAAGCAGTTTCTGGAGCAATTCTTCATGGGAACTATTGGCAAGAACAATAAAATACAATAATCTTATCTCTAGCAATTATGGAGATCAGGGAGACATGTGCATTTATCAGCATAAAATGTCTAATATTTGTATTTTTGCTGAGTCTAAATGATTTCTATGTATTAAAGTGTGGGCTGGACTTCCTCCTCGAAGTGAAGAGAGAGACTTTAGGAACACTTCTCCAGTCTTCAGGAGCAAGAATAGGAAAAAATGAATTGTTCCATTAAAAAAATATGGGATTCAATGTGGAGATGAAGAAGAAAAAAGGAATTTGAAAAACCATGTAATTGAGATTGGAGGATGAAAGAATGATCCACAGTTGATAAAAAGAAGAACCCAAACAAATGTGAGAAGGGAGAGAGATACCCTGGAGAGCTACTCTATGGAATGATGATATTGTTTGATGTCAGGTGAAAGATTATCCAGTAAGAATCCAAGGAACAAGAAACAATACCAGTGGCTAGTGTTTCCCTGCTGAAGGAGCACTGATACAGGCATTGGTCAGCTAGAAAACAATAGGGAAGTCTACTGTCTTTTGGCTGCATGTATTCAGACCAAGAATTGTTAAATCAGAACATCACTATATGTGTCTATCTTATTTTATCTGGGCATAAATGTTACTGCCAAAAGTATTCTTTTTAAAAATATAATATCTTTTTCCTCCTCCCAAAAAACACATATTTCAACAACTGCCAAAAGGATTTTAAAGAGCTCTGGTATAGATTATAAAATCTTGGGTGAGAAACCAAAGATCTTAGACACATCAGTGGTGATCACTATTGCCCATTTAAGTCAAGGGGTTCAAAAATGAAAGGAAAATTTGAGAAGTGAATAGGTAGTTAAAAACATGGTATCTGAGAATGCAGTTAGAATTTCTGGCCCCTTGCCTTCCAGGTATCCAGATGAGGGGACAGTTTGGTACAATGGAAAGAGTACTGGCCCTACTCAAGGGACCTAAGTTCAAATTTCACCTGTGACATTATCTTTATGACTTTAGGCAATTCATTTTACCTTTCTGGGCCTCATCTGTGAATGAGGAGATGGACTAGATGGTCTCTGAGGTTCTTTTCAGCTCTATACCTTTCATCCCTACTACAGAGCACGCCACACTCTTTGATCAGTCCAAAACTTCTGATGTGACAAAAAGGTGTTTTTTTTTCTTTTATTGTTTTTTTACCTGTGACCAAAAAATGCAAAAGGAACATCCCGAACTATTGGCAATAAAGCATTAGAAATTTCAAGAACGACATCATTCACGTCTGTTGCAAATGGCTCCTTAGATCGACTTTCTCTTCCAGGAAGCCTTATAGAGGAAACTGGGAATTGAGAGAGACAGACCAATAAATACTAGTGTTATAATACTATTATAATATAGACTCTTACCATTCATTCACTCAATAAGCATTTTTAATACAGAATTGCATGAAAACAATCTAAATGATAATTCTGCTCAGAAAAGTTCATATATTTGTCAACAAATGATAGTAAAATAAATTTCTACATAGTGAATAATTCATATTACCTGTAATACCTACCACATATGGTTATTGTGGGGACCAAATGGAATATGGTCCCCACTTTTGCTCTCTGTGATGACTTACTCCCCCCAACTTGTCCCCATACTGACAGGGGTGGGTTTTCCACAGAGGTATCACAACAACAGCATTATAACTCAAAGTTTTTCAGGGTCCTATGGGTAAACCTGTTGTGAGAGGGGGTAAATATTGACACCACTCATCCCTGTAGCTCCTGAACTTGTATGCTTTCTATTTACACAAAAATCAGTCATCACATCACCATTAGCCATTAAATATGAAATATTTACTTAATTATGAGGTAAAAATGAGAATATTGATAATGTGGTTACTCAATAAGGGAATGTAGTAGTAATCAAAACACCCAGTCCACCCATGGACCTGGATCACACTTTGTCTCTTATGAATGCAGTGCACATGGAAGAGAATGGGGATATGTTTGTAGAAATCCGGCAGAGAGGTGCATGAGTGGCAAAACCCTGTGTCTGCACAGCTCACAACTCTGGAATGAAGGCTTTGATGTCCCCATGTGGCCCCTTCAGAAGTCATCTATACTACACAAAGCTGCTTTTCTGATATTTGTTTCCCTTCTGGTCTTCACTGTTCTACTGCTAGGCAAATCCATTCCTCTTCTATTCTCAAACTGATGAATCAATGATAATGACAACGTGACTTAAGTGTTTGCCTAGACTTATGAAATTGATGGAGGAAATGTTAGTAACATAGATTAAACTTTAAAGTGTCATGTATTCACACACACACAGAGCCGGTTGTTAAATATGTAATATCAGATACCTGCTTAGAGGCCATCTGTAGGGGCAAGGTAAGCCCCTCTGTGAGGAATAAGATTATACAAACCAAGGCCCCAACCTCAATATGACCTTTCTATTACCCTGAGTTGTTTGGGAACAGGGATCCTGAGAACTTGAGGGCTGCTCCTCCCCTGGGACCCTGGCCAGGTCCTTGAGAAGAGATATGATAACTGCCCAACTCCTGGAACAAGCCACTCCAAGGAAACATTGCTCTTGGGGGGGTCTTGGAGGGACTGGCCTCCCTCCCTGGCCTCACACAAGATACAGATGCTTGCTTAAAAACACCTGGCAGTGTGCCTTCTTTGTTCTCAGCACTACTTAAACTAAGATTCAGACCCCAAATTGGAATCTCACCCATGGAGAGGATGTTCTGCCTGGGACCCTCCAGTGTGGGACTCTGATGGTTGTACCCTGGATTCCCCAGCTTGTGTTGGTGCTTCCCCACTTCCCCGAAATGGTGATGCTTGTCAATATGTAAATATGTATGTATGTATGTATGTATGTATATCCACTATTAGTCATAGTTGCTCTTATTCTGCTATCTTTAAGCCTCTTACTCTGTTATCTCCAGTTTCTTTCTCACTTTCCTATATATACATATATTCTGAATAAATATTCTAAATAAATTGCCTTGGGTCTTTCTTGGAGTGCCAAGCATTCTGTTTATTCGAATTCTGAACCTCCTTAATTGGACACCATCTTGTTCAACCCTCTCACTTTATAGGTGAAGAAACTGAGGTTCCTCAGAGGGGCCAAATGACTTGCCTAAGGACACAGAGGTAGTAAATGAGAGAGGTAGCCACTCATCTAGCCAATGCCTTCCTTCAACATTTATTGAGCATCTATTCTCCAGAATGAGTTGTGCTTTATTGATCAGGATACAGAAATGAATAAGAGTTCCCTGTTCACCTCTAACATTGCTTCTTTCTGCTAGGGATATTCAGGTGTAACACTTATTACATTACTTCTGGGCAAAATAAGGTTAATTAATCATTAACTGGACATTAGAGAGGTTCAGTGGAAAGAAATTCCTGGGTTACTGGGCATAACTAAGCACTGAGATCAAATGACCAGAATTACCATGCCATGACACCTGAGGTCTACAAAGATGATCAGATACTAATGCCCTGTCTAATGCCTCTCCTTTATATCGTATGAGGAAGTAAACATATTTGGTGTTACGTTTCCTAAGGGAATAGATCCCCTCTCCACTTTCTGAATCATTTCCCTTGGCATGCTCCCTTATTAGCAACAACTAGATTTTAAATTTAGATTTAATTCCCCTCTCAAAAGAAATTACCTTGTATTTATTCATTATTCTTTTCTGTAGGGCAGCCAGCTGGTGCAGTGCATAGAATGTTGCCCCTGAAGTCAAGAGGACTCACCTTCCTGAGTTCAAATCTGTCCTCAGACACTTAGTAGCTGTGTGACCCTGGGCCAGTCACTTAACCCTGTTTTCCTCAGTTTCCTTATCTGCAAAATGAACTGGAGAAGGAAATGGCAAACCATTCCAGTATCTTTGCCAAGAAAATCCCAAATGGGGTCACCTATACTCTAACATAACTGAACAATAATTCATCTATTATTTCTCACTAGTACAAGCTGCACAACCTGTAGCCCACCAAAAGATTTTGAGCAGCCTGAAAAAATAGAGGAAAACATCCTTTGTATGTAGAAAAAATCCAAGCAGAACTGACTGTAAGCAGCCAGTGGGATGCAGGTTATGAAGGCCTGCCCTAGTTGAATATGAGCTCCTTGAGGGAAGGGGCTGCCTTCCTTTTCTATTTGTAGCCCCAGGGTTTAGCACAATGCTTTCCACATAGAAGATATGTAATCTTTGTCTTTATTATTATTCATTCATTCCCAACATGTTTTATGTATTCTTATATTGGTACATGCTGGCTCACAACAGAATATAAGATTTCTGGATGCAGTCATGGATTTGTTTTTTAATATCTTAGATCCTACCATAGTATCTGGCACATAATGACTTTTTAATGCTTAATGTGCTTTTTCTTTGACATATAACAGTTCACTTTTGTCTCTCAGCATGACTAAGATATGGCCTGAAGACCATTTGTTCGTCTCTTTTCTGGAGAGAAGAAAACCACCTTCAAAATTCTCTGAACAAGGAGACTTGTTCTTTACATAAGCAACTGTTGCTGTGTCCTGAGAGGAATGAAAACACCTTTTCATTGCCTTTTGAATTTCTCACTGAATTTTCAGTTGGCTTCTATCGAGAGAGTCAGAACTCCCTGTCTTCAGAAGCAGCTCTAGGAAGACCCTGTGTCGACATCTATTTTCACAAGGGATCAGTGTCTATTTGTGAAAACAATGGCTTGTTTTCCTATGGCATTCTGAGGGCTCTAAGGATGATGAATCATTAAGAGGTCAGAACTCTTTATGAGCTTTCTGAATTGTTGTAGAGTGAAGTAAACAGAACTAGAACAATTTATACAATGAAAACAATTTAATAGAGAAAAATAACATGGAAAGCCTTTAGAGTTCTGAGCAGGGCACAAATAAACCAAAAGTCCAGAGGACAGATGGATCACAGGACTAGCCTCCAGCCAGAGAAGCAGGGGACTTAAAATTGGGAATGAGAATTAGACATGGACAATGTGGGAAATTATTCTGTTGGACTACACATGTATGTTATAAGGGTTAAGCTTATGTTTATTTTTTTATTGTACAATGGGAGGGGCAGTGGAAGGGAACATTTGTTTAATTGTAAAATTAAATTAATTAAAACATTGTAAAAAGAAATGGGTTGGGGCAGCTAGGTGGTTCAGTGAATAGAGCACTAGCCCTGGAGTCAAGAGGACCTGAGTTCAAATTCAGTCTCAGACACTTAACACAAAAAACTATCTGTGTGACCTTGGGCAAGTCACTTAACCCCAATTGCCCTACCCTCACCCTCCAAAAAAGAAAAAAAGTTAAAAAAAAAGGAAATGAGTCAATTTTATTACAACCTTGTTTAAAGTAACATACCCATTTTTGTTTGTTTTCGTGGTCTATAAATAATAGAAGTTCGTGGAAAAGTAATTTTTTTCCTCTTTTGCAAAGTTCTTTACATATGTTATCTCATTTGATCTCTACAATAACCCTGTGACTGTATTATCCCTATTTTAAAATGGAGAAACTGAGTCTGAGAAAGGTTAAGTGACTTGCCCAGGAATATATGACAAGGAAGTGTCTGTGGCAGGATTTGAACTCAGGTCTTCCTGACTGCAAGTCCAGTGTTCTATCCATTAAGCCACATAACTGTCTCTATTACTATGTGTAGTTATTATTATTTGCAAACCGTGGTGGTTATTGGGGCTGTTATGTTTCTTATGCATCTGTTTATTTTGTATAATGTATACTAATTGAGTTCATTCCATGGGTTATAATCCTTCTTTACAACTTGATTAATGTTTAATGTGAAGGTATATGTATAACCTATATTGGATTACATGCTGTCTTGGGGGTGTAGGGAGGAGGAGAGAAAGGTGGAGAAAATTTGGAACTCAAAACTGTGGAACTGAATGTTGTAAACTAAAAATAAATAAATTTAAAAGGAAAAAAAAGTTCTTTGGGAAAATAAGTTGTGAGTGATTTCAAGGGTGGTTTTGGCCTGTCAGGTTGGTGGCACCCTGAGCATAAAAAGTTTTAGTAAGTCCCAAGATAATAACACAGATTCTAAGTCGTAAGAGGCATCATCTGGCATGAGAATTATACCTTCATAAAGTTCTCTTACACACATAATTTTATTTTATCGTTCCAAAGAAGTCTGGAACCTTGAGATTGAGCCACGTATTTCTTGCCACCTTTCACAAGTGGGGAAATGTGGGTATAAACAATGAGGCTAGGTCACTCTGACAACCTCCCATTTAGACAAGGTCAGGGCTGGAATGAGAACCTGGGTCTCCTGTCAGCTGGTATTTGAATTGATCCTTCTAAAACTTACTGTTATCAAACAATCTATAGGCACCTGCATCTGTTCATGGCTGCCTATGTGTGTCTTCATGTAGCAAAGGGAGGTTTTGGAGGCAAGCTACAGGAATGATTATTTTTCTATTCTATTTTCATCTCATCTTGCTTTTAATTAGTCTCAGGATCCCAGATGCAATTTCAAGGAATTAGCTAGCCTAATTTGACCCCAGCCAAAAACCTCTTTATTACCTATTATATTTTTTCCCCCTTATCTGAAAGACTACCAAAGATTGGGCTAAAACAAAGTTACTTTGGCAGTGTGTATAGATTCCAAGCATTTTTATTGTCAAGAAGTTATTCTTAATCTCTAATAAAAATCTGCCTTTATAAACTTACACAATGAATACACTCCTTACTCATTAATAGTGTTTTTGAATCTTATCACATCATTACCTGCTAATTGGTTTTCCTGTCTCAAATCTCACACCTCTCTCATCCTTTCTTTACATAGTGTCAAAGCGATTTTCCTATAGCAAAGTGACCATGTCCCTCTCCTATTCAATAAACTCCAATGGTTCCCTACTTCATCTAGGATCAGCCAGTTAGTCAAATACAAAATATTGCTTGGCATTTAGAGTATTTCACAACCTGGCCCCAACCTACCTTTCCAGCCTCATTGCACACTGTTCTCCTTCAGTCAAACCACAATCCAGTCAAACTAGCCTCCTTGCCATCCCTTTCACATGACAGACACTCTCCATCTCTGTGACTTTGCTCAGATTGATCCCTAGCCATTTATACTCAACCTGACTTTCAGAAACTCTGATTTCCTTTAAAACCCAACTCATCCATAACTTCCTACAAGGAGCCTTTCCTAATTCCCCTGGAGGGTAGGGTCTTTTCCTCTATCTTCTACCTCCACGCCATTACCTTGTATTATTTATTTTATTCATTAGTAATACATATGTACACACATATGTGTATATAGTCACCTATATACACATAAAGGTAAATATAACCATAAATTTCCTTTGTATGAGTGTAAGCATGTCATGGAAGACAGAGAACCTTTGGCATTAGAAAGATCTGGGATTCATTTCCACTTCTGCCGTATATATACTGGCAGTATGATTTCAGTGAGACACAACCTCTCAGTATCCTCAGAAACTTTTAAAACTGTAAGTTATAAATAAAGTGTCCATCTGCATTGGAAGAAGTTCCTCATTGGGTGCTCTCTATACTGATGAAGTAATATAGCCAGTAAAAACACACACACACACACACACACACACACACACACATATATATATATATACATATATGATACATTTATAGAACATAAGTTCCTTGAAGACAGGGGTCATTTCATTTTTGTTTTTGTATACCTCTGTATCTTTCAATTTCTATTTTACCCTCTGGTTCTAGAATATCAGGGCAGTTTTACTGGATAATTTCTTGAAAGATGATGTTTAGGCTCATTTTTTGAGCATGGCTTTCAGGAAGTTCAATAATTTTTAAATGATCTCTCCTGGATCTATTGTCCAGGTCAGTTATTTTTACTATGAGATATTTCACATTATTTTCTATTTTCTTCATTCTTTTGATTTTGTTTGATTGTTGCTTGATATCTCATAGAGTCATTAGCTTCCACTAGCTTAATTCTAATTTTTAAAGAATTATTTTCTTCAGTGAACTTTTGTTCCTCCTTTTCCATTTGGTCAATTCTACTTTATAAGGTGTTCTTTTCTTCAGTAAATTTTATGCCTCTTTTTCCATTTGGCCAATTCTGTTTTCAAGGCATTCTTCTCCTCATTGGATTTTTGGAACTATTGTGCCTCCTTTCCTAAGCTGTTGACTCCTTTTTCATGATTTTCTTGCATCACTCTCATTTCCCTTCCCAATTTTTTCTTTACCTCTCTTACTTGTTTTGTAAAATCTTTTCTGAGTTCTTGCATGGCCAATTCATATTCTTCTTTGGGGCTTTAGATGTAATAGTTTTGACTTTGCTGTCTTCTGAGTATATGTTTTGATCTTCCTTGTCACCATAGTAACATTCTATATTGAGAATTTTTTCTGTTTGCCTATTTTCCAGCCTATTTCTTGACTTTTCAGCCTTTGATAAATGGGGCTCTGCTTCTAGGGTGGAGGGCACACTGTCCCAAGCTTCAGGGGTTTTGTGCAGCTGTTTTCAGAGATACTTCTAGGGACCTGTATGTTTTCAGTTCTTCCAAGGAGTTATGATCTAAAGAGAGGTGTTTACTACTCTCCTGGCCTATGCTTTGGTCTATGAGTGACTACAAGTACTCTTTTCTGCCCTGGAACTGTGAGGAGGGGACCCCCTCCACTGTGGATGCAAGCTCTGGTGTGCTAGTGCTCCTCATCACCCTGGGACTAACACTCAGGACTGAGGCCTGGATCTGAGTATGGGCAAAACAACAGATTCCTGCCTCCAGTGCCACCAAAGAGACCCCTATAATCTCCTTTTGACAAGTTGTTCTACACCCTGACCATTTGTGGGGTGAGAGCTCTGGAAGTAGCAGCTGCTGCTGCCACTGCCACTGCTGATTCAGTCACTCCCAAGACCTGCTTCTGATTTGCTGGGGAGTGGCTGTGGGGGCCTGGACTTTGCTGCACTCTCACCTAGATCTTCACTTCATGATTTTGTGGGTTATGCTGCTCCAGACTTTGTTTTAGTACACTATTTAAAAGTCTTTGGAGGTGTTTTGGGGATAGCTTTCTCTCTGCCATCTTAGCTCCACCCCCAGATAGATGATTTTTTTAAAAAATATTTTTGATCCCTGAAATAAACGTACTTTATTTTTAGTCTACCTTTTCCCCTTGAGGGTCAGAGTTTCAAAATCACCTGATTTCTGACCTTCAGGTAAAATAATGATTTTAATTAAATAAATATTAAATAAATTACTAAATAACAAAGAACATTCCCTATACTTTTTTCCTGGACCTTTTGCAGTCTGGCTTCTACCTCTAGCACTTTGCTGAAAGGGCACTCAAAATATCACTGGTAATCCCCTTATTGTCCCACCCTATGGCTTTTGGTCAGGTTTTATATTCCCTGACCCCTGTACAGCTTTGGATCGAGTCACTCCCACATCTGTGCAGCATTTGTAAATCCTGCTCTGCCCCCAGATCACTAGTCATGTGAAGTCAAGCAAATTTCCTGATCTGCTAAATAAAGTTGCTAAACTATGATGCCCTCTGAAGCTGATTCAAGTTCTAAATAATTTCTGATTCTATGGTGTTCCTAGAGGAAGACCCACATTTTATACAAATTGGCTGCCCTGGGACCTTTTAGCACTGAAGGCAACTTCTAAGACAGAAAAGGAGGTGTTTATTTGTACAGATAGGAGGAGTTTCCCCAACCTAGTATTCCCAATATCAAAGAATTACATCTCCAGTTCCTGTCCTCTCCCATTCTTCTGGCTAATCTCCTACTCTCCTGCTTTCTTTTTCTTTTTCCTCCCTCCTTTTTCCAAACCCCTAAGAGAACTATTTCCCACAGTTTTGTCCTTGACCCAATCTCCTTTCTTCTCTACATATATGCTTTCTCCCTTGACTATCTCATTCACCCTCATGGCTTCCACAATTACCCCAGTACAGATGACTACAGATGTCTACAGATGTCTTGCTCTCACCTCAGCTTTGAGCTCAAGTCCACTTCTCCAACTACATCAGGACGTCTTCACCTGAATGTCCCCATGACACTGTCAAAACTCCAAATGTCTAATACTGAGCTTCACTCTCTTCCCCTGGGCCTGCTGCTTCTGCTTTCTGATTCCATTATTTAGGCCAGTAGCAACAAAGTCCATTTCGACTCCCAAGCCGAAACCTTAGGGTTATCTCTGCCCCTCCTTTCTGACTGGTTACCAAATCCTGTTGGTTCTATCGTAACAAATCCTGCCTTTTACCTGCTGCAAATGGGACCTCTTCTCTGAAGCTTTCTCAAACTCTCACTCCCCTCTTGCCTTAGTCAGTAATAAGCTTTCCCCTCTTGAACATTCAGAAATCACTTTATTGTGTACTTCTCTAATATACATACAGAACCAGAGTATTTAGAGTTAAAAGGGATCTTAGAGGTAATCTAGTTCAACTTAATCTTTCTGCAGATCGCGAATCTGAGGCTCAGAGATGGGAAGGAACTTTTTTTTTGCACTATGAAAAATGCTTTAATGGTGTTATCTGTACATGTGTATCCTGTCAAAGAACAGGAAAACAGTAGGTGCAGAATGCAACAAGACATGAACATCAGAAAACCACGTTTGTGAGTGAATAAGAAGAGTTCATCCAGCTTGCAGCACAATTTACAGAGTAAGTGATGCACAGCTTTGCATCACCTCCTCTTCAGCCTCCCTCCTCCTCAGCTGTGGCATCCTGATATTAATGCTACTCAGAAGCCAAATAATTCATGTTGCTTTCTCCTTCACTGAATTTCATTTCATTCACGTCCTCTCCAGTACACCAGTATAAGAAAGTCCTTCATATCTGGCCTCAGACACTTAACATAAAAACTAGCCATGTGACCTTGGGCAAGTCATTTAACCCCAATTGCCCTCCAAAAAAAAAAAAGCCTTTCTGGGAAACATGGCTGTAGACTGCCTAGGAATGTGTTTAAAGAGCTCTCAGATTGCAGTACTGCTCCCAATGAAGGTGGCAGACATTTTCAGGACCCTCCCTTACCCATATATCATAAACAGCCACTATTAAATTGCTGGGAATCCATTCAACAAAGTCACCACTCTTATTTTGAACACTGAGCATTTGCTCATCTATCTCCTTCATGGACATATAGCCTCTGAACGTGGCTGCCACTGTAAGACAGCACCCGTGCCATAGGTCACAAGCAGCTGTGATGTTCTTTGCATCAAATATCTACTAGGGTGGGCTCTGGCACAGTTAAAGCCTGGTACTGCTGGCTCCCATGGCTACCAATGGAGCAAAGCCAGGTGTAAAGGAGTGCAGACAGGGTTGTTCACTGCCAGCTTACTCAAGTCAGCACTAAGCTGCTCTGGGAAACATAAGCAGGTAGTGACTGCACTCATGGTTGCTGACACCAGATGGTTTAGGCCAACATATGTGGGAATGGTCAGTTTCAGGGTCAGTTCTTCCTGGAAGAAGGTGCTTACATTTTGAGGAAGTAAGTTCACCATAAGCTGGGCACTGAGCAAGCATCTGATGAATATTTATTGACTCAACAATGGATCCTGAGAAATTATCTAAGGGCAAGGAGGGTTTTTGACCACCTTTCACGTTTGTATCCTGCAGATGACACCAGTTTTGTAAACCGCAGATAATAAAATGATAAATTACTAACCTTCTATTGAATGATGAAAACTTTTACCCCATTTTGCAAAATGGGCAGATCCACCTCCTGCCCACGAGAAGCAAATCAGCTTAAAAGCTGCTCCAGGGCTTGGGTATAAGCAGCTCACAACATTTTTTGTCCTAGGGGAGATCATTAAAATACATTAATTATCAAAGAAACCAGGATATTCCTTGTTTGTTGAACAAATCATCTCATATAGATCCGATTTCCCAGCAGGAGGGTTTATAAAGTACAAAGTATCCTCTTGCATCCTGACCCAGTTGCTATTGCCCACAGAAGCCAATTCAGCCCCATCCCCTGTTTTGGGTTGGTTCTCATCCCTAATGCCTGGAATATTATCTCCTCCCCATCTTCTTAGACTCCCTACTTTCCTTCAAAGTTTAGTGCAGAGGACACCTCTTACAAGGGGCTGTTTCTGATTCCACCAGTAGCTAGGGTTTCCTTCCAAAGTGCTCCACGTTTATTCTGTATTTACTTAGACTGCAAACTCTGAAAAGGCAAGGATTAGTTCCATTTTTGTCTTTTTATCTCCAGCAAGTGGCAGGTAGGTGGCACCATAGGGCACAGCATGCTGGGCCTGAAATCAGAAAGACCTGAGGTTAAATCAGGCTTCAGATAATTATTAGATGGGTGACACTGGGCAAGTCATTTAACCTTTGTTTCCCTTAATTTCCTCATCTGTAAAATGGGGGTGATAATAGCAACTACCTCCCTGGGTTGTTGTAAGGATCAAATGAGATATGTACACACTGCCTGGCACATTATACGCTAATATAAATGGTAGCTATTATTATCATGCTGTAGGCACGTAATAACTGTGGTTTGCTTATTGATTAACATTAATTTTAAAAAATCATCATTACAATTTCAAACTTTCTTTGTCAAGCAGAGGGCATCCCACATCTCCCCCACCCCAAAATTAATTTGAGAGCAATAAATGAATCAGAGCACGTGTATGTTTTAAAGTCTGTCTTTTTAAAAATGAAATCATTATAGACTCTCACTGACTTATTTCCAGACTTGAAAGGCGGTGAAATCAGAAGAAAATCGGGTTGACTCTTGCCTCCAACATCTACTAGTTGATTGTGTGATGAGGACCAAATCCCTTCATTTCCATGGATCTCAGCTTCTTCATCTCTAACATGGGGATAGCACCTATAGCCCCTACCTCATGGCTGTTGTAAGGCTAAAATGAGATGTCTATGTATATGCATATGTATTAGTTATTGTTATTGTTAATAGTGGTTATTAACATTTATTATTTTACTATTATCTCTCAGTGCTAAATGAACTAAGATGGGGTTTTGCCCATTTCCAGTTGGATCTAAATCAAAGTTTAACACAAATTACTAACTAAACTAAATATTTGAATTTCCTGAATTGTGGCCTTTAGACCATAGAATAATATTCCTAGGAAAGGGTAAGACAACATATTGTTTTCTCTTTAAGTCAAGAGAGTCTACTTTTATCTGCTAATGTCATTTTAGCTCTTCCACCATTGATTTAAAGAGAACTAATGCTGTCAGTTCCTAGGACTCCTGGTTGCTCTTGCCCACTGTTGCCAGCCCATCATAGTAGTATATTAGGACACATTGGGTATCAATGAAATGCAGTTATGTAAAGATTGCTTCATTCATCCCGTTTCTATCCCTAGAACCTAACACAGTTTCTGGTACATAGAAAGTGGAAAAGTGCAAAAACCAGTAGACTCATTTATTGACTCAGTTCAATTCTGTGCAGCAAACATTTATTAGGTGCCTACTATGTAACAGGTATTATGCTAGGTGCTGGACATATAAAGAAAAAAAAAGCAACCCTTGCCCTCAAGGAGCTTATATTCTATTAGAATAATATCAATGTGTTCAACAACCATTTTGGCCACCTAACTAGGATCAGATAGAAAATCCTCTTCTTGGTATTTACAGACCTTTACAACCTGGCCCCAACCTACCTTTCCAGGACTTGTATATGACTCCCCTTCACATACTCTAAGGTCAAACTTGCCTCACTGTTTCTCATTCACAGCACTCCATTGCCCATCCCAGTGCATTTGCATTCTTGGACTGTAGTCTCTCCCCATCTCTATCTTTTAGAACATTTAACTTCCTCCAAGGTTGGGCTCAAGCACCACCTTCTACATGGGGCCTCGTCTGACTCCCCCACTTATTAGTGCCTTTTCCTGAAAAATCAATAATATTGGTAAGATCTGGGCAAAAGGAAATTGAGGAATAGGGTGCCCTCCTCCATTCCCTAAACTTCCTCCCCTGTCCCCCAACACACCACATACTCTGTGATCCAATGATACTGACTTGCACAGTGGAACTCTATCTCCTGACTCTGGGCATTTTGACTTGCTCTTCCCCAGGCTTGGAAGGATCTCCCTTCCCATCTTGACCTCCCAACTTTCTTGGCTTCCATCAAGTCTTGGGTAAAATCCCATGTTCTGCAAGAAACCTTTCCTGATATTTCTTAATACTAATGCTTTCCTTCTGTTGATAATTTCCAACTTATCCTGCATATATCTTATTTATACATATCTGTGGGTGTCTTATTTGTACATATTTGCATATATATCTTGTTGTATATATACATATATATGTATATGTTGTTGAGTCAATTCAGTCATGTCTGACTCTTTGAGACCCCATTAAGGGTTTTTCTTGGCACAGATACTGGAGTGGTTTGCCATTTCCTTCTACAGCTCATTTGACAGATAAGGAAACTGAGGTAAACAGGGTAAAGTGACTTGCCCAGGGTCAATAAGCTAGTGTCAGAGGCCAGATTTGAACTCATAAGGACGAGTACTTTATCCCCTGTGCCACCTAGTTACCCCACCTAACACATAATAGAGGCTTAATAAATGATTGTCATACTGGATAGGATTGGATTAAATATATTGAGTCTTACCTTTACCCTAGTTCCTTTGTTGAGTACTTTCATCATCTTTGAAACTGTTTAACAATTTACTTTCAAAATCAATTCAAGTGATAACATTTCACATAAAGCAAACACATTTTAGGTCACTATATAATTCTTTAAACTGCTCAACCTGACTCCTTGTCACAGAATGTTGCCTCAAGATATTTAATATCTGTCATTGCCATCTAGAAAAAACAGTGCCCTTGGAGTAACTGGGGTGGAAATGCTTTGTTACATCTCAAAAAAAGAACAAGGAATATACTGAGCACAAGGAAATCTTTACTCATAATGGTGACCTACCCCATTTCCTCAATTAATTTGTTGCTTGCCATGCTATGCAGAATTTGTGGTCTTGCCTACTTGGTACAGCAAAGAGTGCTCTTTGTCTCTCTCACTTAAACACCACTCAGATGCCACTGAACAGATGGAAAACTGTTCTGGATGTAGCTTCAACACCTACAAAAATAAGAAGTAAGTTAGAAACTACATGAAAAGTATTTTTTTTCATAGCTATCTTCTGCTTTGATATCACCTTCATTTCTAATTTTATATATATGTGTGTGTATATATATATATATATGTATATGTATATATATATATATATATGTCCCTTTGTCCTCCCCCAGAGAGTTTTATGCCCTGTAACGGCGTGGGGGGGGGATGGCATTTTGGCTAAACTAACATAACCAACTATGAGGTTTGACATTATATGTAATGTTTCACACCCATAGTCCTCCACCTCTTTATTTCCTCCTCTTCAGGGCCAAGCTTGAACATTATAATTATGCAGCATTCAGTTTCTTTTTCTGTTTGAGTTTTGTTTTATTTGTTTGTTTTGTTTTGTTTATTCTTCAAGCACATTCTTGGAATCATTGTGTACATTGTTTTCCTGGTTCTGATTAATTTCAGTCTGCATCAGTTTATATAAGACTTTTCCCTCTCCCACTCTCTTGCCTGCCATCCCATGATGTCACTAATAGACATATATATCCCAAAGAAGTCAATTGTGTAAATCCTCCCATTCTGAAAGCTAAATTTATTTTTTCTTTTTTTTCTTTTTTTTTTTTTTTTGGAGGGCAACTGGGGTTAAGTAACTTGCCCAAGGTCACACGGTTAGGTTTTGTTTGTTAAGTGTCTGAGGTTGGATCTGAACTCAGGTCCTTCTGACTCCAGGGCCGATGCTCTACTCACTGCGCCACCTAGCCACCCCGAAAGCTACATTTCTGACACAGCCCATTGTATCTATTGGTTTTAATATTATTATCTGACTGAAAACTCGTAGATGTGTGTATGGAGAAAGGGAAATGTAAAACTTTCTAAGCATCTAAACTCTTTTGTAGCTTTGAAAAATACTCAAATATTTAAATAGAACAGAAAGAGGTCAGACTCCTGAATGACAGATATTCCAAACTAAATTATATATTTCTAGTCTCTCAAATTTTCCAGTTCATGGTAAAAATCCATCATAGACTGCTACTTAGTAGAAAATTAAGAAAAAAACCCCAATTTTTAAATATCTTACATCATTTTTTCTGGCCATTATAGAGGAAACCTTGAAATCTGAAAGACCTGAGTTCAAATGTCATCTCTGATAGCTCCTCACTATGTAACTTTGCTCAAGTAATCTAGCCTCTCAGTGCCCTATCTCTCTATAAGCAATAGATAAGTTGCTGATTTGCCTACATAGAGGGAGTTTCCATATTAGGAGTTCCTTATGTTGATTAAAATAAAAGGTCTGGTTTCCTTCCCAACTCTACCCCTGCCAAAAAAAATCAATCTATACTATTTCAGGTTATAGCAAATTTCTATAATCAAGAAGTTTTTAAGTAAAATACTAAATATTAAATAACAGATTGATACTGGAACATCTCTGAGTTACTATAGTAAGATGTAAGTGTGAACATTTTACAATTTTAACCTGTATTTGTGGTCAAATTATAATATGGAGATGATATCCTCCTAAGGGGGAAATTATTAGACAATATAATATAAAGGTATTCTAAATAAATTGAATAGTAAATTGACTTTCAAATTTGTTTATCAGGGAAATTCAAGCTTTGAGTATGTTTTAGTAATAAGTTCTCAAAACTGTATTAAGATTTTACATATAAGGGTGGCTAGGTGGCACAGTGAATAGAGTCAGGAGGACCTGAGTTCAAATCCAGCCTCAGGCACTTAATACAAAATTAGCCATGTGACCTTGGGCAAGTCACTTAGCCCCAATTGCCCTGACCTCCCAGAAAGCAAAAAAAATTTAAAAAAATTACACATAAATTGTATGAATTTTATGAAAATATATATATATAGAGAGAGTGGAATTATTTTTCCATTATTAAAATATTTGATAATTTTTTTTTAAAGCAATTGGGGTTAAGTAACTTGCTCAAAGCTACACGGCTAGTCATTATTTGTGTGGGTGCTCATTTTCTGAGGCTGGATCTGATCTCCGGTCATCCCAACTCCGAGGCCAGTGCTCTTACTCACTGTGCCACCTAGCCGCCCCTTTAGGGCAATTGGGGTTAAGTAACTTGCCTAAGGTTACACGGGTAGGTTTTTGTTTGTGCAGATTAAGTGTCGGAGGCCGGCTCCGAACTCAGGTCCTTCTGACTCCAGGGCCGGCGCTCTATTCACTGCGCCACCTAGCCGCCCCAATATTTGGTCATTTTAAAAGGCAAAAGAGTTCATTTTATGGCTGGACCCTCATAAATGTTTTAAAAATTCTTTTATCAGGTACAGGATTTAGGTAAGCATAGAAACAGCAAAATGGTATATGAACTGAAATTCTCTGAAGCTTCAAAATTGGAGAAACAAATTTAAATGATATTACTAGCAGAATTATCTAGGAACCTTTAGATTTGCAACCAGAGAAAGAGAACCCCCTTTTAGAGCTGTCCTAAGAATAAGCATATCGTCCAAGAAAAGATATCTAGGGACCAGATGACTACATGAGATAATCTGGGACTTAAAATGTGCTGGTTAAATGGATATTGAGAATGGGTCACTAAAATACAAGGAGACCTGATTTTAGTTATGTTTAAGTCTTCTTGGTTACCCTGGTGACAGAATCAATCCATTGTGAGACCTCTAACTAGTTTGATCTGTACTTGACTTAATGTAATTATGGGAATTGTGAAAAAATTTTATTGCATTATTTGAACCTAGCTCTGTGTTGCTGGGAAACTGAGTCATCTCTGGGTCTTTAGAGATCCTTAACCAGGGATCTATGCTATGCTGACCAGAAACTCAGATTCAAAGATTGATGCAAGGAATTTTCTTTAAGGGTTCCTACCAGGTCCTTCAGATTACTCTCCCAGCTGCCAAACTTGTGGGTGTGGACTCCTGAATAATCTGAAGAAAGTCTCTGCTCCTGAGTGAATGGCAGAACCCTCCAGGGACCTCAAGGTTTATCTCATATGGACCCAGAAGTAGCCAACATCCAGATGAGACAACTGTCCCAAGATTCTGGATGAGGCCTGAACATACTGTCCTAGTTTTGCTCCTTTTCCCTTTTGTTATGTGCCCAGTCAGCAAGGCCCTGATTCAAGAATGTTTTGGCATTTTTTCCCTCTACAGTCTTGGCCTCCCTCCCTTTTATGCTTGCAAGCAAACAATTTCTAGACAAGAATTATTCAACTCAACATCTTGGCCTGGCCCAACTGACCTCTTGTTGCATCTTGGCTTATATCTGCCTCTCCTTTATTGGTCAAAAGGGCAAGGCTTCTTTCAGACGCCCTCTCTTTGGCCAAAAGGAGGAAATATCAAGATACTATTAGGAAACATCCTGTTTTCCAGAGCCAAGGCCCAACAAGCAAGTTATGCCTTGAGCTTGCCATAACAACAATCCTTTGCACTCACCTTCTGGAACTGATGGTCTGTGATCTCAGGCAAGCACCAGCAGGCTGGGATGTGAAGCCCTGCTGTGAGTGGACTTTTTGTCACTAGACAGCCTTGCCTCACTGTTATTGTTATGTCTCAGCACTGTTGCTATATTACACTGGTTGTCTCTTTGTCTAGCCATAAATATATAAACCAAGATTCGGCTCCACTAAAGCGGGTCCCCCCACTGGGGTGGAGCCCTGGCAGGTCTATCTAATTTACCTCCTTGCTTGTAAACTGTTTCCCTCACTTTGAAATTAAACTTCTGTTTGATTCTTGACTCTCCTGTATCTAGCCTGCTCTGTTCAGCTCTCACCATTCACAGTTAGAAACTAATTCACTCTAGTTGATAATCCTCATAACCATCCTGGGAAGTGCCTATTTTACAGTTGAGGAAACAGATGAAATGCAAAAGCAGATAAGAGAAACATAGAAAGCAACTGTTTTCTAGTAAACCAGATATTAAAAAGATTTGTAAAAACAGAAAACAATTCCACTCTTCTCATTATTTTATGAAAATATAATTATTTTTAATCTAAAGTGTTATCTTAACATGTTCATTATTATTTTAAATATTTTAAAAGTTATAGATTTTACTTTCTAATATGATAAATACTTATATATAAAGCCCTCATAGACAAAAGCTCTTTGGAGTCCTCAATAATTTTCAAGAGTGTGAAAGGCTGGGCAGGCTAGGTGGCGCAGTGAATGGCGCAGCACTGGCCTGGGAGTCAGGAGGAATTGAGTTCAAATTTGTCCTCAGACACTTAACACTTACTAGCCCTGTGACCTTGGACAAGTTGCTTAACCCCAATTGCCCTCCAAAAAGCAAAATAAGAGAGAGAGAGAGAGAGAGAGAGAGAGAGAGAGAGAGAGAGAGAGAGAGTGTGTGTGTGTGTGTGTGTGGGAAAGGCTGCCAAAAATTCAAGACCTACATTTAATCTGGGAGATTAAATGATTTACTCAATGCTCATACAAAGAGCAATTGTCATAGGTGGAAATTTGAACCCAACCCCTCAGATTACAGAGCTAGGGTTCATTTTACTACAGCGTGCATAGTGCCCTCATTTCACAGATGAAGAAACTGGGGTCCAGAGAAGTTGTGACTTACCTAATGATCACCTAAGTAGCAATTATCATAGGTGAGTTCTCAATCCAGTCCCTCAGATCCTAGAGTCATTGTTTTTTCTTTATTATTATGCTTCCAACAAAATATCATTTTTTTTACCTTCACCCTATTACTTATAGCTGGTGTTTTGCTCAAGTGGCATACTATATGTATTTCCTAAGGAGTTTCTCATTCTAATTGGTTGGATGGCATCCTCAGAGTTCATCTTCAATTTTGCTCCAAAATATTTTAATACAATAACCACAGACATTTCCTAAAAGCATTCCTGCTCTTAAGCCAATGCCATTCTCCTTGCCCTGCATGGCTGCTATTATGGGGAATGATTTTAATATTCTTATGATTCTGTTCAGGTGGTGTGGAAGATATAGCATGAAAACCAAAGTCAGGAAGACCTGAATTCAAATCCAGCCTCAGAAACTTATTAGCTATGAGACCTTAGGCAATTAATTTCTTTCTGCTTCAGTTTCCTCATGGCACCTATTCTCACAGTTATGGTAATATTTTAAGGAACTTTGCAAACCTTAAAACACTATATAAATGCCAGTTGCTCAGTCAGTAAACATTTATTAAGTATCTATGTGCCAGGCACTGTGCTAAAGGCTAGGCATACAAAGAAAGGTAAAAGATAGTTCCTGCCCTCAATGAACTCACAATCTAACAGGAGAGGTACTAAGCAAACAGATATGTATAAATAGGCTACATACAGGAAAAATAGAAAATAACTAAGAGAAAGAAGGCACTAAAATTAAGAGCATTTGGGAAAGGTTTCCTGCAGAAGATGGGGTTTTAGGTGGAACTTAAATGAAGCCAGGAGGTGGAAATGAGGAGAGAGAGGAGTCCAGGGATGGGGAACAGCCAGTGAATTCCCAAAGGCAAGAGAATGGATGTCTTGTTCGAGGAAAATAAAGGGGACCAGCACCACTGGATGGTAGAGTATCCAATGTCAAGGAGTAAAGATGTAAGAAGACTGGAAAAGTGCAGTGGGGCTAAGTAATGGAGAGCCTTGAATGTCAAACAAGATTTTATTTGATCATGAAAGTGATAGGGAGCCACTGGAGCTAGCTGAGTAGGGGTGACATGGAAGGTAGATCAGAGTGGGGAAGAAACTGGAGGCCAGCAGACCCACCAGCTGCTACCACTACTCCTACTACTACCTCTACCACCACCACCACTACTACTACTACCATTATCATTACTATCATCACTACTACTACTATTACTACTTCTTCTACTATTACTACTACTACTGCTGCTGCTGCTGCTGCTACAGACCCTACCAGACCTACCAAGCTATTGAAATAGCCCAGGTGAGAGGTGATGAGGATCTGCATAAGGGTGGTGGCAGTATTACAGGACAGAAGAGGGATTATTTGAGAGATGCTATAAAGGTGAAATTGTCAGGCCTTGGCAAAAGATGAACTATAGTGTTGAAAGATAGTGAGGAGACAAGGATGAGGTGTAGGCTGGGAGCCTGGGGGACTAGGACCATGGTATTGTTCTCTATAACAGAAAAGTATAGGAATGGGGGGAGATGGTAAGGGGAAGTGCAGGGTAGGTAGTAACTGTCATAATAACCAAATGTTTTCACTGTTGTTGTTATCAGTTTCTGGACGCTAATCTGATCCAATACAGTTACCTATAACTATATAAAGGATGCCACCAACTCATCGGTCTGCCTGTCCTATTACTTTTTTTTTGCTACTTTTTAAAATTTTTTTTATTTTTTTAATTAAACAAATGCTTTATTAACTTCTGGTTTACATCATTCATTTCCACCAAATTATGAGTTACATTTTCCCCCATTTTTTCCCTACCCACCACCCCAGAATAGCAGTCCCACAAGATATCCCCTCATCCAATCTGCTCTCTCCCATATCTTCTCCCATACCCCCTTCGACTTTGCCATTAGGGCAAGGTGAATCTCTGAGGCCCACTGCCTGGACATCTTATGAAACATTTAATTTTAAAACTTCGATTTTCAGATCCATTCCCCTTCTCCCTTGTCACCCACTCCCTCTGAGAAGATAAGCAATTCAGTATGTGTTGTATGTGTATATCTATGCAAAACATTACCATAGTAGATATAATGTAAAAGACTGCTTATATTTCCCTCCCACCTGTCTCACCTCCCACCTGGTCCATTCCCTACTTTGATCCTGTCCCTCTTTGATAGTGGGTACTTCTAACCTCCCCTCTCCCCAGAATGCCCTCCCCTCCATCATCCCCCTCTCATCCCCCTTTCCCCTACTCAGGAGAGTGAGTGAGGGTAAGATATTCCATTTAGTATGTATGTGATTCTCTCCTTGAGCCAACTTCAATGAGAATATGCTTTTGCCTTTTTGCCTTCCTGTTCTTCCCCTCCCCTGCAACTACTTCCCCTTGCCTCTTCTACATGAGATAGTTTGCCCTACCCTGTCTCTCTCCATCTTCTCTTGCCACTTTCCTCTCTCACCTCTTGACTTCACCCCTTAAGAATCATCCCTTCCTTGGGGCGGCTAGGTGGTGCAGCGAGCAGAGAACCAGCCCCAGAGGCAGAAGGACCCGAGCTCGGATCTGGCCCCAGACACCCAACACGAAAACAAAAACCCAGCCACATGAACCTGGGCAAGTCACCCAACCCCAATTGCCCTCCAAAAAAAAATAATAATCATCCCTTCCCATCAAATTCAACCTGTGCCCTCTATCCATGTATAACTGTGAACATATGCCTTGTACCCTTCTTCAATTATTTTCATAATGAGAAAGTTTTCATCAAACACAGTTACTGTTTTTCCATGTAGGAATAGTCCAACTTTGATAAGTTCCTTTTGATTTCTTTTCCTTGATTACCTTCTCAAGCATCTTTTGCTTCTTGTGTCTGAATGTCAAATTTTCTATTCAACTCTGGTTTTTTCATCAAGAATGCTTGAAAGTCCTCTATTCCACTGAATGACCATATTTTCCCCTGAAACAAGATACTCAGTTTTGCTGGGTAGGTGACCCTTGGGTTCATTCCCAGCTCTTTTGCCCTCTGGAATATCATATTCCATGCCCTTCTATCCCTCAGTGTAGAAGCTGCCAGGTCCTGTGCTATTCTGATTGTGTTTCCACAATATTGAAATTGTTTCTTCCTGGCTGCTTGTAGTATTTTCTCCTTGATCTGGGGATTCTGGAACCTGGCTATAATATTCCTGGGAGTTTTCTTTTTGGGATCTTTTTCAGGAGGTGATCGGTGGATTCTTTCAACCTCTATTTTGCCCTCTGGATCTAAAACATCAGGGCAATTTTCCTTGAGAATTTCTTGAAGGGTGATTTCTAGGTTCTTTCTTTGATCATGGCTTTTAGGTAGTCCAATAATTTTTAAATTGTCTCTCCTGGATCTATTTTCCAGGTCAGTGGTTTTTCCCATGAGATATTTCACATTGCCTTCTATTCTTTCATTTGTTTGGATCTGTTTAACAGCATCTTGATTTCTCATAAAGTCACTAGCTTCCATTTGCTCCAGTCTAACTCTGAAGGAATGAATCTCCTCAGTGAGCTTTTGAGATTCTTTTTCCATCTGGCAAATTTGACTTTTTAAGTCATTCTTCTCCTCATTGCCTTTCTGAGCCTCTTTTGCCATTTGAGTTAGTCTATTTTTTAAGGTGTTATTTTCCTCAGTCAGGCTGTTGACTGTCATTTCATACTTTTCTTGCATCTTTTTCATTTCTCTTCCCAAATTTTCCCCCACTTCTCTTATCTGCTTCTTAAGGTCCTCTATGGCCTGTAGCCAGTTTGTATTTTCATTTGGGGCTTTTGGTGCAGGAGTTCTGACCTCACAGTCCTCCTCCATGCTTTGAGCCTTTGCCCCTAAAACAGGAGTCCAACGTTGAACTTTTCTGTTTATTTTGTTTCGTTTGCCTAGGCATATTGCCACTTAATTACTTGATTTTTGGGCTTGTTGCCACAGTAGGACTCTGCCACCAGACAGGGGAGCTTCCGCCCAAACGTGGGTTCTTCACAACTTCCACCAGTTGGGTGGCCTCTGTAAGGCCTCCACCCACTCTGACAAGTTGGATACCCACCCCAAACTTCCCCCCCAGACCACAATCCAGATCCAGGCAGTTTAAAGCAAGAGCGATTAACCCCCAGACTGATTGCTGGATCTTCCTACAGTTCAAAGGCCAGGAGCTAGAGCCACTGCTGACACTGCAGAATGGCTTCTGTGCAGCTGTTTCTTCAGCAGCTTTTTGCCCCTAGGGGAGGAAGCCACGTGTTCCCTAAATACTGGTCCCAAAGTCCATAGGGCACTAACCTCTCACTTTGTCCTAGGCATACCTGTGCTGATAATTCTGGTATCGCCACAATTGCTGGTGTTCTGGGGTTCCACCAGCCGGCTGATGACCCGGCCTCCCTGGGGCTAAAACCGTGGACCTGGGCTCAGCTCTGTGGGCTGCGCTGTTGGTTCCCAGCTCGCTGTGCTGCCTGCTCTCAGAGCGCTGCGCTGGCTGCTCCCTGCAGGGGTGCTGGGCTGTCCTCAGCAGGAGGTTAGCTTCTCTGTGCCGTTCTGTGGGTACTGTGGCTCCAGAAGTTGTTTGGAGCTCCCTTTCACATTGTTTGAAATTTGTGTGGGGCAGAGCACATTGGAAATGCTGTTTCTACTCTGCCATCTTCTCCTATTACTTTTAAATGCATTAGATTATAATGTTTTAGTCCAAAGGCACTTGAGTAGGTAAGAAGAGTCTAGAATTACAAAATGCTAGAAGTGGAAAGGTCCTTAGATTTCATCTTGTCTAACATCCTTGATTTACAGATGGGGAAAGAGAGTCCCAGAGTGACTATAATTAGTTGGTGGGACAGTTATGAGTAGGATCTAGGTCTCCTAGTGCCTCCTTCAAAGGTGGTTTCACTTTTATAGGAATGTGGGATCATAGATTAAGTGTTGAAAGGGACCTCAGAGGTCATTTAATCAGAAATCATTACTTTATATAGGGGAAACTGAGATCCGGAAATGTTTACTGACTTAGACATCACATAGGTAATATAATGGTAGAACAGGAACGTAAACCCAAGTTCTGAATAACTTATGGGCAAGTCATTTTAAACTACTCTGGGCCTCAGTTTTCCTATCTTTAAAATGAGTGGGTTGGATTAGATGGCCTCTAAGGTCTTTGCTAGAGCTAAATCTAGGCTGCTATGATTCTAGGTTCACAATTTTTTTCCATTGTACAACTTCTAGGAACCCAATACATTGGTTTCCTAATATGTGGATGATTATGTCATCTCTAAAACTTTCTATAATGTTTATATGAGTATTGACTTAGTAGTATAGAAATAGAATTTAGGATAGTAATTAGTATTACCCATTAAAATAGCTTGCATCAGTCCCTGATTCATGTGACATCTTGAGTTGAACATATATGAAAACTACATCAAAGAGTAGGAGGTAGGCATAAAAATAATTTAAAATTTAAAAATCTATTTAAATTTTTGAAATCAGGATTTTAGGCATCCTGGGAAAGCATTTGAATTTGGGAAATAATATACTAGGACTAGAAAAATGTCTAACAAGATGGTGGTGGCCATAGCTTATCTAGTGATAGACATTTGAATGTTGAATATTATTATGTTAATGTTATATTAATGTTGAATGTTGAAGAGTTATTCAGGTAGTCAGGTGACAAAGCATATAGTACCCTGAACCTGGAGTCAGAAAGACCTGAATTCAAATCCAGACAATTGCTGTGTGATCCTGAGCAAGTCATTTAGCCCTCTGCCTCAGTTTCCTAATCTGTAAAATGGGGATAATATTTAGTACCCGCCTCCCAGGATCAAATGAGATAATATTTGGAAAGCATGGTGCAAACTTTAAAGTGCTATATAAATACTAGCTGTTGTTTATTTGAACGGGTGAAGTAAAATTATCAGTGGGAATTTTCAAACATAGGATGGACATCAACCAAAGCAAGGAAGACTGTGAACTAACAAAGGTACATGGAGATTAGTACTGTGCCAAGTTATACTTGAAAGTTTACTAAGTTCCTCCAAATCAGAATGTGCTTCTGAAAATGACTGACCTTCATGTGTTGCTATTGGAAGAGAAAAAAAAGAAACTGTAGCTGAAAATCACATAAAACAGCTGACAACCCCAGATGGGTATTAACTTAACTGCCAGAAATCATCAAGAAACTTGCTTCAAGTTGCCTTTGAAAACATAACCCTTTTGTCAGGCTGCCTCCAAGAACTAGTTCTTAATAAGTCTACTGAAGGTAAAAGTGGTGTGGACAAACTGAATGGCTAGAAGAAGCCAGAATAGCAGTGAGCCACGGCAGGGGGTTAAGGACTGGAGAGGCACAGCCCAGGTATTACCTCATCACCCACTGCCTGGTGAGCTGCAGCAAATCACTGCCTCAGAGCCCTACCTAAAGATGTTTTCTTGTTCTGTCATGTCCAACTCTTCAAGACTGCGTTAGGGATTTTCTTGGCAGATGCTGGAGTGCTCTGCCATTTCCTTCTCCAGTTCATTTTACAGATGAGAAAATGGAGGCAGAAAGGGTTAAGTGACTTGCCCAGGGTCACACAGCTGGTAGGTGTCTAAGGCCAGATTTGAACTCAGGAAGATGAGTCTTCTTGACTCCAAGCCCAGCACTCTATTCACTGTGCCACTTATGTATTACAATTCCCTAAACTATATCTATGGAGGGAATTTCCTGACCACTGACTCCCTATACTAATGAAATTACAGGTCTAGACAAAATAAAAATGGCATTTGCCTTTTTAGTCTTGTTTCTTATGCTTTCTCTTCCCTCACTCTGTATTCTAGTCAACTCGGCCTGCTAGCTGCTCCATCCTCCTTTGGACAGTATGTCTCCTACATCTGCAATGCTGTTCTTAGTTTCTTTGAATCCTTATCTTCCTTCAAGGGACATCACAGGGGCCACTTCCTACATGAGGCTTTTTCTAACCACCTCAGTTTCAAAGACTCTCTTCTTGAAATTACTTTGTATTTACATCTCTGTACTAATCTCCCATGGTACAAAAACCGGGTAAATAAATATCCCTAGGACAATGGGAGAGCAGTGGGTACCAGGAATCCTGGTTCATATTATAGTTTTCTTCCATTCCAGCATGGAATGACAATTGAACCTTTTCTAAAAGGACCAAGCTTCCCCAGAGGAGCCCAGACATCCCAGGAAAGGAATCTAAGCTAAGAAACCATGATACTTCTAAACAGGAAAATTTCTAATGTTTTGATGGTCACAGCATGTGCAGTTCTCTCCATGTAGATATAAGGTTATATACACACATAGATATATGATGCACATATATACATGTACATACATGTGTATATATAAATATATATATCATATTCAGTGCACACACAAACACAACCTATATATAGGCTGAGTACATTTTTAAAAATTAAATACACAATGATAGGATGGAAATTTAACAAAGAGCATTGTGAACTGTGGAAGAAACACATTGGTTAGTATTATGCTATTATATTTGAAACTTTATTAATACTTTTCCTCTGATTGGAATGTGCTGCTGAAAAATGTTGCATCTTCTCAGAAGAATGAGAGCTGCTGGAGATTATTTTAATCTTTGTGCCTTCAGTGACTAGTCTAGTGTCTCCCATATAGGAGGTGTTTAATAAATGGTTATTGAATTGAATTTTAAAAGCAGGTGTTCTGCATGTGAGCAGGGAGGGCACTCCCAGAGACCGGCATACTAGCATGCACTGGCCACTCACCCGTGGAAGGTATAGATTGTCACATTTGATGACTGGGGCATAGGACTCTGAAAAGACCACATATATCTCTCAGCAGCTGATAGAGAAACAGGGTTAGAGAAGCACCAAGTCCCTAGGACCCTGGCGATGGATTTGATGGGCTTAACTATCTGGGCCCTATGGCAGGTGGCTGGTACAGGGTTTTGCCAACACCAAGGTGGATGGAGTGAAGAAGATAGTAGTGAATCAAGGGGCTTCATCTCATTTTTTTAGGAAGTGCTTGCTCCCACTGATTGGTATACTTGATGGACTGTCAGTCAAGGACAATTGGACCAAACTTTGATGGGATTACCCTGATGTCCTCATCACCAACTACTGTATCTGCCCAAATATGCAGTTGTCATTTTCTTCCTCAATCCCCTTATCTACAGTTTGGCTTTTGTCCAGTGTATTTCTGCTGTCTGGAACACCAGTCACATTAGTCTTGAGTCATCACCCCACCCCCACCCCAACACACACCCAGGAGCTATATCTCTTGACTCTGGGATGGGTTCAGGTGTCTTCAGAGCAGTTCCAGACAGTTTTTAGGATGCCGAGCCACTGGACAGAGAGGACTTCTGGGATGGAGCACTGAAATGAGTCAATCCCCCCTGTGAAATGTAATCAGTACAGCCTTGCAGGTAGTTTTAGAAAATGAAAACTGGTATATCTTGCTTCCTTTGCTACCATTATGTGCTTAATTCTCTGCTCATCTCTTCCTAACCTATCCTCCTCCAAGTTTGGCAAGACCCTTAATTCATCCTAGACCTTCAAAGACACCTCTACCTTAACTAAATGGCAGTGATAATTGATGTGGTTTGTGGCTCTAGACACAGTACAGTTCCAACAGAAACTTAATCAAAGACCTGTGATGCTGTTCAGCATTTCACCCCAACTTTTCCTTCTCCCTGACTGAGGGAAAAATTCAGTCAGGCTGAAGTCAGAGCTCAGTACCTATCCCTCTTTTCCCACCCTTCTTCCCTGGCTTAGGAATAAAAGAATCAGCTAGGCTAGGGGAAAAAAATCAGATGCTCTTCAAGAGAAATTTGGGGCACAACTGTCAACTCTGGACTATGTGGCATGTGGATTCAAATAAATCCAACTTGATTCAATTCAACAAAAACTTAGTAAGAATAAAATGTGAGCAGAGCAGTAGTGGAGTATTAAGAGGCATAATGTTTAAATAAGATAAAGTCCCTTCCTTTATGGAGCATCCAGTAAAGTAGAAAGATATGACACATTAATTTTTTTTAAAAACCCTATAAAAATGCAATGAGAGGTAGTATAAAGTAAATTAGACTTGGAGGCAATTCAAGCTAACATGTATTTGTTAAGTCTCTACCACAGGCCTGTACAACATACAGCTGATGTGCTGCTTGTGTCCTACCAAAGTGGCCTGTGGGCCCTATGTTGTGCAGGCCTGTTCTACTTTATACAGGACATTGTTAAGTTTGGATCGGAATTTTGCCTCTGTTACATACCATCTTTCTAACCTTGGTTAAATTACTTTGACTCACGCTCTCTTTCCTTATCCTTAAAATGAAGGTATTAGATTATACCTTTGGACAGGAAGCTGCTACCTGCCTGGCAAATGCAGATGAACAAGCTAGCCTCACCTTAATAAAAGGCAGGAAATCTGCTGTAAATAAGTATTTCCTTGCTTGGGAAGCCCCGAATGACAAACAAGAGTAGTAACAGACAGACTGTCACAAGGGTTATCAATAAGAATGACAAAGGACTGAGATCTTGACTTTCAGAAAAGAAAGAACACCTACTTTGGTATTGGAAGATGTGGGTTCTGATTCTTCTTGTGTGACCTTGGTCAACTCATTTAACCTCCCTGGGCCTCAGTTTCCTCATCTGTAAGAAGACTAGATGAGATAGCTTCTGACATTCCAGCTCTAGATGTATGATCTTATTAATTAATTTAAATATAGAGGGCGGGGGCAGTTTTGCAGTGCTATATAATACATGGTGCTTACTTTTCTGGTATCCAACTTACTATTTTATTTATTCAACTTACTATTATACGGTCTCCTAAATATAAAGATAAGAATGCTAAATGAGTGCCTCACCACTCTCTTGGCTTTAAGTGAAAATGAAGTGCTTCATGAAAAAAATAGAAGAAAGGTGATAAGAAAAATCAAAGGGAAAAAAGAACTGGCTGGCTGATGGGGATCTTAACCTTTGTTAAGAAGTTAGAAAAGTAGGGTAGCTAGGTGGCTCAGTGAGTAAGAGCGCTGGCCCCGGAGTTGGGATGACCCGGGATCGAAACTGGCCTCAGAAAATGAGCACCCACACATAAATAATGACTAGCTGTGTAACCTTGAGCAAGTTACTTAACCCCAATTGCTTTAAAACAAAAAGAAGTTAGAAAAGAACAAAGTGATCCAGAGGCAAGAGGGAAAAAGAAAGAACATTAAACCCTTAGCACCAAGAAAGTGATATATGTTCTTGCTAAAGAGGAAAAAAGATGGATGAACTTTTCAGAAAGAAGCAACTGCTTGTGTTCTAGGTATAAGTAAATCATTTTTTAAAAATTAGAATGACCCTTGACCGTTTATTTGTTTATGACGTAAGTCTTTGTTGAGTAAAGTGTGCCTTGATAAGTTCGCTTATCTGGGGTCACAATTCTGTTCAGAATTCTAAGAGAAGTAGCTTTTGAAGTTGAGTCTGATTCAGACTTCTGAAATAGCACATGTTCATTTGAATGTGACAAGCTATAGAACCCCAGAGTAAAGAGAAAACACAGTATGATTTAGTGAGTGATGTGTAGATGAAGAATTGGAGAACTTCTAGGTTGACAGATTTTTTGTATCATATTATGTTATTTAAATCATATATTTATGTTACATATTTATTTTGTTATATAATAATCATCCTATATTGTATATTTACAACATGACTGTTCTATAATTATGGTACAAACGTGATTTGCCTGATCATAGAGAAAAGATAAGATTCATAATTGCTAATCATAAGGGTGGGGTCATTTACAGAGTGGACCTACAAAGATAAGAGAAGTGAAAGGATAGATTTCATAGTTATTTTAAAGAAACACAAACTCTCTTTCTGCATAATGCATTGCTACCTGTTTTTGCTGACAGGTGAAGGTGAAGAAAAATTCTGCAAAGAAGTACGTTTCGGAGAGAATTTTGCTAACTTTAAGCAAGATAATCATCTCTTCCTAAAAGAACATAACACTACAATTGAATTCATAAAAATACATTTATTACATACCTACTATGTGCCAGGCACTGAGCTAAGCTGAAGTATGGCATCAACAAAACCCAAAGATGGAAATGATGGATACAACAATTGCTGTTGAGAAATAAGTCCAGTTCTCGGCTTTGAAGCAGAGAATCAGAAAAGAGCTCAGAGGATCACCTAGCTTGGCTGAGACATTGTGCCCAATAAGATGTTAGGCACATCATGGGTCAATTCTGTGTATCAGTGGAATTACCTATTCAACACAAGTAGCAATGTTAATCAAGGAATGTTGATGGACATGTCCTGATATAGAAAGAAGCCACCGAATTTACAGATCCAGAGCTATAAGTTACGCTGAGCAAACACACTTTCCTTACTTACAAACCTCCTTGGTAAGCTTTTGTAAGTATAAATCCATTCTCCCTGCAAGATACTAACTGTATTGGTGGAAAAGCATGACTCAAGTTTATGTATGGAGTATATGTATGTATGTACATATGGAGTGTTATGTATGGAGTCATGTATTCTATGTGCCTTAAGGTAGTATCTGGGGTGTTATTACTATTGCTTTTTCCTTGTTGTTTAGTAAATGGCTATGTTTAAGGTGGAACATGTCATCACTGTATTGCTATGTTTGCCTAAATGGAAATACACTAGCAGGAGCTGAAGAGTTATAATAGCGGATAGGAGGAATGGATCATCCAAAATAGGCTCTGAGAAAATTTGAGCATACCACACGGGAGTCCTTCTCGGGGAACCATGTCCTGTCAGTGTAAGGGCAAGTTGGGGTGAGCGATCCTGACTAGAGGATGAATTTGGAGCCTTTGCTAGAGGCATGACACACGGGTGTTATTCAAGAAATAATGATTTGGGTACATATCATCCATAAAATGTCAGAGGAATAAGGATTTAGTAGTGGTTGTTATAAAAGTAGCTACTTATTAACACAAGAAAGATGTCTTCCTGGGGCATGTGTCCAAGATGAGACTAGGAGTCTTCTAAGACCTGTTGCATTAGATTATGATAATTTACAGAGGCAAATAAAGAAATATAGAGAACCTTACTAAGGATGATGAAATACAAGGAAAGAAAATAAAAGTTTAGGGCAGGGCTTCTTAAGACTTTGTGTTAGGGACCGCTTTGGCAGGCTGGTGAAGCTAGGATTGTGGAAGCTTATGGATCCCTTCTCAGAATAATGTTTTTAAACATATTAAATAAAATACACAAGATTACAAAGGAAGCCACTTCTATTGAAATACAATTACCAGAGTGCATGTGCAGTTTCATGAGAAGTGGCTCAGTCCAGTAAGCTATGATTTCCCCTAATAACCCCTAATAGATTTACACAAGGAATTGTATATAAGATAAAACAAAAAAGCATGGTAAAAGTTTCAAAGTACTCTTTGTGTGGTTCAGGGGAGGGAACAATTATTTTCAAAAATACTTTAGATATGTGAATGTTTAAAAACAGTGATCTGTCCAAGACATTGCCTTTATTATCAACTCATTCCCCCCCCCCCAAATATTTCATGAGCAAGTCAATGAAGCTTATATGGAAAGTCCCTCAAAGATGCAGTAAGTATCCCGTACTTTCTTAAAGTCCTCACAGGTCCTAATGTGGTGTCCTCTATACAGATTTATTAATCGGTAAATATTTGTTAATGAATTGCTTGCAGCCTGCTGATTTAGGATAGATCTAAAGAAACTTACTCTGAGGCCCTTGTTGTCACTGCAAACACAGCTTCTGAGAACTGATTAAGTAAGACTAATCCTATTATGAAGTTCTGTTTCACTCCACTGGGGGTTAGAAAAAGTACCATCTGTTCTGTTGCCTATCCAGTGAGAGATCACCTTCAAGTCATTTAAACTTGCTGGGTTGCCAGGGGCCCAGGCCTACTAAGGGTGTAGAACAGTCATGCAAAATGTGTTATATGAAGGAGAGATCTGAACGCTATTTTACCACACTTTTCTTTTCTCAAACCTCAAGTAAAATAATTCTTTTTGGAATATGCTGCATTGGCTTATCCTCATCACCAGTTAAGCTCTATTTAGATAGTATACAGAAAACCATCCCTGTGGTTTAGGGTGAAATACTGCAATACTGGCAATCAATTTGGAACGGCTAATTCCTTCTGTGGAAGTTGGCATGGGGGAGAGAATGAGTTTTAATCATTATTAAATGATGATGAAGAAATTATTATATGCCTAAAATATTTCCAGTATTCTGTTAGGTACTCAGGGGTAGGTACAAAAAAAAGTATGGTCCTCATCTAAAATTAACTTAGATTCTAGTTGGGAAGAAAGGAAATAAATAATTTGATAAAAAAAACTTTTGTGGGTGTAAAGCCAAGCATGTACAGCTTTCCAGAGGACTGCTGCTGTAAACAGCTTCAAGATTCTGATTACATAGTATAGTGAAATCTCCATTTATTAAGTAATAAGTTAAAGCAAAACATTCACAGAAATCAAAGTACAGCATTCAAAATATTATGACATAACAACCGATTACTAAAATAGCCACAGTTTTCAGCAAAGTGGTCACATAGTTTTAAACAAAGTACAATCATTTAGTAACTCAATCATTTAGTTACTCAATTATTTAGTAAGTCCTTAATTTAAGCATCCTTAACAAGGCTTGCCTCCTTAACAGGCACAAAGTACAAAGGTCAAAGTTCTCCACCCCAGGTCACATTGTCTTAATCTCTTCAATCAAAAAAATCTTCTTTCTTCTTAATTGGAGAAGTCCTTAATTCAATCATCTAAATGTAAAGGTCAAAGTTCTCCACCCCTAGGCCACAGTAAATCATGATCTTCTTAGTTTGCATTAAATACCCAAGGAGAGGTCTTTTTGTCTTGACTCGAGGCAGGCTTTCAACTTCCATGGTTCCTCTTCCATGGTCCCAGCTCCTGCCAAATCTACCCAACTGTTACCTGAGTTCAAAGGCAAACAGGTCTCAGTTCCTTTCCCAGCTCCTTGCGCAGTTCCTGTTCCATATTGAAGCTCACAGTATCTAGTCCACCTCAAGTCCTTCACAGTTTCTGTTCCCAAAGCTTAACAGAGCCACAATAACATTCATTCACATTGCTGGCATCCTCATCAATTCACTTTCTGCCTGTGAAACCAACACAGACCCAACAACAAGGTCTGGGAAATAACACAAATCATCAGTATAGTACCAGGACCTCTGAAAATATCAGTAAGACCCTCCTCTAGGATTTCAGTAAACATACAAGAAAATCCTTGTTCAGGGCTTCTGAACTAGCAATAAGGTCCCAGGGCTTCTGTAACAACAGCAATGTCTTCTATCAACAGACGAATCTGACAAAGAGACATCAAAACAGAGACAAAGTACTGGCACCACAGCCATGCTTCCTCCCAGTTCTTCTCTCTTCTCATTTCTCAGTTCTTCTCAATTCTCTTCTCAGTTCTTCTCTCTTCTCAGTTCTCAGTTCAGTTTTCCATTCTGCCACCACAAATTCTGTTCTCCATTCTCTTCTCAATTTGTAGCAGTTCTCAGAAGTTCTCAGGATCCTAGCAGTTCTCTCTCTCTCAACATTTCTGGCTCTCTAGCTTGGGCTTTTCCTTATATATGGTATTAGCTCCTCCCTGTTCCTCCCCTTCCTGTTACATCAGCAACTCTCTCCCACTGTGGGATTCACAAGTTCTGGATCTTAATACTTGATACAATCATGAACTTGAAACAAGGTGCTAAGTACCTGTTTGATTGCCAATACAAAGGGGAGGGAAGATCTTCAAATCCCCATTACCATTACAGTAGGTAGTACATTTCCTCTCTTTTTAGAGAGGCTTTGTGTACTGGGAATTATATTGGACACAGATACATGTATGCATGTTTATGCACACACACGACACATATACACACATATGCACAATGTATAACATGTCTATATATAGACAGTATGAGATATATACATGTGTATATTATATATATCACTTATGCATATATACAAACACACACACACACACACACACACACACACACATATACACACACACCCTGTACTATAGGAAACTGGCCTTGGAGTCAAGAATGACCTGGGTTCAAATCCTTATACCTACGGTAAAGTCATTTACACTTCTTTGTGTCTTAAGGCAATTCTCTGATTTAGAAGAGGAGTTCCTTACACCCATGAACTCATGGTCTGGACTTTTAAAAATGTAGATAATATGGATTTTCACACTGCCTCTGAAACCCATACCTTCTTTTCTATTTTCACTGTTTCATCATTATCTTTGGCCAGGCATTCTGAACTTGGGAATCTAAACTTAAAAAAAAAATTGTTAGTTGATGTACTTCAATATAATTGGTTTCCTTGTAATCATATGTATTTTAAGTGTTTAAGAACATTGTTATGAGAAGGGCTTCATAGGCTTCACTCAACTGCCCCAGTGGGGGTCTATGGCACAAAAAATGTCGAGAACCCCTGATTTAGGTCCTTATTAGCTCAGGCATAAATGTTTATTATAACATTACTTTATTTTAAATAACAAATCTTTTAGATACTTTACAAGTACAGTCAGTTTGGGTATAACACTTTAAAAACCCCCACAAATTTGTTCTGACTTGATTGCTATATTGGGGAACAAATGAACCAATTGAGTATAACATGAATTTTACATTTGCTTATACATGATTTCTTTCACAAATAACACTGGGTGATAATAGAAAATTGTACCCAGCTGAACAGTCAGGTCCAGCTGAACAGGGTTTCATGGAAATACATATAATACACACAAGCACACTCCTCAAACATCTACCAGCTACCTCAGTTCACTTTGTATATTATCCTACAAGGTTGTGCTTTGGTATTTTGTTGAATTTATGTGTATATGTGTGTGTGTGTGTGTGTGTGTGTGTGTGTGTATAAATACATAGATGTATGTATGTATAGCACCACTAATTCAACATCCCAAACATATCTAAACTTCCTTATTCAAAATTGCCAAGCAGTGCATGAAAAGGAAGTCTCTAATTATTGAGGAGAAGCTTGAAGTAATAAAGGATTTTGAAAGAAGTGACAGAACATGTGATATCTCAATAGCAACAACAGAAAGGAATTTACATTAAAGAATGGAAGACACAAAAGAAACATCTATTTCTGATCACTGTATGCATAAGCATATCCCTTTAAAAATTCTATAAATGGGGACAGCTAAGTGGCACAGTGAATAGAGCACTGGCCCTGGAGTCAGGAGGACCTGAGTTCAAATCCAGCCTCAGACACTTGACATACTTACTAACTGTGTGACCTTGGGCAAGTCACTTAACCCTAATGGCCTTGCCTTCCCCCCCTCAAAAAACAACAACAACAAAACTTCTATAGATGAAGTCGATGTATGTACTAAGCCTAATTCTGCCTTCTCTGCTTTGCATTATTTTGTATTTTTTTCACGTTTTCTTAGATTTCCCATACTTATTATTATTAATCACTATTAATGGCTATTTAGCAATTACATTGGCTTGTATTTCAATGCTTCACTGGATCTATGATTTCATCTATGGAAGCAGAATATCACAACTATAGTTCAATTTGTAAACTATTCAAACCCCTTCATCCTCTTCACCTCTTTTACTCCAGTCTATAATAAAGTGACCTTTCTCTTCAACAAAGTCAACCCTTCTCTTTGTGCCCACGATCCTATGATCCCCTCTCTTTTCATTTGGTAGATGACCTCATCGATCTTTAATCTCTCCTTTTCTCCTGCCTCTTAGCTACATACTAACATGCTCAAGTCTTTCCCATCCTTAAAAGCAACTTCACTTGTACTTGACCTCAACCTAAACTGTAAAGCAGTAATAATCAAGACAGTTGAGTACTGGGTAAAAAATAGAAAGGTTGATCAGTGCAACTGATTAAGTACACGTGATATAGAAGCAAACAAGCATGTTAGCCTACTTTGTGATAAGAACAAAGAATTCAATTACTGGGGCAAGAATTCACTACTCAACAAAAACTGTTGGGAAAACTAGAAAGCAGTCTAGATGAAACTAGGTATTGGTCAACATCTTACTCTGTACATGAAAATAAGCTCCAAATGAGTACATGACTTGGACATAAAAGGTGATAATGTAAATGGGTTGGAGGAGCAAGTAAAAAATTACCTGTTACATTTATGGCTAGGGGAAGAGTTAGAAAGAGACAGAAAGGATCACAGAAGTTAAAATGGACAATTTTGATGATCTAAAATGAAAAAGGTTTTGCTCAAACAAAGCAATTCAGTTTAAATTAGAAGTTAAGCAGGCGAATAGGGGAAAATCTTGGCGGCATATTTCTCTAAGATCTTTTTTCTAAGATATAAGGGGAAGTTATTCAAATTTATAAGAATAAGATCTATTCTCCAATTGATAAGTGGTCAAAGGGTATGCATAGGCAGTTTTCAGAGAAATAAGCCTAAATTATCAATAACTATATGAAATTCACATCACTAAAAATTAGAGAAATCCAAATTAAAGTAACTTGGTGGTTTTGCCTTATACCCATCAGACTAACAAAACTGACCAAAGAAAAAGAAAGAAAATTATGAATGCTGGAAAACACGTGTGCTAATGCACTGTTGGTGGAATTGTGGACTGTTGTAGCCATTTAGGAAAGCAACCTGGAACTATGATCAAAAAGCTCTTAAGCTTTGGATACCTTTTAATTCAGTGATACCACTACTAGTACTATGCCCCCAAAAGATCAAAGACAGGGGACAAGAACATGAAAGTACAAAATATTGATAGCATCTCTTTTTGTGGTAGCAAAGAATTGGAAACCGAGGGGATGCCCATCACTAGAGGAAAGGCTGAGTAAATTATGGCATGTGAATGTGATAGTATACTACTGTGCTATAAGCAATGATGGGATGTTTTCAGAAAAAGCTTGGAACATTTCTGAGAGCTGCTGCAGAGTAAAATAAATAGGACCAGGAGAGCAATTTGTATGATAACAACAATATTGTAAAGATAAATGGGCAGCTAGATGTCACAGTGTTTAAAGCAAGAAGAGATGAATTCAAATCCAACTAAAGATACTAACTGCATGAATTTGGGCAAGTCAATTAACCTTATTTGCCTCAGTTTCCTCATCAGCAAAATGAGCTGGAGAAGGAAATGGCAAACTACTCCAATATCTTTGCAAAGAAAACTCCAAATGGGGTCACAAAGAATCAGACACAACAAAGAGTCAACAACAACGGCAAATCAGACACAACAACTCATCAACATAATGACCAACCAGAATTCCAGAGGACTCATGAAAAAACATATTAGCGGCCTCCTGAGAGGAGGCATAATGTTAAAGTGCAAGTTGGACAATGTCAGAATTTGTTTTGCTTGACTATGCAAGTCTGTAACACAGATCTTGTTTTTCCTGCTTTCTCCATGGTGAAAAGGAGGATAGAGGTAGAAGAGAAAGAAAGTGGACATTTATGAAGATAAAATAAAATTTAATTAAATTTTTAAAAATCTTCACTCAAAAATTTCATAAAATATGTGGAATTTAATATATTAAGACATAATCAAGACACATAGATAAAATTATAAAATGTTCCTTGAAAGAAATAATGATTTAGTTTTAGACTAAGGTATCAGATCCACATGCAGCTTACAATACTTGCTTCGTCCAAGCCAGATTAAAAATGTAATTGAGGACTATTTAACAAAAAAAAAGTAAAAATACAATAAAACATATATAATGTTAATATATGGATTTCTAAGTCAATACGTACCTGAAGAGATCCTTATGTATGGTTTAGTGCTCTCTGTTTCTATTAGAGTTTGATAACAATGATTTAGAAAACTGGAGGTATATTCAGTGGATATAGTTAGGTCTTATCAATGTAAACAAAATGATGATTACTTAAATTCATTTTCAAATTTAGGGTTACTGTGCAAACCAAACTACCAAAGAGGTGCTTTGTAGAGCTGAAAATAAATGATGACAAAATTAATTTAAAGGAATAAAAGATCTAGATACTCATGAGAAATAATATTTTAAAAGCAGGAAGGAGGGATAAGTAGAACCTCCAGACATCAACTTATTGCTTTCTGGCATAAAGCAATATTCATTAAAAATATTTGGCGTTGGCTAAAAAAACCAAAACAAAACAGAATCAGCAGAACAAACTAGGTAAGGATGAATTAGAATCAAATGAATTCAAGAATCCCATTTTCCATAAACCAGAGAACCCAGATTTCCTGGGGGAAGAACTTCCTTTTGAAAAGAACTTCTGGAAAAACTGTAAAGCAGTTTGGCAGGAATTAGATTTAGAAGATCTTAAATTATACAGTACATTAGGGTAAAAATTGCTAGTTCACACTATTAAAAAAATAGAAGAGAACCAGATCAGGTACCTTTCATAGCAAAGGTAAATAGGTAAATTCTTAACTAAACAAGAGGTAAAGGCAGTCACAAAAATTAAAACAGATTATTTTGATTACAATAATTTGAAATGTTTTTGCACTAATACAATCAATGCAACTAGGAAAAGAAAGGAAATGACCACCTATTATAATGCTTACCTGAACATGAATCTCTTCAACATTCCTAATATATAGTTCATTCAGCCTGTGTGAAGACTTCTAATGAAAGGAGACCCATTACCTACTGTGGCAATCATTCCACTTGTGGATAGTTCTAATTGTTAAAAAAAAAGTTTTTACTTACATCAAGTCTAAATTTGCCTCTTTATGATTTTTACCCATTCTCCTAGTCCAAGTGGAAAAAGTAAAATTTACACAAATCAGCCATTCGAAAACTGATGTTCCCCTTAGATTGTCTCTTCACCAGGTTAAATATCTCATATGGTACATGTTGCTTCTTCCTATATAATGTAAGCTCCTTGAGGTTTGGAACTTTTTTTTTTTAAAAGCAATTGGGGTTAAGTAACTTGCTCAAGGTTACACGGCTAGTCATTATTTATGCGTGGGTGCTCATTTTCTGAGGCTGGATCTGATCTCGGGTCATCCCAACTCCGAGGCTGGCGCTCTTACTCACTGCGCCACCTAGCCACCCCTTTAGGGCAATTGGGGTTAAGTAACTTGCCCAAGGTTACATGGCTAGGTTTTTGTTTGTGTGGATTAAGTGTCTGATGCCGGCTCCAAACTCAGGTCCTTCTGACTCCAGGGCCGGTGCTCTATTCACTGCACCACCTAGCCGCCCCAGAGGTTTGGAACTTTTTAAAAATATGTTTGCATCCCTAGTACCTCACACAGTGCTTGACACATAAAGGACAATTGATAAATCATTATTGATTGATAGATATGATATGATCGAAGAGCCCTTCACCATCCAAGTAACCTGCTTCTGAATATTCTACAGTTTTGTAGATGTCATTCCTAAAGTGTGGGCCCAGAACTGAAAACAATACTTTAGACATTGGATTTTGTACTATCATCTCCCTCTTTTACTATACTATGCTTCTCTGAATAACATCTAAAGTCATATTTGCTTTTTGGCTGCCATATCACAGTACTGACACATATTCAGCTTTCAGTCCACTAAACTCCCCCTCCCCCAATATTTTTCAGATGAATCTGTTATTTGGTCACACCTCCTCCATACTATATCTCTATAATTGATTTTTTGAGCTGATGTATAATAATCTATATTTATCCATATTAACTTTCATCTTCTTAGATTCCAGATTATCAAGATATTTTTGAATACTAACACTGTCATCTAATCTTTCATCTATTTCTCTCTGTTGGTAGCATCTACAGATCTGATAAGCATCCCTCCTATCCCTTTATGCAAGTTATTAATAAAAATGTTAGGTTGATATCGACACATTAATTATTATCTTTGGGTTCTAGTTATTTAACAAATTTGAAATCTACCCAATTGTGCTAATTCACTTTTCATCCCCAACTATAACATAACAAAAATAACCACTAACATTTACTTAGTTGTTGGGGGGGTGGTATATGTGCAGTTCCCCTGGAGGCATGAGACCCTGAACAGGCTGACTGCAGTGAATCTGCTTTGTGTAAAGTACGTGCCAACCTTGCTGTGCTTTATGCTGCAAGCACTATGGAGGAGAATCAGATGTTCCATGAGATAAACTCTGTTCCAGGATGAGATCACTGTGACCGTGACTTGTTGCCTTAGGTTTAGCTTAGACTTGGCAATGTGGCAACTTCTGCCTAAGGGGAAAGAGGGACTGAAGGGGGATAAGAGGAGGGAAGCTCAAAGGGTTGGGGGTTAGGATGGCGATGAGGATATAACTGATGGTTTTCCTAATATTAAACCATCCTTGCATTCCTGGAATGAATCCTACCTGATCAGAGTGTATTATTTTTGTGATAAGTTGTTGGAGTCTTTTGGCTAATGTTTTATTTAGAATTTTTGCATCTAAATTCATGAGGGAAATTGGTCTATAATTTTCTTTCTCTGTTTTATCTCTTCCTGATTTAGGAATCAGTACCATATTTGTGTCATAGAAAGAGTTTGGTAGGACTCCTTCTTCACTAATTTCCCCAAATAGTTTGTAGAGTATTGGAATCAATTGTTCTTTAAATGTTTGATAGAATTCACTAGTAAACCCATCTGGCCCTGGAGATTTTTTTCCTAGGGAGTTCATTGATGGCTTGTTTGATTTCTTTTTCTGAGATGGGGTTATTTAGGTAATTCACTTCCTCTTCAGTTAATCTGGGCAACTTGTGATTTTGTAAATATTCATCTATTTCACTAAGATTGTCATATTTATGTGCATACAATTGGGAAAAATAATTCCTTATTATTTTTTTGATTTCCTCTTCATTGGAGGTAGATTCATCCTTTTTATTTTTGATACTCATAATTTGGTTTTCTTCTTTCTTTTTTTTATCATATTGACTAAGGGTCTATCAATTTTGTTGATTTTTTCATAAAACCAGCTCTTAGTTTTATTTATTAATTCAATAATTTTCTTAATTTCAATTTTATTAATCTCTCCTTTGGTTTTCAATATTTCTAATTTAGTACTAAATTGGGGGTTTTCAATTTGTTCTTTTTCTAGCTTTTTCAATTGCATGTCCAATTCACTGACCTCCCTTCTCTCTGCTTTATTCAAGTATGCACTCAGGGATATAAAACTTCCCCTGAGAACTGCTTTTAGTGCATCCCACAAATTTTGGTATGTTGTCTCATTATTATCATTCTCTTGAATGAAATTATTGATTGTTTCTATAATTTCTTGTTTGATCCACCCGTTCTTTAGGATTAAATTGTTTAATTTCCAATTAGTTTTTAGTCTATCTTTTCATGGCCCTTTATTGCATATAATTTTTATTACATCATGATCTGAGAATGGTGCATTCAATATTTCTGCCTTTCTTCACTGAATTGTGAGGTTTTTATGCCCTAGTACATGGTCTATTTTTGAGTATGTACCATGCACTGCTGAGAAGAAAGTAAATTCCTTTTTATCCCCATTCAGTTTTCTCCTTACTCTTGTATATCTTACTCTCATACAATTAAATTCTGCCTCCTTTTATCTGTTCTACTCTTTTTTAAGAAAGTATAGCCTGGAGTGAAAGGGCCTGGGTTCACATTCTTCCTATCACTTGTGACTTGTGGGATTTTGAGCAAATAATTTATCTAGGCCTCAGTTTCTTTCACTGTAAAATTAGGTTTTTTGGGGACTAGATGGCCTCAAAGCCCCTTTCAACTCCAGATACACCATACTCTGATCCTTTGGTAATGAGGCACAACTCACTAAGTCTCATTGATACCTTTGAGGTCAAATTTACATCCTTGTGTTTAAATCTCAAGTTCACTTTGCTTACTATTCATACTTTATGTACTTGGGGATAGCCGTCCAAAGTCATGAGTTTTATTGCTGACTCTTTTCTTGGACTTTGCTTCCTGTGAATCACTAGGCACCTCTATTACTCTTCTTTCCATATTTTCTACATATTTCTATATTTTCTTGACAGGAATTGATGGCTCAAAATGCAATGGATGACCTTGACATCTTGGATGTCTAACCAAGTTCTAAGCACTCCACAGCACCTGCTTCAGTTGACTTCATGGCCATTGGAACAAATTGTTCACATTTTGCTCATTTCATCAGAGGAAGTCTTCACTATTAAACACCTCCCTAACTCACCTACAGGTTTGAGACCCCTTGGATACCCTCAACCTGGTTTAGCCCATCTGTAGAAAGGGTTAACTGAGGTGTGGCCAATGCACATGCTATAGTTTCTTGGAGCTACAGGTGAGATCAGGTAGACACCAAAGGTGGAAAGCAGCCCTGAAAAGGGCTCAGAGGCCCTCACACCAGAGTTACTAGTCTTCCCTGAACACATCCAATGCTCTAAGGGTGGGCCTATTACATTAGTAGGGGAACAAGAATCCACATAAATGTCCTTAGAAGTCACCAGGAAGCTGAATACAAGGCTTAAACCTTAGTCTTCTGGGTCAATAAAATTCTGGAGACAGCTTTGTCAGCTTTCACAGGAAAATAACTTAACTTTCATGGAGGAATGGGTTAGGATTGTAATGTTAAAATTAATTATCTGAAATAAAAAGAAACTGAGGGCTGAGCATTTGATTTAATTTGCAAAGCTCATATTTACATAGTAAACTAGGTCTTCTGATTCCTCAGATGTCAGAGACTAGGAGTAATTTACAGAGCTGATTTTTATAACAGAAGACAGAAAATTAAAAAAAAATTATAGAAACTTGTTTTGAACATAATTTAATTGGACAAGACAGGTCATCTGACTGGTTAGTTCTTCCCAGGCTTTCTTAATCCTCCCTAGAAGTCTTTGCCTTGCTTCTATTATATTTTGCAACCAGAAACATTACTTTAAAGGGATCCACAGATTAACTGGCATGATTTCTCAGCCTCTGAAATTCCAGGAGAAAAGGGAACTATGGTAAAAGGGAACTAGTGTATGGTGGTTCTAGGAGGGGAAACTGAATCTTTGGCTAACTCTCCTTTCCTCAAAGGCTACAGGGGAATTTAGCCTTTAAAAAAGAGTCTTGTAACCTTGATTATTTTTATTCCTACAGACATACATGTTTTACTCTAAATAATCTACTACTAAATGATAAAATCTATCAGTCTATCTGTTCACTAAATCTATAGGTAACCCAGACTTAAGAGACTATCCATGTTAGCCTGGCTTAGCTGTTACGACTAATTTTTGCTAAAGAACAGATCTTAATCCTATAACCAAACTAAACATAAATCAAAGTACTCAATACTAACTGATCTCCATTTCAATTCCCCACTTTGATCCAAAGAAAATAATTTCCTTATGGATCACTTGGGCAGAGAATAAAACTTCTTCAGGTGGTCTCTAGGTTTATCAACCAGCATCTCTAAAAGATCTGAGTGTGACTGTAAAGTCAGGGTAACTTTCTCTATTTCCACTAATAAATATTTTTTTTCCTTTTTTCTTTTTGGAGGGGAGAGGGCAGAGCAATTGGGGATAAGTGTCTTGTCCAAGGTCACAAGGCTAATAAGTATGTCAAGTGTCTGATGCCGGATTTGAGCTCAGGTCCTCCTGACTCTAGGGCTGGTGCTCTATTCACTGTGCCACCTAGCCACCCCACCACTAACAAATCTTTAGAAGTCTGGATAGCAGTGGAAAGAGAAACAGTGGTTTCTGCCTTAAGTAAAGGGGATTCTTTAATCAAAATATCAATTGCACTTCTATTCTGACCCCTTTTGCTTCATGCATTCTTACTATGAGATACTTTTTAGGCTACATGAGGGGCAATTTCTCCTATTAACTTTGGTGATAATATATTAATTATTATTATTATTATGATTTTTAATACAAAACTATGTGAATAGATACAAGAACCCATGTTTTGGGGTCCTTAGGTAGACTTGATGACAGACCTAACATCTGTGGATCCCCACAAGCAGCTTATGTAATATCTGATTATGCAGTCTAGGTGCAGCATTATTCATTAATTAGTTATCATATGAGAAGTTTATGTATGGGCTATTGTACTACAGTTTCAAAAAGTAAGCAGGTTGTCATTAAAGCCTTATTATCTAATGGCCAGTTCATTGACAACATTTTCAGGAGTCAGTTCCCTTTGGCACAGAAATAATGTCACATGGGAAAAAGAGAACAAAGTCCTTCATTGAGTTCCACTGATTACTAGAAATCCTTGTTATAAATGAAAAAGTTCAAAGATCTATTCTGTATTGCAGCTCCATGTTATGGAGTTATTTCAGCCTGCTTTGTAACCGATTTTTGTTTCTGGAACAAGCCATGTCCTTAGAACATCTCTGAAGAAGTTTCTTCCTTCCAGATTTTCTCCTAAGGTTCTAAAAGCATGTAGGAAAACAATATAAATGAAATATAACTGTATAACTACTAATGGTAATAATTTTACAATCTCAACTTTCATTAGGGTTATTAACTGCTAAGATTTCAATTTTCAAGGCCCAATATTATCAGTGTTTATGCTTTAATTTATGTTTGACAACAAGGCAAGAAAGATCTTGAAATAATTTGCAGATGCTTTTTAGTTTTCTCAAAATTACTGTTTTTCAATATACTAATTTTTATAATTTGATCTTTTGTAGTCTGAGAACCCTCTCTTAGGTGTGTATGCACTTAATTTACTCCTATACTTTCCTATAATGCTATATTCTTGTTTAATTCTGTTTTCAATAATTCTTACCCTAACTTATTATATAACATTACTTATTATAGTTCTACCAACATACAATTTTGAATGTATTTTCATTTCCACTGATTTCAACACAAATTTTACTGTGTTTCTAATTTACCCAGCTAATTTAAACTTCAGGGGTATCATTAAATTTCCTTTAATTTCAGTTGCTTCCTGATTTCTGAAAAGCTTTTCTATTTCTAGAAGCACATTGGATTCACTTTCAATCTGGGAGTCCCAATCAGAGCTTGGTTGGTGCCTTTTAGGCTGGTTGTTTAAAAGTAGTAAGCAACAGAAAGGTAAATAAATTCACAGTTCTTTCCTGTAATAAATTAGTCCCAACTTTAAGTACAGTTTTTAAGTAAATCTTTAGTCTATAATCCCATAGGTTCCCAAAGTGGGTGATACTGTCCCCTGGGGGGCTGGGAATTATTTTGTTTCCAAAAGGGAGGTGGCAGTTGTAACCTCTAGTGCAATTGGGGGATGTTGAATAAACATAAGGGGGCAATAGAAATATACGGAAAGAAGAAAAGAAAATTTTGAAAATACATTCATACATGTTTCATCTGTTGTCCAATAGATAGTCATAATGATTACATCACTTTCCAAATAAACACACAAAGTGCAAATTTAACTGATTGGTAGTTAAGTCCACTGACAGGTCTTAAGAAGCAAGTGTTGGCAGGTGGCATGTATTGGCAGGAAAGCATGGAAATAATGACTTGTTTATTATATACAGTTACTTCACACAAATTTGCCACATCAAAATTTCAATGCAGGAAAAGCCCACAAATTTAAAATAAAATTTTGAATTTAAGATGTATCATTTTTTAAAATTACATATTTTTTAAAATGGTGCAAATTACAGAGAGGATTCTGGGAAGATAGTGGAGTAGGTCAGAAAATTCCAAGCTCTCAAGATTTTCCCCTACAAAAGACTTGGGGTGAACAAAGTGTCACTGGAGATAAATAAGAATAGGGGTATAACCAGAATCCTTAATAATTGAGAAGATCAGAAGAAAAATCCCAGGAAGAGGTTTAGTCCCTGTGAAGAGCAAATATCTCCAGGCTAGAGTTTGTTTTAACAATAAGCATCAAGTCCTGGGGTTAGTTGATTTGAGAAGATGCTTCAGCCCCAGCCACTAGAACTTTTACTCCCAGATAGTGAAGGGAGTTGGGCATTTGAGCTGGGGAAGATTGAGGGAACCTCTGCTGATAAGGAACATCAAACCCAGCTATACTGCAAAGAGGCAGGCAAGAAAGAACCAGTACAGGCCTGGTGAAAGCAGCAGCAGTGGGACAGAAAGCCCCTAGCTGTGGGCACTTGGTTGGAGGTTTAGCTTTGATGCCAGGCTAGAGGGCAGAACTGAAGATCTGGGGCAAGAGACACCATTTCCCATACCCCAGGGCTAGAGGTGATTACAAAAATTAATCCATTACCACAAAAAATGCACAGGCAAAGGAGAAAGAATCCACCCATAGAAAGAATCCAACCATAGAAAGCTATTATGGGAATAGAGAAGACTGGGGTTCATCTTCAGAGGATGGTACCGAAGTAAAGAAACCTCCAAAGAATAATGTAAAATGGACACCTACTTTAAAAGATTTTAAAAATCAAATGACAGAGATAGAGGAAAAACTAAAAAAAAAAAAAAAAAAAGAATAATCCACGAAAAACAAGAAGGGTAGGAAAGGAAAGTCAACCAAGTAGAAAAGGAGATCCAGAATCTTAAGGAAGAAACTGACACCCTGAAAATTAGAATTGGGCAAAGTGAAGCCAGTGAAATTATAAGAGATCAAGAAATGATTAAACAAAATATGAAGAATGAAAAAATAGAAGAGAAAGTAAAACATCTTTTAAGAAAAATAACAGATTTGGAGAATAGATCAAGAACAGAAAGTATAAAGATAACTGGACTAGCTGAAAGAATCAAAAAAAGAATCTTGGGGGGGCGGAGCCAAGATGGCGGAGTAGAAACAGCTCATCCAAGCCACTCTGCCCCCAGATTCCCCCCAAACTATGTAAAAGGGGACTCTGAACAACTTCTGGAGCCCCAGCACCCACAGAACGACACAGAGAAGCTAACCTCCCGCTGAGGACAGCCCAGCAGCCCTGCAGGAAGGACCAGCGCAGCGGTCTGGGACCTGGCAGCGCGCAGCGCGCAGAGCGCAGGAGCTGAGCCGAGCCCAGGTCCTCCTGAGCCGAGGTTTTAGCCCCAGGGTGGCAGGGCCATCAGCTGGCTGGAGGAACCCCAGAACACCAGGAGCTGTGGCGACTCCAGAATTATCAACATGGACATGCTTAGGACAAAGTAAGAGGTTAGTGTCCTATGGATTTTGGGACCCCTATTTAGGGAATGCGTCGGCTCCCTCCCCTGGGGGCTAGAAGCCAATGAGGAGACACGCCATTTTGTAGTTTTCAGAGGTGGCTCCAGCACCCAGCCTGCAAATCATAAGGAGATCCAGTGATCAGTCTTGGGGGGTAATCGCTCTTGCTTTAACCTCCCTGGATCTGGATTGTGATCTAGGGTGGAAGTTGTGGGTGGGTTTAGAGCTTGCCAGAAACGGAAGTTGCCCCCCACATGTTCGGGACGAAAATTCCTCTATCTGGCCTTAAAGCCATAGTGTGGCAACAAGCCCAAAAGTCAAGCAATTAAGTGGCAACATGCCAAGGCAAAGGAAACAGAAAAATGCAACCCTAGACTCCTATTTTGGGGGCATAGAGCGGGAAAAGGACTGTGAGGTCAGAAGTCCTGCTCCAAAAGCCCCAGGGGAAAACATGAGCGGGTTGCAGGCCATAGAGGACCTTAAGAAGGACTTTAAAAATCAAATAAGAGAAGTGGAGGAAAAATTGGAAAGAGAAATGAGAAGGATGAAGGAAAAGTATGAAATGAGGGTCAACAGCCTGACTGAGGAAAACAACACCTTAAAAAATAGACTAACTCAAATGGCAAAGGAGGCCCAAAAGGGCAATGAGGAGAAGAATGCCTTAAAAAGTCGAATTTGCCAGATGGAAAAAGAATCTCAAAAGTTCACTGAGGAGATTCATTCCTTCAGAGTTAGACTGGAGCAAATGGAAGCTAATGACTTTATGAGAAATCAATATGCTGTTAAGCAGATCCAAACAAATGAAAGATTAGAAGGCAATGTGAAATATCTCATGGGAAAAACCACTGACCTGGAAAATAGATCCAGGAGAGACAATTTAAAAATTATTGGACTACCTAAAAGCCATGATCAAGGAAAGAACCTAGAAATCACCCTTCAAGAAATTCTCAAGGAAAACTGCCCTGATGTTTTAGATCCAGAGGGCAAAATAGAGGTTGAAAGAATCCACCGATCACCTCCTGAAAAAGATCCCAAAAAGAAAACTCCCAGGAATATTGTAGCCAGGTTCCAGAATTCCCAGATCAAGGAGAAAATACTACAAGCAGCCAGGAAGAAACAATTTCAATATTGTGGAAACACAATCAGAATAGCCCAGGACCTCGTAGCTTCTACATTGAGGGATAGAAGGGCATGGAATATGATATTCCAGAGGGCAAAAGAGCTGGGAATGAACCCAACGGTCACCTACCGAGCAAAACCGAGTATTTTGTTTCAGGGGAAAATATGGTCATTCAGTGGAATAGAGGACTTTCAAGCATTCTTGAGGAAAAAACCAGAATTGAATAGAAAATTTGACATCCAGACACAAGAAGCAAGAGATGCCTGAGAAGGTAATCAGGGAAAAGAAATCAAAAGGAACTTATCAAAGTTGAACTATTTACATTCCTATATGGAAAAGCAATAACTGTGACTGATGGTATCTTTCTCACTATGAAAATAATGGAAGAAGGGGGTGTGGTCATATGAATACATATGTGAATGTGTGTGTATATGGTTACAGTTATATATGGATAGAGGGCATAGGTTGAATTTGTTGGGAAGGGAGAATACTCAAGGGATGAAATTATGAGGTGAGAGAGGAAAATGGCAAGAGGAGATGGGGAGAGACAGGGTAGGGTAAACTATCCCATGTAGAAGAAGCAAGGGGAAGTGGTTGCAAAGGAGGGGGAGAATAAGGAAGGCTAAAAAGGCAAAACCACCTTCACATTGAATTTGGTTCAGGGAGAAAATGACATACATACTAAATGGGCTATCTCAACCTGCAGCAGGATAGGGGGAAGGGGGATGTGAGGAGGAATGATGGATGAGAGGGCATCCTTGGGGTGAGGGGAGGTTGGAAGTACCCACTATAGAAAAGGGACAGGAACATGTAGGGAATGGACCAGGTTGGGGGTGGGATGAGTGGGAGGGAATTATAAGCAGACTTGTACAATATTGCTACTATGATAATGCTTTGCATAGCTAGACATGTACAACATATACTGAATTACTTATCTCCCAAGAGGGAATGGGTGACAAGGGAGGAAGGAAATGGATCTGAAATTCGAGGTCGTAACATTAAATGTTTCAAATATATTAAAAAAAAGAGAGAGAGAGGCAGAAACGTGATTAGGCAAGCACCATATCAGAAGCCAGTGTTAAGTTTTTGTGTTCTCTCCTTGACTGGGTCTCCTCTTTCTTTGGTTGGTTTGGGTCTACTCAGAGGTTCCTGGTCCTTTTTCCTGCCTCCTTTCTCATTATACATAACTCATACTGGACACATATGGCTTTGCCTTAGGATACTGACATACGAGGGCTCTCAGTCATGCTCACTTCAGTCTGGGCTCAACACTCTCCCTCAATTTCTGCACCTCCTCACCAGTAATCTTAACCTTGACGTACCTTTTTCCTGACACTCACTCTGTTAAGTGTCCAATAGAAACCACTGTTTCATGAGAGGTCCCAGCCATATATTCATTTAACTCCAGGCTTGACTCTCACTTTCCGGACTTCTCTCTATTCCCCCCCCCCCCCAGTTCTCCTTTATGTATTGTTATCTTTCCTCATCAGAACTAAAATTTCTTGAGGGTAGGAACAAGACTTTGTTTCCTTTTATTTGTATCATCAGTGCTTAACCCAGTAGGTGGCACATAGTGAGTATGCCACTATCTATCTAATCTATCTATGTTTTCCATCGTAAATACCATCCCTGAGCTCTGCCTTATGATCCCTAATCACCTGTACCATCACATGACACAATCATCCCCCACACCAGCACCACCCCAGGGGTCTCTTACTGTGATGTCTCTTTAGCCACACACTATCCACAGTACAGGGGCAGGTAGGTGGCACAGTGGAGAGTGCTGGGCATGGAGTCAGGAAGATGGCCTCAGATACTTACTGTGTGACCCTGGGCAAGTCATTTCATCCTGTTTGTCTAAGTTTCCTCATCTGTAAAGTGAGTTGGACAAAGAAATGGCAAACCATTCCAGTATCTTTGCCAAGAAAACCCCAATTAGAATCACAAAGAGTGGGCATGACTGAAATGACTGAACCACAGCAACATCCACAGTACAAGAGAAGAAGGACAATTTAGAGCAGCATCCTGGAAACAAGAGAGCACTACAGTCATCTAATTTTGAAAACACAATGACTTTGACTATGCAAAGAAGAGAAACAGGATGAAAACAGTATAGGAAATACTAGGCAATTTGTATACTGCCCATCATCAAAGAGGTAAAGCTCTAGGATCCAGGATCAAACAAAATACATTAACACAGAGCAAAAAAAAAAAAAAAAGAATCTTAGGGGTGGCTAGGTGGTACAGTGAATACAGCGCTGGCCCTGGAGTCAGGAGGACCTAAGTTCAAATCTGGCCTTGGACACAACACAAAAACTAGCTGTGTGACCTTGGGCAAGTCACTTAACCCCAATTGCCCTCCAAAAAGCAAAAAAAAAAAAACCAAAAAACAAATCTTGATACGATAATACAAGAAATAATTTTTTTAAATTGTCCTGGAGCATGAGAACAAGGAGGAAAGTAGAAATAGAAAAAATCCATCTATCACCACTTGAAAGAGATCCTATGAAGAAAACTCATATGAATATCATAGTCAAATTCCAAAACCCCCAGCTCAAGGAAAAATATATTAAAAGCATTAAGATTAAAATAATTTAAATATGATTGGGCCACAATTAGAATTACATGAAACCTAGGAGCAGAGACATTAAAGGACTACAGGTTTTGGAACACAACATATCAAAGACCAAAAGACCTGGGGCTCTGGCCAAAAATATCATACCCTGAAAAGTTAAGTATCATCATGAATGAAAAAAAATGGACATTTGATAAACTCTCAGACTTTCAAGGCTTTGTTTAAAAAATTCCTAAATTTAATAGAAGATTCGACATACAAGAACCAAGAGAAATACAAGATACATAACAAAGACTTATAAAGGATCCATAAGGACCGACTATTTGCTTTTTATGAATGTAAAATGTATGTCTAAGATTCTTAGCAATAATTGGGCATCTCATAAGATTGGCGTAAACCTGAGGATGTTATGAATTTATAAAGTAAAACCATTTAGGAACAGTTTAAAGAAGTAATTATTTAATACAAATGAGGTGCAAGAGGAAAAACTGATACAGAGGAATTCGATGGGGAGAAGGGTTGGTAGTTTTGGTAAACTACTTTCATCTGGAATGGGTTTAAGATGGATATATATGAGTATTAAAGTCTTCTAAATTCAGAAGAAATAAAATAGTAGGGGCACAGGGAGGGGGGAGAGGACAAGTGAGGGATCTATAGAGGGAAGGGTGAAGGAATAGGTAAAATAGAGGTATAGAAGGGTGTTTAGATTTATGGGAATGGGAGGGAAAAATTAAAAAGAAAAACATTAAAGGGTTAAATAAAGTATATTTCCAGAAGGGAGCTTAGTAACTTTTTTTTTAAAGGGTACAGTAGGCCAATAAGTCTGGAAATTTCTGATCTATACTAAAGTTAAAACCAATTTCACAAAGTGATATCCCAAAACTTCAGATGTAGAGACTAGATAAATGAAACTACTTGGGGCTTAGCAAATGCCTTTCATTTTTTCCTTCCTTCCTTCTTCCTTCCTTCCTTCCTTCCTTCCTTCCTTCCTTCCTTCCTTCCTTCCTTCCTTCCTTCCTTCCTTCCTTCCTCCTTTTTTCAAAACAAATTCTGAGTTCTGGAATTATTTAAACTCAGGAGTTTTATTCTAATTTCTCCTGTGCTAATTTCCAAGGTTTTTCTTATTTTAACACTTCTCTGGATTTTACTGAATCTCTATTTCACTGAATCTCCCCTGAATAAAATCTATGATTAATGAAAACAATTCTTAAAATTCAAACTGCAGCTTTAAAGTCAAGCTCCAGTCATTTTAAAGTTCCTATTGTGGAATAACTGATTCATTCATTTTTGTTTTCAATAAACTTTACAAAGTTTGCTGGTAACTCAAAAGCTCATCAAAATACTTCAAAAATATTTTCAAATGATAATTTAGAAGTTTCTAGTAGAGAATAACAAATTTCACTTCTTCTTATCTGTCTTTCATCTCTACAACCTCCAACATGTCCAGTATTGGAAACAGAGAGAAAAAAGAGAGACTTGTCTTGTCTGAAGACTCTTTTGAAAAGTTTTGCTTTTTACAGTATTTTCCCACTGGTTTATCAGACTATAGGAAAAAGCACAGGAGAAAACAAATACTTAGAAGTGCCTCCCCACATGGATTAGCCCAAAGCAGAGATAAGACAACACATTCCCAGTCTCTTAGAGATTTTCCTAACTGTATGAGGTCCCTTTCTATCTGAAGAAAGGAACCCACTATTCCTAAACTTAGTTCTATCATTCACAAAATTGACATACACAGAACATAACAACACTCAACAGAACATTAAATAAGGCCTGAACTTCTAAGTTTTTTTCCAGGAGGTTTTGAAGTCAGGATCTTATGTGTCTCTTCTATTAAGTATACAACTTAAGACAGTGCTATGGCCAGGATCCTGCTGTCAGCCTAAGATTAATTATTCCATTTAGTATTTGTGTTAATGTTTTTATAGTCATATCAATAAGAAAATGTCATTGAGTAAGAATATCAAATTGGTTTTAGTCTAATTTGCCAAATGGGTTCACCCATTTGAGATGCACTTTGCATGAAACACACACACACTGTTAAGACAGTATTTAGTAGTCTTCATTCCTGTTCTCTCTCTTTTAAAAAAATTTTAAATTTATTTATGACCAATTCCTATTAGATTCTGCTTCTTCTAGGTTCTCTGCTAAATCACATTATAAAGGAATTTTTAAAAGAGAAATGCCTGTTTTACCTCTTAAAATTTTTTTTTTCCGCTAAAAACTTTTTTCTTCCCCAGGGATAGCCTTCTAGTAAAGGGTTTCTTTCATAAAAAAACAAAAACAAAAGAAAAAAAGAGAAAAAACCTTTATTTCCAACTAATGAGGAAGATGACTTCTAATAAAAAAACTTTTCCTTCAAAGTGGAGGCTACCTTAAACTTGAAATAATCTTAGAAATTTTTACTTAATTTTTGCGGAGTAAAAGACTTTGGTGGTTTTGGTGCTTTCCTTCTCAAAGTAAAGGCTTACCTTAGCTGGGAAGAGTTTGGGTTCCAGACTGAGGAGAGTCTGGGCCTCCAAGGCAGTCCTCTGAGATCTTCTCAGTCCCTTGGTGACTGAAGAGCTCTCAGAGAAATTCCTTCCAGAAGACTATTTATGGAAGTCTGGTGTCACTCTCTTGGTCCCATCTGGGTGTCAACTATTAAAATTAATTATCTGAAATAACAAGTAACTGAATATTTAGGATTTCATTAATAAAGCTAGTGTTTGCATATCAAACTAGGTCATCTAACTCTTCTGATGTCCGGGGACAAGGAGTGATTTACAGAGCTGATGTTTTTTTAATTTTTTTTTTAGGTTATATATGTGCAGCTATGTTAAACATATTTCCGCATTAATCATGTTATGAAAGAACAAAGAAAACACAAGGAGAAAATCATGAGAAAGAGAAAACAAAAAAAATGAAAATAGTTTACTTTGATCTGTATTCAGACTCCATAGTTCTTTCTTTGGATGTGGATAGCATTTTCCAACATGAATTTATTGAAATTGTGTTGGATCATTGCATTGCCAAGAAGAGCTAAGTATCATAGTTGCTCACCACACAATGTTGCTACTATTGCGTACAATGTTCTCCTAGTTCTGCTTACTTCACTCAGCATCAGTTCATGTAAATCTTGTCAATTTTTTTCTGTAATCTTCCTGTACATTTTTTTATAGCACAATAGCATTACATTACATTCATATGCCACAACTTGTTCAGCCATTCCCCAACTGATGAATATACCCTCCATTTCCAATTCTTTGCCACCAGAAAAAGAGCTGCAGGGCTGATTTTTATAACAGAAGAAAGAAATTTTAAAAAATTACCAAAACTTGTTTTGGATGTAATTCAGTCAAACAGGACAGGTCATCTGAATAGTTAGCTTCTCCCAGGCTTTCTTAATCCTACCCTAGAAGTCTTTGCCTTGCTTCTGGTTTTGTTTTGTTTTTTATCAATGACTTTTGGCTTTACATTACATTTCTTTTTTTTTTCTTGTTTTCCAAATGCTTTGTTAACTTCTGGTTTACATCATTCATTTCCACCAGATTTAGAGTTACAATATTTTCCCCATTTTTCCCTACCCCCACCCCAGAATAACAGTGCCACAGGATATCACCTCATTCCATCTGCTCTCTCCCATATCTTCTCCCTTAACTCCTTCGACTTTTTCAATAGGGCAAGGTGAATCTCTGTGCCCCAATGCCTATATATCTTAATACCAATTATATGTAAAGTAGTATTAATAATAGTATTTATATATTGTTAAACATTTGATTTTAAAACTTTGAATTCAAGATTCATTACCTTCCTCCCTTGTCCCCCGCCCTTACTGGGAAGATAAGCAATTCAGTATATGTTGTACATGTGTAGCTACACAAAACATTACCATAGTAGATATATTGTAAAAAACTGACTATATTTCCCTCCCTCCTATCCCACCTCCCACTTGTTCTATTCCCTACTTTGATTCTGTCCCTTTTCAAAAGTGGGTGCTTCCAACTTCCCTCCCCCCCAGCCTGCCTTCCCTTCCATTATCTCCCCTCTCATCCCCTTCCCTCCTACTCTCCTATAGGGTGAGATATCCTATTTAGTATGTATGCCATTCTCTCCCTGATCCAAATTCAATGAGAATAAAGTTTTGCCTTTTTGCCTCCCTGTTCTTCCCCTCCATTGTAACCATTTTCCCTTGCCCCTTCTATCTGACATAGTTTACTCCATTCTGTCTCTCCTCATCTTCTCTCATTATATTCCTCTCTCACCTCTCAATTTCACCTTTTAAGTATCATCCCTTCCTATTAAATTGGTCCTGTGCCCTCTATCTATGTATACCTGTAAACATATATACACACATTCACACATGTATTCATATGCCCATATACTACCCTTCTTCAACTATTTTCATACTGAGAATAGTTTCATCAGTTACAATGATCATTTTTCCATGTAGGAATGTAAATAGTTCAACTTTGATAAGTTCCTTATGATTTGTTTTCCCTGTTTACCTTCTCAAGCTTCTCTTGCTTCTTGTATCTGAATGTCAAATTTTCTATTCAACTCTGGTTTTTTATCAAGAATCCTTGAAAGTCCTCTATTTCACTGAATGACCATATTTTCCCCTGAAACATGATACTCAGTTTTGCTGGGTAGGTGATTCTTGGTTTTAATCCCAGCTCCTTTGCCCTCTGGAATATCATGTTCCAAGCCCTCCAATCCCTCAGTGTAGAAGCTGCCAGATCCTGGGCTATCCTGATTGCATTTCCACAGTATTCAAATTGTTTCTTCCTGGCTGCTTGTAATTTACAAAATTTTCTCCTTGATCTGGGAATTCTGGAACCTGGCTACAATATTGCTAGGAATTTTCTTTTTGGGATCTTTTTTCAGGAGGTGATTGGTGGATTCTTTCAACCTCTATTTTGCCCTCTGGATCTAAAACATCAGGGCAATTTTCCTTGAGAATTTCTTGAAGGGTGATTTCTAGGTTCTTTCTTTGATCATGGCTTTCAGGTAGTCCAATAATTTTTAGATTATCTCTCCTGGATCTATTGTCCAGTTCAGTGGTTTTTCCCATGAGATATTTCACATTGCCTTCTATTCTTTCATTTGTTTGGATCTACTTAATAGCATCTTGATTTCTCATAAAGTCACTACCTTCCATTTGCTCCAGTCTAATTATGAAGGAATGAATCTCCTCAGTGAGCTTTTGAGATTCTTTTTCCATCTGGCAAATTTGGCTTTTTAAGGCATTCTTCTCATTGTCTTTTTGAGCCTCTTTTGCCATTTGTTTAGTCTATTTTTTAAGATGTTATTTTCCTCAGTCAGGCTGTTGACTCTCATTTCATATTTTTCTTGCATCTTTCTCATTTCTCTTCCCAATTTTTCCTCCACTTCTCTTATCTGCTTCTTAAGGTCCTCAATGGCCTGTAGCCAGCTTGTATTTTCATTTGGGGCTTTTTGTGCAGGGGTTCTGACCTCATGTCTTCTGACCTCAGGTCTTCCTCCTGTTCCATTCTTCGATCCTCTTTGCTCCCCAAATAGGAGTCTAATGTTGAATTTTCCTGTTTATTTTTTTTTCCTTTGCCTAGGCATGTTGCCACTCAATTACTTGACTTTTGGGCTTGTTGCCACAGTAGGACTCTGCCACCAGATAGGGTAGTTTTCACAGACCTCAAGACCTCCACGCCAGAGTGCGATCCAAATAGAAGAAGGTTAAAGCAAGAGTGATTATCCCCTCCCCCCAATCCCCTTGCCCAGGATTCCCCAGATCACCAGATCCCCCTAAAGTTTGCAGGCCAGGAACTGAAGCTACAACATGGCCGCTGTGCAGTGGCTAATCAGTGGCTTCTCGCCCCCAGGGAAAGAGGCCAACATGCTTTCCCAACCAGTCCCAAAGTCCACAGGGAACTAAGCTCTCACTTTGTTCTTGGCATCTATGTGTTGGTAATTCTGGAAACGCCACAGCTGCTGGTTTTCTAGAGTCCCTCCAGCTGGTTGCTGGTCTGGCCGCCCTGGGGCTAAAACCTCTGACTTATGTGACTTCCCAACTTTGGCTCCCGCTGTGCTGGCTGCTCCCTGCCAGACTGCCAGGCTGTCCTCAGTGGGAGGTTAGCTTTACTGTGTCATTTTGTGGGTTCTAGAGATCCAGAGTTTTTCAGAGTACCCTTTTACATAAATTTGGAAGTGGTGGGAGCAGGAGCTGTGTGGAAATGCTGTTTCTACTCCACCATCTTAACTCTGCCCCTGCCTTGCTTCTGTTATATTTTGCAACCAGAAATATTACTTTAAAGGGTCTGCAGATTAACTGAAATTATTTTTCAGCTTCAGGGAGTCCAGGAGAAAAGGGAACTGTGACTGGGAAAAAGGAACTTGTGGATGGTGGTTGATAAGCTAGTAGTATACCCTATCCTCTCAGCTGCTAGAAGGGGAAACTGAACCTTTGTCTAACTGCCCCCCAAACCCTATCAGACACCCCCTGCTTTCTCAGAATGCTAGAAAGGTAGACTTAGCCTTTAAAAAAAAGTCTTATAATCCTTATGATTATTTTTATTCCTACAAAGATACATCTTACTCTAAATTATCTGCTACTAAATGATAAAGTTTTATCTATCTATCAATCTGTTAACTAAATCTATAGATAACCTAGACTTAAGAGACTATCTATGTTAGTCTGACTTAGCTGTTAGGGCCAACTTTTCCTAAAGAAAAGAGCTTAATCCTATACTCAAACTAAAAACAAATCAAAATAATCACTACTAAGTGATTTACCTTTCAGTTAGACTGACTTGACACAAATTACATTGGGATATTGCTCCCACCCTATGAAATAAACATATATTTTAGCTATTCTTTATATTTGCATATATCATCCCTGTCCAAGAATCTATCATCACAAAATTTAAAGCCATTGTACAGAAATCCAAAGTCACCTATAATATAGAAAGATGCTGGCATTCATAGCTAATTATTGTCCTTTTCAGAAACTCTTCCCTTGTGATGAAAATACTATAAGGGACCTAAGGTCTTTGGTATCTTTTCTTGGTATTTTGTAAGCCCTAGGAAACCTTTCCAAGGTTCTTGTGGTACTATTGTTTGTTTTCAGAAGTGAACAGTAGCTGTTAGGTCTAAGAAGTCTCAAAGGGTTTTTTGCAATGTCCTGGGCACATGCCCCAGTAAAAACAGTGTGCCTTTCTATCACTGCCAAGTTAGTAAATAACTTCCCTTCTACTGTGGAAGTACTTGAGCACTTACTCATTATGCTTATAATGCAACATTAGGTATTTCAGTTAGTTATTTATGTTTGCATTTAATTTCTCTACTACACAGTAAGTTAATTAATGGCCACTCAATAGTATTAAACTGAGAAAATACATTATAAGAATATTTTCAAAAGTGGGTTCTTGAGAAATTGTTTAAAATCAGCTCTCAGTAAATTTGTTCTGATGCTTCATTCTTGAATTAAGTTTCACACAGGTGTAAATTACCATTCTGATGTGTCATCACAATTTGATAATTTGAAGTGGCCATTTTTATTGAAGAGAGTTAAATTAATTTCCTTTTCTTTTTAAAAAAAATTGACTGGAACATTTTGCATTGTGAAAATATATTACTTTTTTCAAAAAGCAGAAATATATATATTTCTATAATTTTATATATCCTGAATCCTTTGAGAAGAGAGTTGGGAGATACTGTGTATAGTGACTATCAAATAACAATACAAGAAAAATTATGAACTCAACTCTTATTTTGTTAGGAAACAACTAAATGCTAATATGGGAATGATTTCCCATATTAGACAATGAATATGTAGTTTAAATAACTATATATGGTCACTAAATGGGCATTGCCTCACTCAAAGTGAAAACTTGGAAAGACCTTAGCTTAAAAAAGCCAAGGTCTCCTACTGTATCCTGGGCCATCTCCAGTCTTCCTGATCCATATCTTCTCAATGGACTCAGATGGCTCTGGAGGAAAAATGAGGTTGGTTACTTTGCACAGCCCTCACTCACTCAAATTCAATTCAGTTGCAAGTCATATTATCATGGGTTTTTGGCAGTTTTACAACATAAGTAAGATTGATATGGATTCTAAGCAGGAGAGACTGGGGGGTTAATGCTTATTCCCCTGTGTTACTAACTCACACATGGAGAAGGAATGTTTGGAATAGGCAGAATTGATCCAAAATAAAGTTTTCACCCAGTCTCCTCTTTTCTACATACATTAATTAACAATTTTAAGTTTTTAGCATTAATACAATAAAATAACTCAATTAATAATCTTATAATAAATAACTGATAACCAAATGTAATGGAAATGCAGATTTAAAGATCTTCCCTGCCCCTAGCTTAAGTGCACCTGGAGCCTGTAGTGGGAGGCTTGTTTTTCAGGAAAGCCCACACCTTGATACTTTGTGATTGGGCAGTGGGTCAAGGAGGTTGTTACATTCTCTGAGCCAAGAGAAGGCTATATAAGCCCTGAGGAGAGGCTTTGCTTTGGGGCTCACTTTGAGAAGTGTTGTGTGATTTGACCAGGTGAGACTCTGGGAAGCCGTTGTTGAGAGCCCCCCGGCTTTGAAAACCCAGATGTTGAAGCTTCCCTCTCTGGTAACTGTGATTTGGTATGGATGTAATGGTTGGACAGTTTGGAAGCCTGTCTGTTTGATCTGTAAGTTCTGTAACTCTGAAGTTCGGGGTGTTGACCTTTTTCCCCTGAACTAGGTAATGTGTGTTTGTTTGATTAAAGTAGCCTTGTTAACCCATTTTGAGTTGCTTTCCTTTTGAAAAGCAGATCTAAGAACCTGTGTTGGCAGTCACCCTGGGGATATTGGGGTGCTTGCTGATACAAAATGGCGACGAGGGATGGGATCTGCTGAGTAAAAGGAAAAGTATGGGGGCTGGGATAATTGTTTGTTTCCCAGTTGTGGTAGCTGTGATTCTGTGGAGCCATGGAGCAGGAGAGAGGAATGGCCTGCATGCTGACTTCACTGAGCTGAGAGCAGGAATGGTGAGCTGCCTGCATGGAGACCTGTGGAGAAGCCAGGAGCTGCTGCCTTCTGCTGGAGGAGAAGGAACCCAGGAGTTTGGAGTTCAGCCACAGGACAAGATAAGGACTGTGTGGCAAAGCAGGAGCACTGAATGTGTTTCCTTGCTGCATCCCACAGTTTGGGACCCAGGGGGAGGATGGACTTGTGACTGGTGGGTGGGGTGAAGTGCCATGGACCCCAAGGACCCCCCTTTGGTTTTGTTGCTCAGCCCCCTCTCTGGACTTGGAAATAGGGGCTGGAGCAGTGTGAGGGGAAGGACACCCCCCTCCTCCCAAGAGAACTTAATGTGATAATGCTTCGTATTTTGTGTTTAAGGCCCAGTGGCCACTTTGGTAACTTTAGATGTACCTTGAAAATATGACTTAAGAGATGGTTAGTGCTAATTGAAATGTAAATTGTCTATGCTATGGGCATACTTGGTAAGATTTTACTGAATAAGTGACTGATTGTACTTTGAGATATTGTTACAGATAAGAGACTAATTGAGCTAATCAAGACTTTGCCCCATGAGTGGAAGACTTGTACTTTGAAAACTGATGTAACTGATTGAGTTAACTTAAGAGTGACTATTTTTTTATTTTACTGATAAGTGACTGAGTTAACAGTTGCCCCATGAGTGGAAGACTTGGACTATTGTATTTTGAGATTATATTGTGATTTTCTTATGTACCTGGAAAATGTGACCTAAGAGATGTTTAGTGCTAATTCAAATGTAAATTGTGTATGCTATGGGCAAGAAAGATCTTGGGGCAGAATGTAATGGAAATGCAAATTTAAAGATCTTCCCTGCCCCTAGCTTAGGTGCCCCTGGAGCCTGTGGTGGGAGGCTTGTTTTTCAGGAAAGCCCATACCTTGATACTTTGTGATTGGGCAGTGGGTCAAGGAGGTTGTTACAATCTTTGAGCCAGGAGAAGGCTATATAAACTCTGATGAGATGCTTGCTTTGGGGCTCACTTTGAGAAGTGTTGTGTGATTTGACCAGATGAGACTCTGGGAAGCCGTTGTTGAGAGCCCCCCACCCCCCGGCTTTGAAAACCCAGATGTTGATGCTTCCCTCTCTGGTAACTGTGATTTGGTATTGATATAATGGTTGGACAGTTGGGAAGCCTGTCTGTTTGATCTGTAAGTTCTGTAACTCTGAAGTTCGGGGTGTTGACCTTTTTCCCCTGAACTAGGTAATGTGTGTTTGTTTGATTAAAGTAGCCTTGTTAACCCATTTTGAGTTGCTTTCCTTTTGAAAAGCAGATCTAAGAACCTGTGTTGGCAGTCACTCTGGGGATATTGGGGTGCTTGCTGATACACCAAATTGTTTTAGTTGAAATCTCCTCTCAAACTTCAGGTAGATTAGTAAATACCTGATTTTCTCTATGGCATATATATAAATATAAGATGTAAGGGACATAACTGTTTTTAAACAAGTTCTTTATCTTTTAGTTCCAACAAAATTCAGATTAAAAAATTTCTTATATAACACTATTTCTGGCTTACAATGATCCCCACATGACATTATGACATCAATTTTATGTCTAAATCATCACTTGCAAAAATTAATGATAAAAATGGGCTTATTGAAATGCAGAGGGTTTTCCCCTCTCCTCACAGCTGCAGAGCCTGATAGTGGGCATAGAGGTTTGAATTGGAGAAGTCTATCTTCTTGCTTAAAGATGTGGGCTTCAGGGTGCCTCAGGGCTGTTGCAAGTGGGGTCCTTGATAACTTTAGTATGTTTCCTCCCTTTTGCCAGATTGGGGGAGGGTAACTTAAATTCCCTATTAATCTTCAGCACTCTCTTTTAGCCTAATATGGGACGAGAGACTTTAACGAATTTTTGTAAAAATGTTTTTTGCTGACAAAACTTTTACTCCAGTTAATTGTATTTATGCGTCCACTCCTTAAATAATTCTTTGAAAGTGAGAGCTTCTACTCTTCCAGCAAAGAGGGAGTTAGAAATGGCACCGTATTCTTTCTCCCCTGTACTAGAGCTCAAAATTTTACGTTTTTTATCAGATCTTAGAAAATATCCCAATTTGCCTAAATGCCAAATAGTATGATATCTTTATCTTATCTTTGGCATCAAATTAGGAGTGACACTTTTTACTTTTCATGTGAATTTAATTGACCTACAGTGGTATTCCCAAATGTTCATCTGTTTGCCTCTTAGATCTGAGGGAAAACATTCCCTTATTATTTCTTATCACCTTCTCCTCACTCCACTTAGCCAGAGTGGAATGAAGGGGAGGAGATTTCTAAAACTTTTTAAAATCTTAAAACTTTGATTCACATCTTTTATGCAAATGATTTATACCTACCTTAAGCTTTCTGCCCACACTCCTTTCATTACTACATGCTTAAACTTTCTTGCTTTTCCTATTGTCTACTCATCCTTCTGTTGGACTTTGATTAAAGTCCCTTTAAAAACACACATACCTTATTTCTTTCTAATTCTAACCTGACACTGCTCTTACCCCCTTTGACTTACCATAACCATCTTATAACCTATAAAATAATAAAATACTTTGTTCATATTCTGGCTAGAAAGAAGGGAGAGGGGGAGTGAAGAGATAACATTTCATGGAAAGTTCTGCAGTCCAGCTGCATTTTAAATCTTACAGAATGACGAATTACTCTCACTCACTCATTCATACACACACACACACACACACACACACACACACACACACACACACACACACACACACACACACACAACAGATAGCTACAGAAAAAGAGCAGAATGGATCCAAAAGCTTACAGAAATCGTAGGAGATCTGAAAAAATTAAAACAGCTACAGCACTCCAGGCCAGGAAAGACTTACTTGATACTTTTTATCTGTTTGTAATAGAGACAGCTGCATTATGCTGAATGTTTTGAGCCTACTTTGGCACTTTCCTTTCTGATGTTAAACATATCATTAATATATTCTATAGAAAAAAGGCAGAAATGGAAAAATGCTGGAGTCCCTCCTACATTAGTCCCTCATTCCTCTCTCTCCTAGCTGGCTTGCCTTTTTACTGCCTTAAATAACTTCCTTGCCCAAATCTCTGGCTCCTCTGGCTTAATGATGGGACCATTACCCATCTTCCCGCCTAACTCTGTCTAGTTTACAGGGAACTCTGTTGTAATGGAAATGCAAATTTAAAGCTCTTCCCTGCCCCTAGCTTAAGTGCACCTGGAGCCTGTGGTGGGAGGCTTGTTTTTCAGGAAAGACCACACCTTGACGCTGTGTGATTGGGCAGTGGGTCAAGAGGGTGGTTACATTCTCTGAGCCAGGAGAAGGCTATGTAATCCCTGATGGGAGGCTTTGCTTTGGGGCTCAGTTTGAGAAGTGTTGTGTGATTTGACCAGATGAGACTCTGGGAAGCCATTGTTGAGAGCCCCCCGGCTTCGAAAACCCAGATGTTGATGCTTCCCTCTCTGGTATCGATGTATGTAATGTTGGGACAGTTTGGAAGCCTGTCTGTTTGATCTGTAAGTTCTGTCTGTATAATCTGAAGTTCGGGGTGCTGACCTTTACCCCTGAACTAGGTAATACATGTTTGATTAAAGTAAGCTTGTTAACCCATTTTGAGTTGCTTTCCTTTTGAAAAGCAGATCTAAGAACCTATATTGGCAGCTACCCTGGGGATATTGGGGTGCTTGCTGCTACATCTATCTGGCTTCCTGACAATTGGGGTCCTGTTCTTCATTGCCCCCTCAGTCACTGTTCAGGGTGCCACTTGATCTGACCTCCAAGGTCAGGGGTGGCCAGGTCTTACCTGCCTCAGGCCTTCAGTGAGCATCTGGTTATGGGCCAGATACAGGCCCCAAGAATGGAGTCACAAGCCAGGAGAGTCAAAGAGTAGCAAGGCTTTATTCTGCTGCTTCTTTTGCAATTACATCCTCATCCCCATCCTAACCCCCAACCCTTTGAGCTTCCCTCCTCTTATCTCCCTTCATTCCCTTCTTCCCCTTAGGCAGAAGTTGCCACATTGCCAAGTCTGAGCTAAACCCAAGGCAACAAGTCAGGGTCACAGTGCTCTCATCCTGGAACAGAGCTTATCTCACAAAACCTCTGATTCTCCTCCACAGTGCTCTCGCAAAACATGAATCACAAGGTTGGCATGTACTTTACACAAAGCATAATTCGCTGCAGAGTCAGCCTGTTCAGGGTCTCATGCCTCCAGGGCAACTACACGTATACCCCCCAACACCTGATGTCATGGTCCTCTTCGAGAACAAGAGTCAAACCACACTGACTTGTTGAAGCAGAGATAAAAATTAAAACATTAAATGAAATGAGAAACTATAGCATGTAATCTAGGCAATTGCTAACACTAAAAAAGAGGAGAGACATGAAAATAACAAATGTTGACAGAGGATATCATAATTTTCTAAAGAAATCTAACTGATGTAAATAAATCACTATAACAAAGAGACTTTAGAGCAGAGAAACTTTCCTCAGCCAACAAACAGGAGACAAAACTTTTGCATTTCATAGAGTCCTCTGCTCCTTTAATGTTGGCAGCCTATGTTACTTTTCTCTTGCCAAGCAGAGAGAGATGGCAACCCCTGGTTTACAATATAAATGCATTTTTAAAACGTTTACATGAGGGAATGGTAGTGATGAAATCCTAATAAAGCTGTCCCCAGGCCCAATATTCTAACTTCATTATAGTCCTGGCCCTCCTGAACCCACTGCACCTACCAACACCCCCCCACCCCCGCCCCTGCCCCATACCCAACAATGTCCTAACTTCTTCATATATGCCTCACTGCTCACTGGAACAACATGTGTGTCTCTGAACTCTTAGTTCCCACAGAAACAGCAGGTGTGTCCATGTGATGGGAACCCAGCTGCTGCCTCTACCTGGTTACTGCCCAGCACAGAAACAGGTGTGTTTTTGTATTCAATCACAATCACATCATCCATCTAACCCAAGACAGGATCACGATACCTACCTGTCTTAACCAGACAGGACCACAATAGCTAGCCAGTTGGAGGACAGAATGACCAGAATGTTTAACCACTGAACCATAGATGGGACTCCTCCTTCATTACCTAATCCCTTAACAAACTCCTCCTGCCTTTTTAATATTAATGATATTCCTCTAGTCTATGTAAATTTCTGTTATGTAATTGCATCAATACCTTATAAAAATCCATCTTGCTTTCTCTAAAGCTGCTGGTTTTTCTTGGAACTTAGCCTGCTTCATGAGAGGCATAAATCTCAATAAATACCTATACTTGGATTAGAGGTGGTTTGACTCTGAATTCTTTGAGATAGTTCCACCACAACACATCATGAAATCCTAACAGTTTTAAGTGGGTAGAGCCCTCACCTCAACAGCTTTTTGACATCCCTGGGTTTAAACTGCAACAGTAGAAGATTATGGACAATGTCACTTTATAAAACATTATTAGTTATTAAGGGAAGAACAAGTTTATAGAAAGATTAGTGAGAGACTCAAGTAATCATTTAAAAATGAAACTGGACATAGGACAACAGAGAAGAAATGAAGATCTATAAAGATTTTTATAATTAACTTTTTCTCACCATTGATTGCAATAAAGCTACCATATTAACATCATATCTCTGGATAAGCCATAGGAAGAAGTAAAAAGGTCCTAGAAGGGGCAATTAGGTGGCTCAGTGAATAGAGCACTGGCCCTGGAGTCAGGAGGATCTGAGTTAAAATCTGGCATCAGACACTTAACACATACACAAAAAAACTAGCCATGTGACCTTGGGCAAGTCACTTAACCCCAAATTGCCCTCCAAAAAAGCAAAAAAGAAAGAAAGAAAGAAAAAAAGAAAGAAAATACCAAAAAAAAAAAATCATAGAAAAAAAGGGGAAAAACAGCTACACCAGAATATATATATGCAGAGGAGGTCCAAGTCTGAGACAATGCTCAATGCTTCTTTCTTGAAAGAAGGGAAGACTAAAAAGCTTAAAAAAAAAAACAAACCTTTAACTATTTTGTTACCAAAAAAAAGTTACTGAAAAATTATTCTGCTAATGCATACTCTTACTTTCCCATCTCTACAAAATTTTTATAAGACTAACCCATACACATATTGAGGGCATCATTAAATGATTTGAGAAAGTAACAAATATACTTTTAAAAACAATATTCTACTGCAGATTACATCTTTACAGTCAGTCAGTTAAGTAAAGGGAATACAAGATTCTTCCGCACCTAGATTTTTTTTTTTTTTTTTTTGCTTTTTTGGAAGGGGAAGGCAGGGCAATTGGGGTTGACTTGCCCAAGGTCACACAACTAGTGTTAAGTGTCTGGATTTGAACTCAGGTCCTCCTGACTCCAGGCCAGTGCTCTATTCACTGCACCACCTACCTGCCCTGCACTTATATTTTAAAAAGTATTTAATTCTGCAGAGTGTGTCTCTCTTGCATGTGACAAAACCTTACAAAATTTCTTTAAAAATGTAACAGAAAATGTTATTTGATGACCATTTAATTATTAAGAAGAAATAAAATAGGGTGCTTGCTTGTCGAGGGTGTTTGCTATGATCATTCAAGTTGTCCAACTCAGTCCAGATTGAAAAGGGATTCCCTATAGATGGAGAGGTCCCTTAGATGTTCCTGTTTGCTGATGATGTGCTCATTACATCAAACTCTAGAATACTGTAGAGCCTACTGAATGTGGGGGGGGGGGGGTGGATTATAAATGACTTTAATACACAGAAAAGAACAAAAGGGCAGAAAGAATCATTGACAAGCAGTTCAACTTTAAAAATTATTATATATTTAATTTAATTATTTTAAGTTAATTAACAATTTAAATATTATATATTTAAAATAAAAACAAGATGTAAATAACAGGGATATCAAGTGTTTGTTTTGGGGCGGCTAGGTGGCGCAGTGAGTAAGAGCACCGGCCTCGGAGTTGGGACGACCCAGGATTGGATCCAGCCTCAGAAAATGAGCACCCACACATAAATAATGACTTGCTGTGTAACCTTGAGCAAGTTACTTAACCCCAATTGCTTTTTAAAAAAAAGTGTTTGTTTTATATAACTCTTTTTTCCTGTTCTACAACATATGGGAACACTTTTTATTTGGTATCTGTTAAATTTGTGAATATGTGTATGCATTATGTATATGTATGTATTTATGTGTATACACATATATGTATGTCTGTATATGTGTAGGTGTGTGTATATGTGTGTGTGTTTGTATATATATGTGTGTATATATATACACATATATTCTTTGTATACATATTCTTTTTTCCAATTTATTTATTTATTTTTAGTTTTCAACATTCATTTCCACCAGATTTTGAGTTACAAATTTTCTCCCCATCTTTCCTCTACCCCCACCCCAAAATAGCAAGCTTACTGAATACCTCTTAGCCCAATCTGTTCTCTCTTATATCCTCCCTCCTCTCCTGCCCCAACTTTCTAGTACAGCAAGATGGATTTCTATACCCCAGTGCCTGTATATCTTATTTCCCAGTTGCATGTAAAAAGAAAATTAAAAAAAAAAACCATTTGCTTCTGAAACTTTGAGTTCCAGATTTTTTCCCTTCTGCCCTCCTCACCCACCCCCACTGGGAAGATAAGCAATTCAATATAGGTTGTACATGCGTAGTTATGCAAAACATTTCCATAGTAGTTATATTGTAAAAGACTAACTATAATTCCCTCCATCCTATCCTGCTCCCCACTTATTCTGTTTTCTCCTTTGACCCTGTCACTTTTCAAAAGTGTTTGCTTCTAACTACCCTCTCCCCCAATCTGCCCTCCTTTCTATCATCCTTCCCCCCTTATCCCTTATCCCTTTCCCCCACTACTTTCCTGTAGGGTAAGATACCAAATTGAGTGTAAATGTTGTTCCCTCCTTAAGCCAAATTCAATGAGAGTAAAACTGACCCATTCCCTTTCACCTTCCTGCTTTTCCCCTTCATTGTAACAGTTTTCTCTTGCCTCTTTTATAGGAGATAATTTACCCTAATCTGTCTCTTCCTTTACTTTCTCCCAATATATTCCTCTCTCACCTCTTACTTTTATATATTCTAGGTATCATCCCTTCATATTCAACTCATCCTGTGCCCTCTGTCTATGTATGTATGTACATACATATGCACACATTTACATATATATTTATACACACATAGACCCTCCTATGCACACATATATGTATGTATACATATATAAATATATATATACATATACGTATTTATTCCCTTCAACTATCCTCCTACTGAGAAAAGTTTTATGAGTTATAGTTATCATTTTTCCATGTAGGAATGTAAATAGTTCAACTTTAATAAGTTCCTTATGATTTCTTTTTCCTGTTTACTTTCTCATGTATGCTTCTTGTATTTGAATGTCAAATTTTCTGTTCAGTTCTGTTTTTTTTTTTTCATCAAGAATGCTTGAAAGTTCACTATTTCATTGAATAACCATATTTTTTCTTGAAGCATTATACTCAGTTTGGCTGAGTAAGTGAGTCTTGGTTTTAATCATAGCTCCTTTGACCTCTGGAATATCATATTCCTAACCCTTCAATCCCTTAATGTAGAAGCTGCTAGGTCTTGTGTTATCCTGATCATGTTTCCACAGTACTCAAATTGTTTCTTCCTGGCTGCTTGTAATAATTTCTCCATAAGCTGGGAATTCTGGAATTTGGCTATAATATTCCTAGGAGTTTTCTTTTTGGGTTCTTTTTGAAGAGGTGATCAGTGAATTCCTTAAATTTCTATTTTGCCTCTGGTTCTAGAATATCAGGGCATTTTTCCTTGAGAATTTCTTTTTGTTGTTATTGTTTGTGGTTTTTTATGGTTTTGTTTTTATTTTTAGTTTACAACATTCATTTCCACAAGATTTTGAGTTACATATTTTCTTCCCATCTTTCCTCTATCCACCACCCCAGAACAGCGATCCCACCGAATACCCCCTCCCCCAATCTACTCTCTCCTGTATCCTCCCCTTTTCCCCCTCCAACTTTCCAGTAGGGCAAGATGGATTTCCATACCCCAGTGCCTGTATATCTTATTTCCCAGTGCATGTAAAAAATAATAATGATTTTTTTAAACATTTGATTTTAAAACTTTGAATTTCAGATTCTTTCCCTTCTTCCCTTGTCACCCACTCTTACTGGGAAGATAAGTAATTCAATATAGGTTGTACATATGTAGTTACACAAAACATTTCCATAGTGGATATATTGTGAAAGACTGACTATATTTTCCTCCATCCTATCCCGCCTCCCACTTGTTCTATTTTCTACTTTGACCCTGTCCATTTTCAAAAGTGTGAGCTTCTAACTACCCTTCCCCCCAATCTGCCCTCCCTTCTATCATTCCCCCTCCTATTCCCTTCCCCCCTGCTTTCCTGTAGGATAAGATACCCACTTTAGTGTGTATGTTATTCCCTCCTTAAGCTAAATTCAGTGAGAGTAAGGTTGACCCATTCCCTTTTGCCTTCCTGTTCTTCCCCTCCATTATAATAGTTTTCCCTTGCTTCTTTTATATGAGATAATTTCTCTTTCTGTCTCTCCCTATCTCCTCTTATTATATTCCTCTCTCACTCCGTAATTTTATTTTTTAAATATCATCCCTTCCTATTCAACTGGTCCTGTGCCCTCTGTCTATGTATACCTGTACACATATATACACACACTCACATATATATTCATATACACATATACTGTGCTATATAGACATATATATGTATGTATACATATATACATACACACACATATATATACAAACATACATACATACATTATATATACACACATTTATATTCCCTTCAACTATCCTCATACTGAGAAAAGTTTCATAAGTTACAATTATCATTTTTCCATGTAGGAATGTAAATAGTTCAACTTTGATAAGTTCCTTATGATTTCTTTTTCCTGCTTACCTTCTCATGCTTCTCTTGCTTCTTGTATTTGAATGTCAAATTTTCTATTCAACTCTCATTTTTTCATCAAGAATGCTTTGAAAGCCCTCAATTTCATTGAATAACCATATTTTCCCCTGAAACATTCTACTCAGTTTTTCTCGGTAGGTGATTCTTGGTTTTAATCCCAGCTCCTTGGACCTCTGGAATATCATATTCCAAGCCCTTCAGTCATTCAATGTAGAAGCTGCTAGATCTTATCTTATCCTGATTGTGTTTCCATAATATTCAAATTGTTTGTTCTTGGCTGTTTGTAATATTTTCTCCTTGATCTGAGAACTCTGGAACCTGGTAATAATATTCGTAGGAGGTTTCTTTTTGGGATCCTTTTCTTTTTCTTTTTTTTTTATTTTTGGAGGGCAATTGGGGTTAAGTAACTTGCCCAAGGCCACAGGGCTAGGATTTTTTTTTTTTTTGTGCTAAGTGCCTGAGGCCAGATCCGAACTCAGGTCCTCCTAACTCCAGGGCCAGCACTCTACTCACTGCGCCACCTAGTTGCCCCTTGGGATCTTTTTCAAGAGGTGATCAGTGAATTCTTTCAATTTCTATTTTGCCCTCTGGTTCTAAAACATCAGGTCAATTTTCCTTGAGAATTTCTTGAAGGATGATTCCTAGGTTCTTTTTTTGATCATGGCTTTCAGGTAGTTCAATAATTTTTAAATGATCTCTCCTGGATCTGTTTTCCAGGTCAGTGGTTTTCCAGTGAAATATTTCACAGTGTCTTCTATTTTTTTCATTTGTTTGGATCTGTTTAATAGTATCTTGATTTCTCATAAAATCATGAGCTTCCATTTGCTTCAGTCTAATTCTGAAGGAATTATTCTCCTCAGTGACCTATTGACATTCTTTTACCATCTGGCAAATTTGGCTTTTTAAGGCATTCTTCTCCTCATTGGCTTCTTGGGCCTCTTTTGCCATTTGAGTTAGTCTATTTTTAAGGTGTTATTTTCTTGAGTCAGGTTGTTGACTCACTTCTCATGATTTTCTTGCATCATTCTCATTCCTCTTTCTGATTTTTCCTCCACTTCTCTTACTTGGTTTTCAAAATCCTTCTTGAGCTCCTCCATGGCCTGTAACCAATTCATCTTTTCTTGGAAGCTTTTGGTGCAGGAGTTCTGACTTTGTTGTCTTTCTCCCACTCCAAGCCTTGGTATTTTTGCCCCCAAAATAGGAATCTAAGGTCAGATTGCTGTGCTTGCTTTGCTTCCTTTGTTTGTTTGTGTTGCCATTCAATTACTTGACTTTTGAGCTTTTTGCCACAGTAGAACTCTGCTTGCAGACAGGAGAGGTTTGTCCCAAATTACTGGGGTTTTCACAGCTGCCAGAGCTATTAGTTGGGTGCCCTCTCTGAAGCCTCCACAGGCTCTGGCACCTGGTCACACACCCCAGGACCTCCACCCAAGACAGTGATCCAGATCCAAGCATGTTAAAGCCAGAGGTATTACCTTAGACTGGTTGCTTGGTCCCCCTACAATCTGCAGGCCAGGAGTTCTAAACCAGCCCAGTGGTGGAGGCTGCACAGCCACAGTGCCTCCACAGCTTCTTGCCTTCTCACCCTGGGGGCAAAGGCCTGACCATACTTACAGTCTCTCTGTTCCTGCAAAGTCCACACTGACCTTTTACTTTGCCTTTGACATTTATGAGTTGATAATTCTGGAAACCGGCACTGCTGCTGGTGATCCACTCTCCAAAAGTCCACTGCAGCCACTGGTCAGGGCCACCCTGGAGCTAAAACCATGGGCTCACATGGGACTGGACTTGGTTCCCAGGGTGCTGTGATGGACCTTTCCCGCTGGCCTGCTGGGCTGCATTCAGTGGGAGATTTTTTTTCTCTCTGTCACTTTGTGGGTTCTATAGCTCTAAAATTCGTTTAGAGTCATATTTTATAGGTATTTGAGGTGGTTATGGGGGAGCTCAAGGAGTTTTCCTGCTTCTATGTTGCCATCTTGGCTCTGCCCCCCGAGAATTTCTTGAAGGATGATTTCTCGGCTCTTTTTTTGATTATGGCTTTCAGGCAGTCCAATAATTTTTAAATGATCTCTCCTGGATCTATTTTCCAGGTCAGTGGTTTTTACAATGAGATATTTCACATTGCCTTCTATTTTTTCATTTGTTTGGATCTGTTTTATAGTATCTTGATTTCTCATAAAGTCACTAGCTTCCATTTGCTCCAGTCTAACTCTGAAGGAATGAATCTCCTTAGTGAGCTTTTGAGATTCTTTTTCCATTTGGCAAATTTGACTCCTCATTGGCTTTTTGGGCCTCTTTGGCCATTTGGGTTAGTCTATTTTTTAAGGTGTATATTTTCTTCAGAATTTTCTTTGGGTCTCCTTTAGCAAGCTGTTGACTTGCTTTTCATGATTTTCTTACATCATTCTCATTTCTCTTCCCAATTTTTCCTCTACTTCTCTTAATTTTCAAAATCCTTCTTGAGCTCCTCCATGGCCTGTAACCAATTCATATTTTACTTGGATGATTTTGCTGCAGGAGTTTTGACTCCATTGTCTTACTCCTCTTCCATGCCTTGATTTATTTTTTTGTCCCCTCAAAAACGATTCTATAGTCTGTTTGTGCTTCCTCTGCTTGCTCATATTGCCTGCCAATTACTTAACTTTTGAGCTCTTTGCCATAGTAGAACTCTGCTTCCAGATTACAGAGAGCTTTGTCTTAAATAACTGGGGTTTTCACAGCTGCTGGAGCTATTAGGAGGGTGCCCTCTCTTCAGCCCCCATAAGCTTTGGCATACTGGCCACACATCCCAGGACCACCATCCAAGACCGTGATCCAGATCCAAGCTGGTTAAAGCAAGAACAATTACTCTGAATGATTGCTTGAATCCCCTATGATATACAAGCCAGGAGCTCTGTATGCAGCCATGAGGCATCGGCTGCAGTCTCTGTGCCTCTGCCACCTCTCTCCTTGGGGAAGAGGCTGGACCATACTCTTCTCTACCCAGTTCCAGGTTGTTTTTTTTTTGTTTTGTTTTTAGAGGGTAATTGGGGTTAAGTGGCTTGCCCAAAGTCACATGGCTAGTAATTGTGTCAATGTCTGAGGCTGGATTTGAACTCAGGTTGTCCTAACTCCAGGGCCAGTGCTCTATTCACTTGTGCCACCTAGCCACCCCTGACCTTTTACTTTCTTTTTGATGTTTATGGGTTGAGAAGTCTGGAAACCTCTACAGCAGCTGGTGATTCACTCTCCTGAAGTCTGCTCCAGCCACTGCTGGTCAGGGCCACCCTGGGGCCAGAACTATGCCGCTCACTTGGGACTGAGCTCAGCTCCCAAGCCACTGTGATAGTCCCTTCCTGTCAGCCTAATGGGCTGCCTTCAGTGAGAGACTAGTTTCTCTCTGTCCCACTTTGTGTGTTCTATAGCTCTAAAATTTGTTTGGAGTCATTTTTTTCATGTGTATTGGAAGTGGTGGGAGCCAGAGCCACATGGAGGTCCTATTTTTCCTCTGCTATCTTGGCTCCACCCCCTCATGAGATCCATATTTATTCAACATAATCTGACCTACTTAGCTACTCTGGAAAATCCAAGTGGATGAAAGGATGTTAAGAATCCCAATATACAGTTGGATAGATCTATAGAGTTAGTCCATAGCATACATAGTTTAGTAGATAGTACAAATGGACAAAAAGCTGGGCTCAGCATTGAACAGAAAGAGAGGCAGACTGGAATGCCTTTGGTAAATTATGAATATCTTTAATAATCTAAGCTACCCTTTAAGGCAAAATCCTGTCTTTTTAATAACAGTATTATTCTGTCAGCCCTCTATTGCTTTGAAGTGTAGGACCACAGACATAGATCTGGAAGGAACCTCAAAGGCCATCTATTCTTCAGAGAAGGAAACCGAGATCTAGAGAGATTAAATGATTTGCATATAGATATATAGATAATAAGTGTTCTTAAGGATTCTAAGCGTAAGGATCAGGACCTGAAACATGGTCCTTTAAATCCAGAGCAAGTACCCTTTCCATGGTATCAAGCTTCCAGAAGAATTAAAGTTAAGGTATCTGTTTGGGCTGTTTCTTCAAGGGAAAGAAGGATTCCACAAATAAGTGATAACATTCTAGGCAGAGGGATGGCCAGTCAGGGAATTGTATTTATTTGTGCCACATGTGAAATAAAGAGATGAGGCCAATTTTTGTGGCACCAGAGAACACAGGAAATGAACAACGTGGCCAAAAAGATGGTACCAGGTTTTAAAATGGAACAATTCTTGGTGGGCATGAGCAGGAAGTGATGCAATAAAGAATTAGAATTGTATGAGAAGACTAGTGAGGGATGCAATGAGAGAGATGAATGACTGGAGAGAGTTCAGAGATAATCATTCAACAGCTTCATTTATGTTCATGTAAGGTCTGGAGCACTAGCAGAGGAAGCCCATAGTATGTCCATTGACCTCTCCATCTCCACCCCCCCTAGGGCATGGCAGATCACAGAGGGGGAAGGATTTCTGGGAGCTATGAAAGTAGAGCCGTCATGGCTTGGAAGGAAGCTGAGTGTTGAAGGGAATGCTTTATTTCCAACATCTTAGGTCTAACAAGATATCAAGATATTTTATTCTGACAGGACAGATACTTGGTAACGAGCAATGGAATAAGGTACATTGCTAGCTAAGAAAAATAGTAATAGAATAATTGCATCTATGTTCCTTTACACTTTTGTAATTTATCTATTGTGAATACAAAAGATAGGGCTTTTTCCTGTTATTACCGTTACCATGATGGCATCAAGAAAGTCCATTTTGTTGCCCTCAGGGTGACTTTATTCACGTTGTAGCGGTCAGAGTATATAGTATTCTTCAGCCTGCTTTCTTTACCTGGTTCCTGAATTATTCATATTTACCATGCTTTATGGCAGCAGCTCTCAAAATGGGGTCCAGTGGCAGGACAGAAGTCAAGATGGCTGGTGACAGTTGTGGGTGCCCTTGGCATCTTTGATGTCTGACCAAACTTGATATGCTTGACTAAGCCTGCTTTTAGTTGCCTCCATGGCCCTTGGAACAAGCTGTTCTCATCTGCCCATTCTGCAAGAAGTCTTCACATACTTGGGATAGACATCTCCCCAACTCACTGTGTTGGAGGCCTGTTAATTACCTTCAATCTGCTTTAACCTATCTGCAGAGAAGGTTTTATTCAGGTGTGGCTGCTACATATGCTATGCTTCAATGCTCCAAGACAACCCAGAGGGCAGGCACCATAAACCATAGCCATAGCAAGCCCACAAAGGGTTGGTTGGGCACCAGCAGTTGAGAGGATCACAAAAGGCTTCATGAGGAAGGTATCTGTTTGAGTTATTTCTTCCAGGGAGAGAAGGATTTCATGAAGAGATGAGGAGAGAATGCATTCTAGGCACAGTGAATGGTCAGTCAAAAGGTCAGGATTTGTTTGTCCATATGTGAAGTAAAGAGATGAGGCCAATTTTATGCGACCAGAGAGCACAAGAAATGAACAATGTATTATGAAGCCAGAAAGATAGAACCAGGTTGTAAAGGATGTCTGAAGTTAATTTAAATAATTAATGGTCCAAGACAACAATGGGAGAAGAGGTCTTTCTGCTTGGGATAAAAGGTCAATGAGATTATTGGGTGGGTTTTCAATCCTGCTGCATTGCATAGAATATATTGGGTATCATGATGCATCGACTGTTAAGAGCTGGAAGGAACCCCTGCAGGTAACTTAATTTTAACCCTCATTTTACAGATAAGGAAACTAAGTAAAAGAAAAATTAAGTGACTTGACTAAGGTCACAAAGCAAGGTAGGGACAGAGTGGGGACTATCGATCAATTAATCGATAAGCATTTATTAACTGACTTCTTTGTGCCAGACACTGTTCTGGGCACTGGGAATACAAAAACAGAAGTGAATTAGTTTCTGCCTTTAGACAGATAAAGAAAGAGAGAAATTTACAAAACCTGGGGGTAGGAGAGAGCAGTCCAGGAAAGGCCTTCAGCAAAAACAAACAAACAAAACCCAGTTCTTGAGCTGAGTCTTAAAGAAAACTAACAAAAGAGAAAAAGATAATGGGGACACAAATGCAAGCAAGAGAATGCCTATCTCAAAAAACTGACATTTTAATGCCGGAAGACAATGTATAAAGTGAAGCTGAAAATTAAGGTGATGGGGGAATACTAGGATACCCCTATGGGGCTTGAGCAAGATGGTAAGGAGAAGCAGCAAGAGTCTGGAGAGTCCAATCATGAATGAAATGAAACATGGCAGGGTCTTTCCTAAAATGGTGGTCAGAGAAAGGGAGTAATCAATCAGTAGAGGGGGTGTGAATTCCAGGCACTCTGTATAGCCAGTGCAAAGGCTCTGAGATGGGACATAGAATATGTTACTGTCAACAGGACTGAACTGGCCTCTAACCTCTGGATGGAGACAGCTGAACAGAGTAGGCTAGAGATAGGAGAGTCAGAAATCAAGCAGAAGTTTAATTTCAAAGTGAGGGAAATAGCTTGTAAGCAAGGAAACAGATTAGACATGTGCCAGGGTCCCACCTCTAGTGAAGGGGACCCACTTTAGTGGGGCTTAACCTTGATTTTTATATTTGTGGCTAGACAAAGAGACAAAGAGTGTAATGTAACAACGGTACTGAGGCACACAACAGCAACAGTGAGGCGAGGTTGTCTAATGAGAAAAAAAATCCATTCACAGCAGGGCTTCATGTCCTAGCCTGCTGGTACTTGCTGGAGATCAGAGACCATCAGTTTGGGAAGGGAGTGCAAAGGATTATTGTTATGCCAAGCTCAAGGCACAGCTTGCTTGCTGTGCCTTAGCTCTGGAAAACAGGGTGTCTCCTAATAGTATCTTGATATTTCACCCTTTTGGCCAAAGGGAGGGGGTCTGAAAGAATATTTAACTTTCTGGCCAATAAAGGATAGGCAGGTATAAGCCAAGATACTGGGCACAAGAGGCTAGTTGGGTCAAGACAAGATGTTGAGTTGAAGAGGTCTTGTCTATACATTGTTTGCTTGCAAGTAGAAAGGACAGGGAAGCCAAGAATGTAGAGAGAGAAAATGCCAACACATGCTTGAACTAGGGCGTTGGTAATTGGGCACAAAACAAAAGGGAATAGGGGGAAATAAACCTAGGATAATATATTCAGTCCTTATCCAGAATCTTGGTACATCTCTCATCTGAATGTTGGCTGCTTCTGGGTCCATATGAGACAAACTAGATTTGACAGAGAGTCCTAGGGAGGAATGGAGTTGGAAACAGCAACAGTGGTCACTTTACTACTGAAGACTTGTGTATCTCATGACTTTCTCATCACCAACCCTGTCTTCCATTTACTTAAATGCAATAAAACTTCATGGATGTACCCTTTTAGTAAACATTGGCATTTAATAGACTATGTCATTGTAAGGAAAAGAGACAGGATGTGAGAGTGCCAAAGGCAATGTTTAGCAGAGTGCTGGACTGATCATAGACTTATCCTCCCCAAGCTAATTATATACATTTAACAAAAGCAGTGGTACCAAAAATGACTACCAGAAAAATTGATGTCAACAGATTAGAATTCTTCTCTGAGTGGGAACAGTTTGCTGTTAACTTGGAGGTAAAATTGAGCCAAAACACAGTTGGCAACAGTGGAACAGGAAATGAGTGGGTAGCTTTCAGAGATTTGGTGTACAGCGCTACATTTGCTCATTTGGGTCAGGGCACTCACAAACATCAAGACTGGTTTGTTGAAAATGATGGGGAATTTCAGAAGCTGATAAATGAAAAATGAGAACACCACAGGTTTGACCAACAGGATAGTTTATCCATCTCTAAGAAGGTAACACTGAATTCCATCAAATGAAGCTTTGAGAGATACAGCATTCTTGGTTCAGTAAGAAAGCATCTGAAATTCAGTTTTATGCTGATAGTAACGATACAAAGAGCTTTTTATGATGCCCTAAAGGCTATTTATGGGCCAAAGACCTATAGTGCATCTCAACTACTCAATGTTCATAGAGCCCATTGATTAGTAAATAGGGACATGATTCTAGAGCATGCCTGTACAACACATGGTCCCGGGTTGCTTGCAGCCTGCCAAAGCAGCCCATGGACAGTATGTTGTGCAGGCCTGTTTTACATCCCTTACATTTTTTGCTGGCCACCTGAAATCCTTTGGTGGGCTGCAAGTGACCCATGGGCCATATATTGTGCAGGCCTGTTCTAGAGAGATGGGCTGAACACTTCCATAGTGTTCTCAATAGACCATCATCAACCAATGCTGAAGCCATTGACTGTTTACCTCAGGTTGAAGTCAATCCTCTCTAATTAAATTTCCACAAAGAAGAGATTTTTAATTCCATTAGGCTCCTTTCATGTGGCAAAACTTCTGGTGCTGATTCGATTCCAGCTGAGATTTACATAATGGGAGGTCCATTGCTCATATAAAAGCTGACTGAAATTTTCTGGGTTATTTGGCGAGAGGAGGCTATCTCCCAGGAGTTCAAGGATGCCTCTATTGTCGATATCTATAAAGGCAAAGGAAATCAGTTGTCCTGTGACAATCATGGTGGTGGGGGGGTGCTCTCTCTTAGCCACTGCTGGCAAGATTCTTGCCAGAGTCCTTGTTAATAGGCTGATCCTTCACTTGGAAGATGGTCAACTACCTGAGAGTCAGTGTGGCTTCAGAAAATTCTGAGGAATGGTTGAGATGGTATTGGTTGCCCAACAACTTCAGGAGAAATGCCAGAAGAACAGAGGTCTTTACCAATGTTCACTGATCTGACCAAGTTCTTGGATACTGTCAGTCATAAGGGCTTATGGAAAATTATGTCAAAATTTCATTGCCTGAAGTAGTTCATCAGCATTATATGTAAATATCATGATAGCATACTTGCTTAGGTTGTGGATAATAGACAATGCTTTTCTGCTTTCCCAGTTACCAATAGAGTGAAACAAGTCTGTGTGCTTGCTTCCATGCTTTTCAGTATTATGTTTTCACCAATGTTGTCAAATACCTTCAGTGAGTACTAACACAGCATCAAGGTCATCTACTGCACTTATGGTAAATCATTCAACTTGAAAAGGTTACAAGTCCAAGACCAAAGTGGAGAGAGTGCTGGTGCATGATTTTCTGTTTGTTGGTAATTGTGCACTCAACACAGCCTCTGAAGCTGAGATGCAATAAATAGATTCTCTGTTGCTTGTGCTAATTTTGGCCAAACCACTGACACCAAGAAAACATAGGTGCTCCATCCATTCTGTGGATAGGTTCATTTACCTTGGCAGTGTACTTTCCAGGGATGCAGACATTGACAATGAGGTTGATGCATGCATTGCCAGAACTAGCTCAGTGTTTGAGAGGTTCCAAGGGAAAGTGTGGGAAAGAAGAGGTATTAGACTATCAAACTGAAGGTCTACAGAACTATTGTGCTGACCTCATTGTTGTATGCTTAGGAAACCTGGACAGTCTACCAGCACAATGCCAGGAAACAGGATCACTTCCATTTGAATTGTCTTTGGAAGATTCTGAAGATCACCTGGCAGGATAAAGTATGGGACACTGAGGTCCTTTCTTGAGCTAAACTATCAAGCATTCAAACTACTGCAGAGAGCACAACTCCAATGGGCTGGCCACATTGTTTAAATGCTAAATGTATGCTTGCCAAAAAGACTTTTTTATGAAGAACTCAGATAGGGCAAGTATTTACATGGTGGTCAGAAAAAGCAATACAAGGACATTTTTAAGATCTCTCTTAAGAACTTTGGAATTGGGGGATATGGAAGACACTGGCACAGAACCACACAGAAAGGCATGCCCTTTTCAGAGAAGGTATTGTGCTCTATAACAAAGCAGAATTGCAGTAGCTTAAAAGAAACACGAGATGTGAAAATTTAGATGTTCACATGGACTATTTGTTCCTGACCTTAGAACATTATGAGCTGATATTGGTCTGATCATCCACAGTTGGACACACTATAACTTGACTCTAGTATAGTGATGTCATTTTGGTCCTCTTCAAGAAAGGACAACAATCAGCTGAACACTGCCATGCACGGGGTTTTCTTCAGATGATCCAAGAGTCCACACCCACAAATTTGACAGATGAGGGAGTAGTCCAAATGACCTGGTAGGGGCCTTTAGAAGACATGTGGGTTGGGAACTTTGAGAAAACTCCTTGCATCAATCTTTGGATTTGAGTTTCTGGTCAGTATAACATAGGTCCTTGGTTAATGATCTCTAAACAGCATATAGAGATGGTCCAGTTTCCCAGTCATACAGGGCTGGGTTCAAACAATACAATAAAGTTTTGTCACAGTCCCCATGATTGCATAATTACATTAAGTCAGGTATAGATCAAACTAGTTAGAGGTCTCACAATGGACTAGTTCTGAGAAAGGATATTTACACATCACCAAGGTAATCAAGAAAACAAACATAACTAAAATCAAGACTCCTAGTATTCTAGTGATTCATTCTCAATATCCATTTAACAAGCACGTTTTGAGTCCTAGATGTCTTGTGTAGTCATCTGGTCTCTAGATATCTTTTCTTAGATGTTATATTTATTCTCAGGACATCTCTAAAAGGGATTCTATTTCTCTGGTTCCAAATCTAGGATTCCTAGATAATTCTGACTCAATATAATTTAGTACAATCACTTAAATTTGGTTCTTCAATCTTGAAACTTTAGAGAATTTCAGTTTATAAACTATTTGCTGTTTCTATCCTTACCCAAATTTTATCCCTGATATAAGAATCTTTTAAAAATTTGTGAGGGTTCAGTTTGTCTCATTTTTAAAATTATCAGACAGGAAAATACCTATAAAATATGACTTTAAACAAACTTTAGAGCTACAGAACCCACAAAGTGCCAGAGAGAAACAAATACCCTGCTGAAGGCATCCTGGCAGGCTGACAGGAAGGGTCCATTACAGAGCCCTGGGAGCCAAGTCCAGCCCTGTGTGAGCCTGGGGTTTTAGCCCTAGGGTGGCCCTGACCAGTGGCTGCAGTGGACTTTTGGAGAGTGGATCACCAGCAGCAGTGCTGGTTTCCAGAATTATCAACTCATAAATGTCAAAGGCAAAGTAAAAGGTCAGTGTGGACTTTGCAGGAACAGGGAGATCATGAGTATTTTCAGGCCTTTGCCCCCAGGGCAAGAAGGCAAGAAGCTGTGGAGGCACTGTGGCTATGCAGCTTCCACAACATGGCTGGTTTAGAGCTCCTGACCTGCAGATTGTAGGGGGACCAAGCTCTGGCTTTAACATGCTTGGATCTGGATCACTGTTTTGGGTGGACGTCCTGGGGTGTGTGACCAGGTTCCAGAGCCTGTGGAGGCTTCAGAGAGGGCACCCAACTAATAGCTCTGGCAGCTGTGAAAACCCCAGTAATTTGGGACAAACCTCTCCTGTCTGGAAGCAGAGTTCTACTGTGGCAAAAAGCTCAAAAGTCAAGTAATTGAATGGCAACACAAACAAACAAAGGAAGCAAAGCAAGCACAGCAATCTGACCTTAGATTCCTATTTTGGGGGCAAAAATACCAAGGCTTGGAGTGGGAGAAAGACAACAAAGTCAGAACTCCTGCACCAAAAGCTTCCAAGAAAAGATGAATTAGTTACAGGCCATGGAGGAGCTCAAGAAGGATTTTGAAAACCAAGTAAGAGAAGTGGAGGAAAAATCAGAAAGAGGAATGAGAATGATGCAAGAAAATCATGAGAAGTGAGTCAACAACCTGACTCAAGAAAATAACACCTTAAAAATAGACTAACTCAAATGGCAAAAGAGGCCCAAGAAGCCAATGAGGAGAAGAATGCCTTAAAAAGCCAAATTTGCCAGATGGTAAAAGAATGTCAATAGGTCACTGAGGAGAATAATTCCTTCAGAATTAGACTGAAGCAAATGGAAGCTCATGATTTTATGAGAAATCAAGATACTATTAAACAGATCCAAACAAATGAAAAAAATAGAAGACACTGTGAAATATTTCATTGGAAAACCACTGACCTGGAAAACAGATCCAGGAGAGATCATTTAAAAATTACTGAACTACCTGAAAGCCATGATCAAAAAAAGAACCTAGGAATCATCCTTCAAGAAATTCTCAAGGAAAATTGACCTGATGTTTTAGAACCAGAGGGCAAAATAGAAATTGAAAGAATTCACTGATCACCTCTTGAAAAAGATCCCAAAAAGCAAACTCCTAGGAATATTATAGCCAGTTTCCAGAGTTCCCAGATCAAGGAGAAAATATTACAAGCAGCCAAGAACAAACAATTTGAATATTATGGAAACACAATCAGGATAACTCAAGATCTAGCAGCTTCTACATTGAGTGATTGAAGGGCTTGGAATATGATATTCCAGAGGTCCAAGGAGCTGGGATTAAAACCAAGAATCACCTACCGAGAAAAACTGAGTATCATGTTTCAGGGGAAAATATGGTCATTCAATGAAATAGGGGACTTTTAAACATTCTTGATGAAAAAAACAGAGTTGAATAGAAAATTTGACATTGAGATACAGGAAGCAAGAGAAGCATGAGAAGGTATACAGGGAAAAGAAAGCATATGGAACTTTGATAAATTGAACTATTTACATTCCTGCATGGAAAACCAATAATTGTAATTTAAGAAACTTTTCTCACTATGGGAATAGTTGAAGGGAATATAAATGTATATATATATATATATGTATACATACATATATGTCTATACAGGACAGTATATGTGTGTATGAATACATATGTGAGTGTGTGTATATATGTGTACAGGTATACATAGACAGAGGGCACAGGATCAATTGAATAGGAAGGGATGATATTTAAAAAATAAAATTAAGAGGTGAGAGAGGAATATAATGAGAGGTGATAGGGAGAGACAGAATAGGATAAATTATCTCATATAAAAGAGGCAAGGGAAAACTATTATAATGGAGGGGAAGAACAGGAAGGCAAAAGGGAATGGGTCAACCTTACTCTCACTGAATTTAACTTAAGGAGGGAATAACATACACACTAAATTAGGTAGGGGGGAAAAGGATAAAAGATGGGATGATAGAAGGGAGGGCAGATTGGGGGGGAGGGTAATTAGAGGCACACAATTTTGAAAAGGGACAGGGTCAAAGTAGAAAATAAAATAAGTGGGGGATGGGATAGGATGTAGGGAAATATAGTCAGTCTTTCACAATATATCCACTATGGAAATGTTTTGTGTAACTACACATGTACAACCTATATTGAATTGCTTTTCTTCCCAGTAAGGGTGGGTGATGAGGCAAAAAGGGAAAGAATCTGGAATTCAAAGTTTTAAAATCAAATGTTTTAAAAAAAATTATCAGACAGATACTTTAATAATGGGTTAATAGTTTCACTTGTGCCTTCCTCCTGCCCCACCCCTTCCTGCTACATGAGCAAGTTCAAGGGGCATGGAAGATCTTCAAATCCCATAACCATTACAGGACCTAGAAAGCCACATTTGTTCAAGTTCCATGAGAGGTTTTAACAAGCAAATAGTGGCAGGCAGGCAAATGTGTTGTGCATCATTGGGAAGTCCAGCATCCATAGACAGGAATATGTGTGTGTAATGACTTGCTTACAATATGACACTATATAGTTACATGACACACTACTGCAACATCAAAATTTCAATGCAGGAAAAATTCCACAAATTTACAATAAATTATTAAAGATGCATCATTTAAAAATGTATATTTTTCCAAATGCTTTATTAACATCTGATTTACATCATTCATTTCCGTCAGATTTTGAGTTACAATTTTTCCCCCATTTTTCCCCTACCCATCACCCCAGAATAGCAGTCCCACAGGATATCCCCTCATCCAATCTGCTCTCTCCTATCTTTTCTCCCATACCCCCTTCAACTTTTCCAGTAGGACAAGGTGTATCCTCATGCCCCAATGCCTGCACATCTTATCTCCCAATTATATGCACAATAGTATTAATCATAGTATATATATATATATATATATATATATATATATATATATATATATATATATATATAAAATTGGTTTTAAAAGGGAGGTAAGCAACTCAGTATATACTGTACATGTGTAGCTATGCAAAACATTACCATAGTAGATATATTGTAAAAGACTGATTATATTTCTTTCCCTCGAATCCCACCTCCCACCTGGTCCACTCCCCGCTTTGATCCTGTCCCTTTTCAAAAGTGGGTGCTTCCAATTTCCTCCCCCCCCAACCTGCCCTCCCTTCAATTGACCCCCCTCTCATCCCCTTCTCCCCTACTTTCCTGTAGGGTGAGAAACCCTATTTAGTATGTATGTCATTCTCTCCCTGATCCAAATTCAATGAGGTTAAAAAATATTTTAAAATGATGCAAATTAAAAAATAAAACATTAAAGAGTTAATTAAAGAAAGTAGATTTCCAGGTGGGTGCTGAGTAATTTTTTTTTTAAAGGGGTAGTAGGTCAAATAAGTTTGGGAACCTCTGGAAAAGAGGAGATTATACAATCCTTTCCCTTTTCTCCACTCACACAGGCCACTACCCTGGTTCAGGACTTCATTACCTCTTACCTAGAACTACTGAAATTGCTTTTAAGTCCCACCCTCCCGCTTCCAGTCTCTCTGCTTTTCAAACCAATCCTCCACATGGCTATCAAAATAATAATTTACAACTTTTCCTTGCTCAGGAAGTTTCCATGGCTTCCTATTCCCCCAGATAGGAGCACTGGTACATAAATTTAGAGCTAGACAGGATATCAGAAGCTACCTATTTGAATTCATTTTTCAGATGAGGAAACTGAAACCCAGAGAAGTTACAGGACTTGACTAAGGTCCCACAGGTCGCATCAGAGACAGGTCCTTTTTTTTTTTTTTTTTGCCTTTTGGAGGGCAATTGGGACACGGCTAGGTTTTTTTGTTTGTGTGTGTCTCAGATCCTTCTGACTCCAGGGCTGACGCTCTACTCACTGTGCCACCTAGCCGCCCCACAGGTCCTTTTTAACATAACCGTTGAATTGACATGTAAAGTCCTACACCATGTGGCTCCAGCTCATTTCCATGTCACATTACTTTCCTATCACACATTCTATGTTCCAACTAAAGTGATCTACTTGCTATATGCCAAAGCGAACCTCCAGCCTTCCACCTCTGCAGCTCAGCACACAGGTCGGCTGCCCATTCCAGGAAGGCATCTCAAAGCCTCAGCTAGGGTCACACCTGGAACGGGAAGCCTTCCCCATCACTCCATTTACTGGTATTCTCTCCCTCTCCTCAAATGATCTCACAGTTACTTTTCTGTTCACTTAATGTTGACTGGGCTTTGCACAAAACGTAACCACTCTTTAGCAGGATTTAGAAGTAGAGACCTCAAAGGCTAGTCTGTGCGACTTTTACAGGTGAACAAACTGAATCCCTGAAAGGGTAGGTGGCCCGCTCACAGTCACACAACCTTTGTAAGTGACTCAGGCTGGATTAAAACGCAGCCCTTCTGGACGGTCAATTCAATGACCAATCAAACTGAGTTGATGTAGAGGTTTACAACTGAATCCTGGCACGGACCTCTCTGGGTGCATGCCCGTCTGTGCTGCGGAGGGGTGGCTCTATTCTATACTCTAATCCCACGGTCCGTGGCACAGACGGGGAACCTGAGGCTCAGACAGGGACGTGCTGTCTCCCAGGAGGAGCTGAGCTGCGGTCTGGGTGGAGGTACCACTGTGGGCTGCTCCATCCTTGGGACTGTTGGGAAGTGGCTGTCGCCGTGCAGAGGAGGCTTTGCCCTCATGGACGCTCCCCAGAGTTTCCCAGATTCCACCAGGCTCCCACCTTCGTTCTTCCACTCTCCACAAGGGCAGGGCCAGAGAAGGAGGAGCGGAGAGCAGGGAGGAAGGGGGTCGCGCTGGCGGTGACGGCATGTATGAAGCCCCGCCTCCCGGCCCTGGGGCGGGACCCTCGCGGCTTTCCGTCAGCCCTCTCTACCTTGGTTTAATCTGGCGGCTATGGAATGAGAAGGGACGCAAGCTCCGAGCGGGGCGCGCAGAGGGGCCAGAGGAGGTGAGGACGGCGGCTGGGAGGCTCCAACCCAGGCCTGAATCTGGGTCCGAGAGACCCGCGAAGAGCCCTGAGACGCGCGAGCGCCGCCACCTCCCTTTCCCTCCCCCCACCTCTCATCCTTCCCGGTCTGAGGGCAAGCGTGAGGTGGGCTGGGCTCCGGGCTCTCTGGGCTTCGGGCTCTCCGGGCTCCGAGCTCCCCAGGCTCCGAGCGCTAGGCTCTGGGCTCGGGGCTCCCCGTGCTCCGGGCTCCCCAGACTCCAGGCTCCAGGCTCCGGGCTCCCTGGGCTCCCCGGGCCCCAGGTTCCGCGCTCCGCGATCCCCTGGCGAGCCCGGCGGCCGGGCTGTCTGTGGGTCTCAGCGGAGATGCCCCCTCTCTCAGTCCCTGAGCTCCCTTCGGCCTCTCTTAGAGCTGGTCGGTGTGTTTTTCCCTCTGGGTGCTTGCCTGCTCCGCTCTTAAGCCCCTGGTGCAATGCGGACAGCACCTGGTCTGGAGTAAGGAAGACCCCTGCTTGTGAGCTCCAGTCTAGCCGCAGACACTGACCAGCTGTGTGACCCTGGCCAAGTAACTTCACCCTGTCTGCCTCAGTTTCCTCATCTGAGCCAGAGAGGCAAATGGCAGACGCCTCCAGCGTCTTCACTAAATGGGGTCACGAAGAGCCGGACGCGACTGAAAAACGAGTGCTCAGCCGCTGCCCCTCTTGCTGCCTGAGCCCCTGTCTGCCCTTCATCCCTCCCTGCCCCCCACTGTTTGAGAGGGGTTGTGTGTCTCTCGCCCCTTCCCCTGGCCCATGGTGCGAGGGGTGATCCCCGCCCGTCTGGCCTGGGTGGCTGGACTGCAGCCGCGAGCGCAGCCTTGGCCGGGAGAGCCCGCTGTCCCGTTCGACTGACGGTCCCCCGAGACGGGCTTGGCCTCGGACGGCTGCGCTGGGAGAGGCTTCGCTCCCCGCGGGGCTGGGGGATAACAGAGAGGCCGCCTTCGGTCCTTGTGTCGGCCCTCCCGAGAAGATCGCGTCTGCCGCTCCTTCCCAAGTTTTCTTAGGCGGGTGTGTCCGCTTTACAGTGTAGGGACTGAGATTTCCCAACACACAGAAATCCGACTTAAGTTCTCTTTTCGGATCTGAGGGAGGGAGAGAAATCCCCTGGGAAAGAAACTATCCACCGTTTCCAAGTTTAATCAGGAAGGTAACTCAGTGCCATGTTTGTTTTTTAGCTAGTGGACTTTTCTTTTCAGATGTCCTGGTAATTAAAGTACCAACATACATATATATATATATATATATATATATATATATATATGGACAATTATCCCTTTTCTTTAAGGTTTGGACGTCAGTCACAAATCCCTGCTCGTTTTTCTTCTCAGTGTTTATTGATTTTGCTTCTTCCTTTTATTTCCACAGTTTCTACTTCATTTCAAGTCCTTGACACCTGAGTTACTGCAACAGACTCCTTTGTGGTTATACAGCCCTTCTACTTGGCATACCTTGTAGGTATGTTTAACACATTTCTGGAATAAAAATCAGGAAGCATGGATGGACAGATGATATTCCTTTAAACAAGCTTAGTTAAGACTTCACTTTCCTTTCTTGAAAATAGAATACTCTCAGGGTATACATTACTGTACTTGGCTCTTTTCCATTTCTACAACCCAGAATTACTTTCTATCACAATCTCTGCCAATTCACCACTGCTGTGAAGCCTGCCCTCATTAACCCAGTCCCACTATGACAACTTTTTTACTTTACTTCAATTTACTTTGAAGCAACTTGGCATGTATGCCTTCAGTTCGTATCTTGTGTTTTTACACTTTTTGGCCAGCTTTTTTGTAGATGTTCTCAGTGACTTTTAAACTCACATGAAATAATTATCAATATTTATTTTGAAACTACTTACTATTTGCCTAGGACTTTGCTAGGTACGGTGAAATTTTTTTTTTTTTTAAAGCAATTGGGGTTAAGTAACTTGCTCAAGGTTACACGGCTAGTCATTATTTATGTGTGGGTGCTCATTTTCTGAGGCCGGATTTGATCTCGGGTCATCCCAACTCCGAGGCCTGCGCTCTTACTCACTGCGCCACCTAGCCGCCCCAAAATTTGTTTTTTTTTTATCAGAACTTTAGACAGTTATGTTAAAAAAATTTTTATCCTTATCAATGTGAATTCTCTGATTTTCTCCTCATTTTCCCTATTCCCTCTGAAGCCATATAGAATTAAATGTATTTAATTTAAATTTCTCTTCTCGTTAATTTCCCCCCTAAAGCATTCTGTGGATGGCACCCCCATTCTTCTAGCTACACAGGTTCTCAGCCTGGGAATTATCTTTAACTTTTCACTCTCACTGATCTCCCTCCCCCGCCCAGTTCCTAGTCTCATCAGTGCTTTCTCCACATCACTCAGAGTTGGCCCCTTTTCTCCACTTACCACCACCAACCTAATTCAGGCCCTTAACTCCTGCCTGGACTGTTGCAATAGCCTCTTAATTGGTCTCCATGCATACAGTCTCTTGCTACTCCGGCCACCTTCCACACAGGATCCAAAATAATATTTCCAAAGCACAGTTCTGACAATGTCAATCCCTTGTTCAAAAAGCTTTAGTGATTCCCTATTGCCTTGAAAAAAAAATAGACTTCTGTGCTTGGCATTTAGACCCCTTCACAATATGACTCCAGTTTATCTTTCTGCTGTGACTATACAGTATTCCTCTTGTATTCTGGGTTCCAACCAAACGGGCCTATTTGCTCATACCAGACATTTTCTGTCATCGTACTTTTGCATAGGCTGTGCCACATGCCTGGAATATTTTCCTTTCTCATCTCTGAGTCTTGGAACTCTTATTTCCCTTGAGTCCTCTCCTGTAAAGTTGGATTAACAACGGAATTACTCCATCCCTTCCCCCCCAAAAAATTGTAATAGATTCCTTTTGTATACATATTTTGTATTAAAGATTCCCTGTGGCACAATAGGGTTAATCATTCTTTACCTGGGAGCTCCCTACACTGTTTAAATAACAAGTTCAGGCCAAAGATAATGTTTTGTAATATTTTTGTGTGTCTTCTTAACCTCTCTTCTTCAATAGAATTCAAGTCCTTTGAGGACAAAACTATTTTATTTTTGTCTTTTCTCTTTCTGTCCCTAGCACGGAGCACAGTCCCCAGCACATAGCTTAATGAATGCTTATTGAACTAATTTCTAGCCCTTCAAGGATAGGAATATAACTTTTTCCCTCCAATTTCTTACAGTAGACTCTTTTCCAAGAGTTCAGTGATGTGGTTTTCCATATCATCCATCCCCCTGTCCCATGTGTTGTTAATATCCCTTTTTAATGTAATTCCAAGAACTGAATACAATATTCCAGATATGATTTTGACTGGCACAGTCACTATATTACTGGGACTATTGTCTTCCTTGTTATGCACACTATAATTCTACTAATTTAATGCCAATATTTTAGTAGCTTTTTTTTTTTGGCAGAAATATCACTGTTTTGGCTTATATCAAGCTTGTATCCAAATAAATGTTTAGGTCTTTTTTTTTCTTCACATGAACTGCTGTTAAGCTAGGTATTCTTCATCCTTTACTTAAGAATTTAATTTTTTTTAAGCCTGAGGTCGACTTTGTGTTACTTAATTTAATCTTGTTTGACCCAATCATGACAAACTGTTCAGATAATTTTAGCATTTTGATTTTGTTACCCTGTGTTTAGTTCTCCTTTCTAGATTTATATCATCAGCAAATTGGATAAGTATTTTTTTTCCATATTTTTGTTCAAGTCCTGGGTGAAAAGACTGGCCAGGATAGGGCTGGACGGAGGTCTAACATATTGTTACCATCCTCCATCCAAATCACATGTATCCACTAATCTATATTCTTGAATCATTCAACCACTTAGGAATCTACCTAACTATTATGAAGCAGCTCACATTTATGCATCTTGTCCACAAGGGTATCATGAAAGATTTTGTTAAATGCTTGCTGTTACTGGTTCCTAGTACTTTAAATATTTTCTTAGTTTCTTTCATTTTGATATCACCTTTATTTCCCAACATGTCCCTTTTCTCCCTCCCCACTGCCCCAATGTGGAGAGCCATCCTTTAAATCAAAGATTAAAAAAGAAAGAGGAAAAAGAAGCATTTCACAAAAGCTAGTCAACACAATAGTCAAGTCTAACAATATAGAGAGTGAAACACTACATCCATAGGGCTCCATCTCTGCAAAAAAGGAAGGGGGGGAGGTTGTTTCTTATGGCTCTTCTGTACAGTCAAACTTAGTCTCACATATACTAAGTATAATACTCCTAATATAATGCTAGTATATACTAGTGTGTGTTTCTAGTATAATGACTGAGTCTGAGTAAGAAGAACCATAGCAACAAACCTCCTCCCTTTTTTTTCCCCAGAGGTAGAACCCTGTGGTTATGTTTCACTGTGTATGTATTTTCAGAATTAACTGATATTAACTAGTTTCAGTTTTGATTTTTGTTATTGTTGTTCTTTCCATTTACATTGTTATAGTAATTATGCATATTGTTTTCCAGATTGTGTTTCCTTCATTTTGCACTAGTTCGGATAAGTCTCCCATGTTTCATTGTTTCTTATGACTCAGAACTATCCTGTCACATTCATGTAACATAGTTTGTTTAGTCATTCTTAAAATGATTGGTGTTTACTTTGTTTTCAGTTCATTACTACTACAGAAAGCACCACTTCTTCCAAGTGTTCATGAGCCATCTAAATAATCCATAATAGAATTTTACTAGAGATCTGTATCAAGCTTACTGGTCTATAGTTTCCATTCCTTTCTTCCATTTTAAAAATAACATTTGCAAGTCTCCAGTCTTCTGATGCCTTTCTATTCTCAATGAACTTTGTGATCTTCTCCAGCCCTTTAAAATCCAAGTTGAATGCCATTTCTCCATGAAGTTTTCTCTGAACAACCCCCTTCCCAACTGATAATGACCTTCCATCTGTGAATTTCCAGCAGCACTTTGTATCTCTTATGTATTGTATTATCATTATTTGTGTATGTGTAATAGCCTCCCCCTCAGAAAGTAAGCACCATGAGGACAGGGAATTTGCACCCATACTCCAATCATATTTCTCCAGCTGCCTATGAGAGAACTCACTTGATTTTCCTGCCATGCATTCAATCTCAGTGTATCCGAAGTTATCTGTCCTCCCCTTACCCACACTTCCCAACCAAAACTGTCTTATTTCTCTCTGAGATGTCATGATCCTCTGTATTTCCAAGTTAGAAATCTTGTAATCATTTTTGTCCTCTTTCATTTATGGTACAGTATTGCACAGTATAGCACCAGCTGTGTATGGAATAACAAAGTGGAAATAAGATATTACTCTGACTTCAAGGAGTTTATAGCCTAGTAGGGAGATAAGACACAAAGCCAGTTACTGTACATATTATTATAGAGTAAACTCATTAATTATAAAACAAAATGCTTCGTGTAGTTGGTGAGGGATAGTTGTTAACCATGGAAAATAAGGAAGGTTGATGCCTAATTTATCAGCTTGACAGAAAAGCTCATTGTAAACTTTAAAGTAAGTACTCTAAAAATATGAGTTGTTATTGTTATTACTGTTACTTCCATCACTACTACTACTATGGCTTCCTGGAGGAAGTTAGACTTTTAAAAGTTAGATTAGGAAGGAGTTTGTAGGTGAAGAGAGGGAGGGGAGTGTTTTGAAAACACGGCGGAGCAGAGTGAATAAAGAGTGGCAGTAGTATGGGAGTTCAGAACATGTTTGTGGGGCAGTGGTCCAGTTTGGCTGCAATGTAAAGTACATGGAGGAGAAAAACATGGCCTAAGACTTTAAAGGTAGGATCACATCCAGTTGTTGATAGACTATGAACCCCAGGGAGAGGAGTTAGGATTTTATTTGGGAAGCTGTTCAGTTTTCAGGAACTAAAGATTCTCGAGTAGAGAGGTACCATGATTGCATCTGGGTGCAGACAGATAATTCTGGCAATGATATGCAGCCAGGGAGGGAGAGGGAAAGAGGGGAGACCTGGTAAGCTATTGCTGTGGTCCGGGGAGATGGTAATAAAGTCTTGTCTAAGAGAGGTGGCAACAGGAATGATGGTGGTGATGGAGGATGTAAGAGATTGCAGAGATGATGTAGAAGGGAGGCAAGTCAGAGATAACCCAACCCAGAGAGAAAGTAAAATCAGAATGTTTGTTTTTTAATTTAATATTATTTTTATTGCATTATTGTCCAAATCATATGTATTTAATATTTCTGCTTTTCTGCATTTGTGACATTTTTATGCCCTAATACATAATCAGTTTTTGGTTAAGATACCATGTAAAGCTGAGAAAAAAGTTTCTATTTCTATTTAATATTCTCCAGAAGTCTGTTATAATCTTTTCTAAAATTCTATTCAGATCCTTTTCTTTTTTCTTTCCTTTTACTTTTTTGTTTAAATTTATAGAAGTCTGAGAGGAATAAATTGAGATCTCTATTAATAATTTTTTTTTGAGGGGGGAAGGCAGGGAAGTTGGGGTTAAGTGACTTGCCCAAGGTCACACAGCTAGTAAGTGTTAAGTGTCTGAGGCTGGATTTGAACTCAGGTCCTCCTGACTCCAGGGCCCATGCTCTATTCATGTAGCTGCCCCCTCTACTAATACTTTGGGAAGGTAGGACCATTGGGATTAAGTGACTTGCCCAAGGTCACACAGCTAGTAAGTGTGTCAAATGTCAGAGGCTGAATTTGAACTCAGGTTGTCCTGACTCCAGTGTGGGTGGTCTACTTACTGCACCACCTAGCTGTCCCCAAGAATTCTTGAGAATTTCATTCATTGGATTTTCCTATTGTGTATGTTATTTCTTTGTATCAAGGAATGAAAGTTAGGTACATATTTTGTTGATTTAGGGATAATTGGTACTTGTACCATGAAAATAAGCATAGCCTTTGTATTGAGGAGGCAAGCAGCTAGGAGAAGCAATCCTGAGAGGGCAGGGCTTTGAGTCAGAAAGACTTGAGGCTTCAGATGCTTTTTAGCAGTGTGATCCTGATCAAGTCCCTTAAATTCTCTGCATCAGTTTCCCCAGCTATAAATTGATACCTTCTAGCATTGTTGTGAGGATCAAATGAAATAATAAGTTTTTTAGCACAGTATCCTAGCCTTAAGAGTAATTATATAACAAGATAATTAATAATAAAAGTAGGCACTTAATAAATGTTTGTTTCCTCCCTTTTTCCCTTTCAGGACCTAAAAGAAATTAGACCTAATAGAAATAAAGCAATGAGTCTAATGTACATTAGAAATTCTGTGTAAGGGGCAGCTAGGTAGTGTGGTGCACCATACTCTAGAGCACTGGCCCTGGAGTCAGGAGAATCTGAGTTCAAATCCGGCCTCAGACACTGAACATAAAAACCAGCTGTGTGACCTTGGGCAAGTCACTTAACTCCAACTGCCCTCCAAAAAGCAAGAAAAAAAAAGAAATTCTATTTAAAATCAGGGACAGTAAGGATTTGACATTAGCATCTAGTGATACAGTTTCCCAGAGTATGTCCACAAGATTAATGGGAGCAAGTAAATAGGACTCCAAGCAAAATGAGAACATTTCTTATCTATAGATTTTGACTGGCTTGCAAACATGAGTACTCTGGTAAATAGAGGAGATTTCATCATTGAGTAAAGACCCAACTAAGACTTTTTAAAGGATGAAGAACAATATGAAAAATCCTAGCCATTAAAAAAAAAAAGAATGAATAACAACTTCAAAATCACAATGAAGACAAACAGGATTTAGGATTTAAGCAGTTCGATTTTATATAAATTCAGTTTTCCAAAGATTAGATAAATACAGTATCAATTTATAACTTACCTCCACTTCTATTTGTGAGGTGCTCTCCAGGATTACATAGTATGAATGGGAAGAATGTAAGTGATATCTAGTTCTAAATATGCATTTCAAGGAGGGAGGGGTTCTTCCTCTAGGCTTATCAGACCTAACTTTCAAAAAGACATGAGAAAAATCTGCTGACAGACATGTTAGAAAAAACCTTGCCCATCCTGTTGCCACTTTTTTTTAAAATGTTCCTGGCTTCAATAGTGCCAAAATGTAACACCATAATTTTACAGGGTCTACTTTTTACTTATAATTAAAAACAGACATTGGCCATAAAATATAGCTAATATTTTCTGACTCTTCAATTTTATGTTTGTTTTCCACTGGGAATAGAGGATGCTTATATACAGGTAAATGCATATAGTCTCTTACCTTGATTAAATTAGGGAGTGGTGAAAGGAAAGAGGCATGAATGGCTTCTGTGAGGGCTTATACAACTAAATAGAACTGTTTTGGCCCTATCTATACTTACCTTCCACCACCCTGTGTCCTTAGGCAAGTTCACTTAGATTCTCTAGGTCTCAGTTTTCTTATCTGCAAAAGAAAACTTAGATTTTACTAAATGGTTAACACCCCTTCCTAATGATACTATTGAGTAATTAAGACTAATTTCTCTGTCCCTTTACACCTGCTATACTCATTCCTTCCCTCCAACTGGCATGCCAATCTCTGCTCTACTTTTCAAATCCTACTTATAGTGTGCCCAGTTCAGTGAGTCTTACCTCCAAGAAACATACTCTAGCTAACATGTTTATCTTTCCTTTCTCAAGATTTTTCATAACATTTAGAATAAGTATAAGGAAATTTCATAATATCATCTAGTCCAAGCATTATTTTCCTGGGGCTCATTAACTTTTATTTTTATTATTTGATAACTATTTAAACATAATTGGTTTCCCTTGTAATTCTAAGCATTTTATTTTATACATTTATACATTTTATATATTTATACATTTTCTGAGTAGGGTTCCTTAGGCCTCAGCAGATTGGCAAAGGGGTCTATATGACTCAAAAAAAAGATTATGAATACTTGATCTAATCCAACTCTCTCATTTTAGAGATAAAAACTCACTAAACTTTAGTTAAGTAACTTGCCCAAGGTTACATAGAAAAAAGCAAAAGACTTGGTATTCTAGCCCAGGCCATCTGACTCCAACTTCAATGACCTTTTGATTGATTTATAATGTCTTTTGTTCTCTTAATTTTTCTATGTCTATTAATCCTACCTCTCAGGCTGAGCCTCCTCATCTTTAATATTCAATTAAACTTAACCATCTCCTCAATCCACCATCCTATTCCCATCAAACTCCTAGAAAAAGTCTTATGTTTCTCATACCTCCATTTCTTCACTCCTTACTCACCTAAACCCTTGCAAACTGCCATCAGTCCTGACCCTGGCACATAGTAGGCATTGTATAAATTCTTACTCCTTTCCCTTTCCCCTTACCACTTATTTGAAATTGCTGTTTCAAGGTTACTGGAGATTGCTTAGCTGCTAAATTCTGTGGCCTTTTCCCAGTTTTTTTATCTTACTTGACCTCTCTACTGCTTTAGACACTTTTGTTCATCTTTCTCCTTAATATTCTCTCTTCCTTTGACAGGACTTTGATTTTCCCTCTTTTATTACTTCTTTTAAGTTTTTCCTGGTGGATCATCATCTATCCCTTGATTTTAGGTGGTCTCCCACAAAGCAATATCCTAGGGCCTCTTCTTTCCTTTCTCTGTAATTTTTTGATGCTATCATCTGCTCCCACTGTTAATTGCATGCAATTGATTCACATCTTGAAGCAGAAGAATCCCAGGTCTATATACCCAGTCCTCAACCAGGTCTTGAACTTATCCTGGCATCAGAAGTTCTTCAGAATCTAGATTCAACCCACATTACCTGGTTTATTTCATATCACTCACCTTTATTAATTTTTTATTCCAGCTAAATTGATCTTATACCTCTAATGGCTGTTCCCCAGAGGGCATTTCATTTCTAGTCTCCGTGCATTCACACAGGCATATCTAGAAAACACTCCTTCCTCACTTTCCTTCTCCCTCCTGCTTCCCCATACCCTCACCTTATCCTCTTTCCAACTAAACTAAGAGGCTACCCTCTATAGGAAGTCTTGTATGAACCTTTCGTTTTTGAGTGCTCTCTACTTACTGAGAAACACTTATTTACTTATCTTTGTGTAACTCATATTCACCCTCCTCAGCAGAATAAAAAATCCAATGAGGGTGGCGTTAATTTGTGGGGAGTTTTGTTTTGGTCTTTGTACCCTCAGCTTGAGAAATGTTTGCTAAATTATTTTATGTCTCATATAATGCTTTTCATCTACATTGGTCCTGGGAAAATAGTATACTGGTTAATTGTTTGGACCTAATGATTTTAAAAAAGCAATCTATTCTTAGGGACTGATTTTGTTATCTTTAACTTTGCAGTTTTTACTGTCTCTAGAATCATGGAAAACCAGTTGGCTAAGTCCACTGAAGAACGAACATTTCAGTACCAGGATTCTCTTCCTTCATTGCCTGTTCCTTCTCTTGATGAGTCATTAAAGAAATACCTTGATTCAGGTACAGCTCCTCTGATATTTTTGCATATATTAAATGGCATTTGATTTCAATTAAGGAAAAATATTTAAAAATAGTTGAGTTGAGTTGCTTGGTCCTCTGATGTCCCAAGGTATTTTAGAAATAGAACAAGATATTAATGATATAAAACATATCATTTAAAAATTCTCTCTCCTATCTTCTGCTTTTTCTCACTTCTTCTTTTCTATCCTTTATCATCCTTTTTCCTGTTTTCTCTATATCAACTTTGACTTGCAATTACATTTACCCCCGTATTTCCTATAATCCAACCATTCTAATAAGATTTTGTCTGTTTGGAGACTATTTGCATCATTGCTATACTTCATGATGACACTATTAAGTTCACTTTATTCCCACTATTCTAAGTTACTGAATGTTGATATTATTTGACATCTAATTACTCTCAATGAGTTTATTCAGTGTATGCCCAAGTAATGGTTTAATCTTTGCTTTTCTTACAACATGCAGTTGGAAATGTTAACTTTGGGTTAGGGAAGAGAGGATTTCACTAGAAATTTATATAAAAACCTCTATAATCCCTTGTGGCACCCGTAGCACTTTTGGTGTAGGCTTTCTAATGTTTTCTCGACTAATTGACACCACTAGTTGGTACTTGAGGATTAGTACCTCTGATCAAGGTCTCCAAATGACTAAGACTTTGTTCTAGTATTGGTTTTGACTAAACAGGATTCCCTCTCTATTTGATTAAAATCTAGAAGGCAGTACATTTTGTAACTTGTTAGTTCATTATTATTAGTGAATAAGGTTTTTTTCCCAAAAAAGTAAAATCTGAGAGCATTTTTAAGAAGTGGTAGACAAGATTGCATTGTGCCAATTAGTATTTCTTTTTGCTGTATAATGTTTCCATTGCTATTTACTTGTAAACTCCATTATCCTTGCTCTTTAAGTTGTTAATTGCTAACATGCTCAATACATTGTTTTATATTTATGAATACCAAGGCATGCATAGCTAATATGGACTGAAGTGGATTGTGATGTTTTGTCATTTATCAATTATTTTTTTACAAATATTACATTTTTTCCTCATAGTTAAACCATTTGCAAATGAAGAAGAATATAAACAAACAGAAGAAATAGTGCGAAAATTTCAAAATGGAATTGGAAAAAAGTTGCACCAGAAATTACTTGAAAAAGCAAAAGGAAAAAGAAATTGGGTAGTTACATGTTTTTACAACTATAGTTGACCAATATCAGGATATTAACTTAATGTAAAATGTAGTCCAAACACACACCATCTATATAAGCATATATACATTTAAATATATTGTACCTTTATTTGTTATTCACCTTTTAAGAGTAATTTTTATTGTGTTAGTAGGTAACAAGGCAGCGATTACTATAAAAATTTTAGACAATTAGCTTCATCATTATAATTAAAGACTTGGGGTATATTCTCTATAATGAATAGTACATTTGTCCCCCAAGTTCTGGGTGCTTGAAATTTAAAGTCATAGGAGTTTGAACTGTAAAGCTCCTTAAAAGTCACTCGTACCACCTTCCTCATTTTTACATATAAAGACATTGAGGCCAGAGAGGCTCAGTGATTGTCCCAGGATCATAGAAGTAGTGAGTAGCAGGACTTCTGACTCTAGGCTTTTCCACTTTGCCTTGCCTTTCCTGTGGGTTCTGGGCTTACTATAGATCACATGAGACCATTGTGCTAATAAAGGAATGGTCTAGAAAGTAATGATACAATATATACACTACAATACATTTATAATGTATGTGTAATGTAAACACAATATATTTATGCTATAAAACTTTATAATGTACAAATTCAGAGTAATGGTATTTTAGTATTGCTGAAGAAAGGAAGTTGGGGAGGTGTCAGGTCAGAGGAGAGGTCTGTTTGGGACGTGAACTAGAAGATGAACTTCCATAATGAAAAGACAGTCACTTGAACTGGTATATATGCTAATGACTCACCACATAAGAACTTTTTGAAATAAATACAATACCAGACTTTTCACCAGCCATGTCACTTGAGCACGAGTCTTAGAGCCTTACAATTCCCATGTTCTCTGCTTTCCATTTTCAGCTTTGTGTGATTTAAGTAGGGCAAAGGTTTGGGAGCCGTTGTGACTTGCAGCCTTAGTCTCTTTTATCTTAATTTGAATACCTTGTTCTGGTCCTGTCAGATTAGGTGCCTCAGGGTGATTTTATTAGATTGCTTGTTTGTGCAGGAAAACCCATCAGTTGCATTTGACCCACCCAGATTTTTAGGTTGCTAGATGTAGAAGAAGCAACACCTATGGAAATGTTCACTAGTTCAAAGTGGACTAAAATTTTTAAAATAATGTTTGGAAAATTTTTGTGTATTATTTTTTCTAATGACAAACGACTTTTTAACATTTATTTTTTAAAAAATTGAGTTCCAAATTCTCTTCTTCCCCCTGACCCTTCTCCCATCTTTGAAAAGGCAAGCAACTTGATATAGATTATACATGTTATATAATCTGTTGTATACATGATGTGCCATCATGCAAAATATATTTCCTTATCACCCATATTATGAAAGAAAAAACACACACACACCCCAAACCCAAAACAAGAAAAATAAAGAAAGTTAAATAAAAGAGTACACTTTGATCTACATTCATACTTTCATCAGTTTTTTCTCTGGAGGTAGATAGCATTTTTCATCTTAAGTCTTTTGTCTTAGATCATTGTATTGCTGAGAATAAACAGTTAAGTTACTCACCTTTGGTTAAAATGATTTAAATATTGATGAGAGTAGAATACTCATTGTTATTTACAGGGCTACGATTGGAATAACCTTAGCTGTTTTTAACTTCTAAAGAAAGGTAGCTTTCAATGTCTATAACATGCATAATCACTAGGAATTATATAATGTAGGAAATACTCTTTGATTCCAGATCAAAATAAGGACATCTAAGATTCAATGCACTGATGTTTCTAAAATGACCTTTGCTGTGATACCTTGCATTTCACCATTGTGTTCAGGATGCTACAGTGACATTGGATGGCAATTTCTTTAGTGCATAGTTTGGTTGTTTTTATAATTTGGAGGCCTTTCAAAGCAAAGAAGCCACAAGAGCATTTGATATAAGTGTACAGGATGGTTTTAACTTAAAGGAGTATGATACAGTTGAAAGAACACTAGCTCCAGAGTCAGCAGATCTACATTCCTGTCTTACCTCTGAAAATTACAACTTTGTGACCTTAGACAAGTCACTTAATTTCCCTGGTGTATCTCCATTTCCTCATTTATAAAATGAGTTTGGATTAGATGACCTCTAACAAACATTTTAGCTCTAGTGTGATCCTAGGATCACTAAATAGTAATTAAAAATAAAATAAAACGTCTTAAAAATAAGCATTTCAGTAACTCACCTAATTCTGAAGTTCTGTTCTTGATCACTTTCAGCTGGAGGAATGGTGGTTGAATGTTGCCTACCTGGATGTCCGTATTCCAACACAACTGAATGTCAACTTTGGAGGTCCCGCAGCTCATAGTGAACATTACTGGCCTCCAAAAGAAGGCACACAGTTAGAAAGAGGATCTATAAGTCTTTGGCATAATTTGAACTACTGGCAGCTACTAAAAGCGTAAGAGAGGGACTCATAAGGATATCATTAAAGTTTTACTTGAAGACTTAGATAATGTGTGCTGTGAAATTTAACTTATTCATGTGAATATAGACATTGAATTTATGGTGGTTGGATACTTATTGGATTCTCAGTGTAACTTTTTGACTAATTTCTTTTCATAGGGAAAAAGTGGCTGTTCATAAAATTGGAAATAGGCCTTTAGACATGCATCAATTCCGAATGCTCTTTTCTACTTGCAAGGTACCAGGAATTACTAGAGATTCAATCATCTGTTACTTTAAAACTGGTAAGTAGAAAAGGGAGACTTTGGTTTTAGGTTTTTGTAAAGACAGTGGGCTTTTTCAAGGAGAACATCGTGATTTTCATTGACATGAAACACTTTAAGGTTTTCAAAATGCTCTATACACATTATCCTAAAAACAGCTTCCTTCAACTTCTGTTTAATAATGTTCAAATAAAGAAGTAGTCATTCAGTTTACATTTGTAACATAAGTATAAATATCTCCCAAACAGTGTCTACATAATATGATTATGTGTGTGTGTGTACTTGCCTGTGTGTGGAGGGTAATGAGATATATACAGAACCCTCTACAATAGCAAGCTTTCCTTTCCTGACAATAATAAAATAAAATGGACCTTCCTTTAAATTTTGTTCGGGACCCCCAAACTGAAACTTCATACTTATCGATGACTAACAGTATAGTCTTTAAAGAGCATTCCCCACCCTTCTCAATTTTGTATTCATTCTCTTTTACCTCTGTGCTCCATAGAAAAGCTTCATTCAAAAGTTAGTTATTTTAAATTTAATAACTATCAACAAAACTAATCAGATATAAAATAAGGGGAAAAATCTTACTCCACTAGTTAGCCTTTATTTAACAAGGCAGAATCGAACAAACGAATAAACAACAGAAAATCCTTTTCTTCTGTATGTCCTTCCAGAGCTTCCTTAAATTCCAACACAGTTGGCTCTGTTTTCCTTCCCTTTTTCTCATTTAGTTTTCTTTCCTTTTCTTCATTACCTTGTATAGATCCATGTTTCAAATTATTTCTTGGATGTAAATTTGGTGGAGGGATTGAAGAATTTGAAATTCCAATAGAAGGAATGTAGGAATAAGTACTAGAGGCCTTTAGCTTTCAGGAACTAGGTTCTAGGTTTGGCTTTTTAAGCAAAAGCCATATCATCCCCCAGTCCCTTTGAATCATAAAAAAAATCTGGAGAAAAAGGAGGTGATTCTTCTCATAAGGATAGGAGCCAGACCTACTTCCCTTCCTGCCCTCCCCCCCCCACCAGTGGCTAGCAGCATATTTCTTTTTTCCTCTTCTTTCTCCTCCTCCTAGAGGGTGTAGACCTGAGAATCAGAGAGATTGTATTGAAAGACTAGTTTAAACTAGGCCAAACCACAATAGGTTGAAGCTTCCATTTTAGACCAGACATCACAACTTTGGCAATCTGCTATGTACCATACCTGAGCCCGAGGCAACATGAGAGGTGATTTTGCAGGAGCACAGGCCAAATTGCAAGGTTCTTCCCTGGTCCTCCTCACTATCTCTCCTCCCCTTTCTTATTGACTATTTCTGTGTTAACTTGTTAATGTGTTTCTATTTAGGGCACATTTTCAAATGTGATGGATAGATTGTCATGTAAATGGAAAGCTGTTATACTCATTTAACTTTTGAAGGATTTATGTTTTCTGCTCCTTATTCCAGAGAGTGAAGGACACACCCCAAGTCACATAACAGTGCTGTGTCGAGGTCGAGTTTTTGTCTTTGATGTCATGCATGAAGGTTGTATGATGACCCCACCAGAGCTGCTCAGGTTTTCAAATTACTTTGCATTCCTTGAGTCTGCCTAGGTCATAGTATCTTGGAGTAATCCAGCACATTCTTTGAGCTCTCTTTTTGAAAGGACATGTGGTTTCATGGAAATAGAAAAGCATCAGAGTTGGAGAAAAAGTTATACTTCTGATTTTGTATATATTTTTTTTAGTTTATGTTATTTGTTAATACTTTTTTTTGGGTGAGATTTTTTTTTCTTTTTGCTTTTTGGAGGGGGGGAAGGTGGGGCAATCGGGATTGTGTAACTTGCCCAAGGTGCTAGTTTTTGTGTCAAGTGTCTGAGGCTGGATTTGAGCTCAGGTCCTCCTGACTCCAGGGCCGGTGCTCTATTCACTGTGCCACTTAGCCGCCCCTTTTGGGTGAGATTTTGGCTCATTCAAAGACAAAGTAGAAGAAAATTTAGTACAAAATAGCTTTTAAAATGATCAGGAATAACTTTAATGATAGAAGATTACATTTGGAGGTGTGTTCAATAATATATTTCATCTAGAAACTTCAACTGCCTTGCTACAAAACATTTGAAAGAAGCAAAAAGGTTGTGTATAAAGTTCATAATTTACAGCATATGTAGTATATTCCTAGAAGAACTCCTCAGTTCTTCAGCCAAGGCCTATTTGATCCTACTTTATTTGCAGTTGTAACTAGCATCGTTTGTTACTTGGTTTCTCGTCAAATTAAAGAAGGGAAGGTGCTCCTAATTAGCTGGCACACAGAGTCAGCAACAAGAGGTACAGTCTGTACAGCCTAATGCTGAAGGGGAGGCAGAAAAGACTGTGTTTTAAAAGATACAAAAACTCAAAAAGCAGAGCAGTCAGAGGCCATTTAAAATCGTCAGTTTTGAGTTGAAAGGGACATTGGAGATTGTCTAGTTCAGCTTCCTCTTTTTATAGTTAACTGAGTCCCTGAGAGAGAGAGAGAGAGATTGTCTGCCAACTTTTAGACAGTTAATGGTAGTGTTGGTATTTGAATCCAGACCCTGCACCTCTAAATGCAGCATTCTTTCCCCTCGATCACTTGGCTGCTGGAGGAACTGATAACATTACTTAATATCCTTGAAAGCTTCACAGTATTCCTAGTAACCATTGACTGATTTTCACAGTGATGACCAAGAGTCATTAATAAAAGCTTAAATTATGTTTGGATTACTCTCTCTAAGAGTCGAGGGAAGCATGAAACCACTTTAAAAAAGATTTTCATCCAAAATAATTAAAATAGAACTTTGGGTATCTTATAAGGCAGGAGCCTAGTAATAGGCTGTCTTGTCTGAGGACTGGCCTGATTAAGTTCATTGCTGAAGAACTAGCCATGGGTTGGTAAGTTTTGCAACCCTTGAAGACTCTTTTAATTCTAATTCTTAGAGAAGTTGTGATCCTGATGAAAATGTTAACATAAGGAGTTCCAAAGTAAAAGCTTTTATCTGCATAATTTACATACATGGAACAACTCATTCCCTGATGATAGGAGATAAATGATTTGTCATTCTGTTTTGTGTTTGTAGTTTCTGTTTACTTTATTCATTGAGTGCAGGTTAGAGAATAAAATCCGACCAATCCATTAAGTCTCTTTGGACTTGAATTAATCTTAGTAATTCTATTGTGTGTAGGTGTTTATACATGAATTTTTATAAATGAAAAAACACTTTAGGATTTGTTTCCTCAGAAATAAGTTTTTTTAAAGCATAGTCTGAGTTTAAATTCAGACTTTTATCTTTTAATATGAAAAAATTCAAGAAGTCTAGGACGCAGGGAAGCACATGTTTTTATTCCATAAACAAATGGCATAAAAACTCAAAGTTTGATGTTTTAACTATTAGCTTGGAAGTAATTTCTTACTATGTTAGGTAAAATGTCACTCCCAGCACAAAATGGACCTTTTGTGAAAAGGCCATTTCAAAGTAGTTGAATATTATAGATTTAAGAAAGCTGGGTAAAGTGTTATTTTCTTTGCCCCTCCTCCACATTCCCAAGGTTTGAAAAAAAATTTCCCTTCAAATCACTTATTTCTGATTCAAGTTTTCCTTTGTGCTGAAATGTTACAAATTTTATGATCAGTTGTCTTACTGGATCATTTAAATAACCAAATGCATACTGACTTACCTAAATAAATATACCTCTTACAGGAAGAATAATTCTCCATTTTGACATTTTTCTCTATTTTTTAACTCTATTTCTCCATGGTTGAGAGTTAACATATGTTGAAAGTTTTTGACCTAAGTGGGAAAATGGTCATTGTTCCTAGCAGCAGAGCTGGTTTCATAGCTAAAGCAGGACTGGCAATTTGAAGCTGTCCCCATTCTGACTCTAGTCTACCTTTCTAGCCTTGTTTCCTGTTTCTCCTCTTCACAAATTCTATACTCTAGCCAAAGTGGACTCTCTAGCTGTTCCCCAAATTACCTTGTGCAATTGCATTAGCCACCCCCATATATGAAATACTCTTTTCTGCAACTCTCTGTCTGTCAAGGCTTGGCTCTGTGGTGCCTTTTCAAACCCCCTCAGTACTAGTGTGTTTCCCACTCACAAGCAAGTCAGGACATGGCCCTCATGATATCATTGGTCCTCTTTGAGAACAAAGACTGAGCAACAGTTCAGAGCACTTTATCTGCTCTCTCCACCCCCACCTTGTGTAACATTTATCTGTGCACTTGATTCTGCCCCCAGAGTGGAAGGGCTCTGAGGGCAGAGCACAGGGCCTTCAGTAGGCTTAATGTGGGTCTGTCAACTTGAATGAACTTGAGAGCAAATGGCACAGACACTTGCCAATGAGTGGGAATAAATACTTTGCTGCTCCTGCAGAAACAGGCCTTCTGCTCCAGAGGTACTCTAGGCAGTCAGTGAAGACACGGCAATGAAGCAGGAGGCAAAACACATTTCATCCTCCAAATTTGGGGAGAATATAGGACAAGGGAAATCCTGCGTGGAAATAAGCTATTTTAAAATGTTTATTAAAACAGTTATTGCAAGCTGGTTGTAATAGCTCTGCCTCTTAGAAATGAATCCTAAGGTTTTTCCAGCTTTGATCATTGGTTTGATGTAGGATGTCATAGGGAAACCTTGACACTTTCCTTTAAGAGCTTTTTCTTAAAGCAAAGTAACTCCTCTTCCTCATGATAAAAATAACTAGCATTTTTAAAGCACTTTTAGGGTTAGCAAATCACATTCTACATCTTCCCATTTGAGCCTCACAGTCATCCTGTGAGACATTAGTACACGGGGTATTATTTACTCCCATTTTACAGATGAAGAAATTGAGATCCAAAGAGGTTCCTATCACTAGCCTACAGTCATAACATAAAAGGGTTAAAGTTAAAGCCTCCCTTGAAATGGGCCTCCTTTCTCTTCACTGGATATATACTATTTAGCTTCTACACTTAAAAAATAGCATACAGCAATCTTGGGGTGGATTTTTGGCATGAACATGTTTTATACTTAGCTTGAGGCCTTAAAGACTGATTTGAAGCAGAAGAGTATAACACAAGTGAAAAAATTTTAAACTTTAGACCACATTTTCCTTTTTTAGATAAGAAACATATAGTGGTGACTTTAATTGCAGATTGGATTGACAATATTTATATGATACTGTTTTTGTGTAAGAGTATTTTGTTTTAGTTTTCATTTTTGAAAAGTTCTTATATAGACTAGGGAAGAGTATATGGATCATCTTGAAACATGTTATGTCAATCAAAAAGCAAATTCATTAAAAATCTAATTGTAACCAAATGTGTGTTACTAAATTGCCAGTCCTTTATATAAAATACATGGCAAGAAAGAAACCCACTGCTACTCACATGTCTTGATCCTCTTTCTTAGTTAATAGTGACATAAGAAGATTTAAAATACTGATCATTAACAGACACCTAGGGAAGAAGTAACTGATAAATTGTTATAGATTTGTCTAAAGAAAGTCTTTTAAATTTTAGTTTAAATATGAGTTTAATTGATTTTGTTATTGTTTAACGTTAACTTCCCAATAAATTTCTTATTTAAGAAATAAAATATTAGCATTATGGTTTCTTAAGCAAAAACTTCTATAGTATGTATACATCCTGAATCCTATGTTAATCTAAATCTTTTTTTAAAGGCAACTTACATATATCCAAAAAAAATGCCACAGTGAACCTGATGGACCTGGGGTAGCAGCATTAACCAGTGAAGAACGAACCCGATGGGCTAAGGTTATTACATACTTTTATTAATGAAGATTTTTCTTAGAAGAAAGGTCCCATTGAGATCATCTTAATTTAGAGTGTCTTCATTGTCCAACTTAATCAGTACTTCTTTGTCTTTTAGGCAAGAGAATATCTGATAAGTCTTGATCCAGAGAATTTGACTATATTGGAAAAAATTCAGAGCAGTTTGCTGGTATATTCCTTAGATGATTCTAGTCCACAAGTAACACCTGAAAACTATTCTGAGGTACGTATGTAAAAATTTTATTCTTATTTCTACATCTCCATTTTCCCTCATAAGACTCTTGGCTGTATTGGAGATGCTTGGGGTCTTTTTTTTTTTTTTTAAAGCAATTGGGGTTAAGTAACTTGCTCAAGGTTACACGGCTAGTCATTATTTATGTGTGGGTGCTCATTTTCTGAGGCGGGATCTGATCTCGGGTCATCCCAACTCCGAGGCCGGCACTCTTACTCACTGCGCCACCTAGCCGCCCCTTTAGGGCAATTGGGGTTAAGTAACTTGCCCAAGGTTACGCGGCTAGGTTTTTGTTTGTGTGAATTAAGTGTCGGAGGCCGGATCCGAACTCAGGTCCTTCTGACTCCAGGGCCGGCGCTCTATTCACTGCGCCACCTAGCTGCCCCTAATGCTTGGGGTCTTTTAACTTTTTTTTTTAATACCTTTTGGCTCATAAACTGTTATGAAAGGTACAGAACTATGATAATATAAATATAAACAATAATATAATATATAATAAAATAATAATAATATAATACATAATAAATAAAAATAAAAAATAATATAAATAAAGAATTAGTATCAGCCCAGAATTATGTAATGTTGACATAGATTTTTAACAATGTTTTGTTAAGTAACTATCAAATATAAATGAAAGTCCTCTGCTCGTGTGCCATGAGGATTACAACATTGTTAAAAGGAACATAATGTATTGTATGGAATTGTCTAGATACCTTAAGTTAAACATGCCAGATTTAATCACAATAGTAAATATAGTTTCCAGATAGTTTTACTATTTCTGTAGGATCTGGGGTCAAACCATCACTTTGCTACTGTTACTTGTATGACTACAGCCTTTTCCTTAGTTCAACTACATATATTGACTTGTTTTTCATTCTTTGCTATGAGGATGGTTTTAAAGTATCACTTAGTAGATAGGTAATCCAACATTATTTTACCCTTTATGAGACTTTATGAATAACTTCTAGAATATAAAAAATAATATATATTATATATGAATATATTAAATATATAATATGTGAATATATTATATATTGTATAAAATATAATCTTCTAGAATATAAACGTGGACCTTTTGTACCTGCTATCATGTGACCTCTCAGGGCCTCAGTTTCCTTGTCTCTAAAATAAAGGGGTCCAATTGATATCTAAAGTCCTTCTCTTACAGAGTCCTATGATTTTGTGAACACCAAAACCATGTCTTCTCGTTGAATTCTCTACACTACCTCGAATATTGGTTTGCTTTTCCTTACCTCTCAGCCTCTGTAGTAATCCATGAGCTCTAGTGAACAAAAAATGTTACTTGAAGAATTATTGCTCTTCATGCATAACATTCTAACTTATTACATCTTGCTCACAAAAGAAGGAAAAGTAAGTACAGGAAGAAATAGACAGCAAAACTATAGTAGTGGGGGACCTCAACTGTCTCCTCAGAACTCAATAAATCCAACCAAAAAAATAAATAATTAAGGAAACTAAGGAGGTAAATAGAATATTAGAAAAGTTAGATGTGACATAATGTTGACATGATTTAGACATAAAGAGTGATACCATAAACAAATTAGAAGAGCAAGGAATGGTCTACCTGTTAGATCTATGGGGAAGGGAAGAATTCATAACCAAACAAAAGAGAGAGAGCATTATGGGGGGCAGCTGGGTGGCACAGTGAATAGAGCACTGGCCCTGGAGTCAGGAGGACTTAACCCCAATTGCCTTGCCTTCCCCCCTCAAAAAAAAGAAAGCATTATGAAATATAAAATAGATAATTTTGATTATACTAAATTTAAAAACTTTTTTTTAACAAACAAAACCAATGCAACCAAGATTAGAAGAAAAGAAGAAAGTTGAGAAACAAACTTTACAGCCAGTGTCTCTGATAAAGGCCCCATTTCTCAAATGTATAAAGAACGGAGTCAAATTTATAAGAGTACAAGTCATTCCCCAATTGGTAGATGATCAAAGGATATGAGCAGGGAGTTTTTAGATGAAGAAATCAAAGCTATCTATAGGCATATGAAGAAATGTTCTAAATCACTTTTGATTAGAGAAATGCAAATTAAAACAACTCTGTGGTACCACCTTATACTTGTCAGATTGGCTAATATGACAAAAAAGGAAAATGATAAATGTTGGAGTGGATGTGGGAAATTTGGGACACTAATGCACTCTTGATGGAGTGGTGAACTCATCCAGCCATTCTGGTGAGCAGTTTGGAACTGCTCAAAGTGTGCATGCCCTTTGATCCAGCAATACCACTACTAGGTCTATATCCCAGAGAGATCATAAAAAAAGGGAAAAGGGCCTACATGTGAAAAAATATTAATAGCAGCCCTTTATATGGTGGCAAAATATTGGAAATTGAGGAGATGCCCATTAGTTGGGGAATGGCTGAACAAGCTGTGGTACATGAATGTATGGAATACTATTGTGTAATAAAAAATGATGAACAGGCAGATTTCAGAAAAACCTGGAAAGTTTTGTTCAAATTGCTGCAAAGTGAAATGAGCAGAATGAGGAAAAAATTGTACATGATATCAGCAACATTGTGTGATGGTCAACTATGAATGACTCAGCATTTCTCAGCAACACAATGATCCAAGACAAACACAAAGGACTCACAAAGGAAAATGCTATACACTTCCAAATAACATAACTGATAGACTCTGGATGCATATCAAAGCATATTTTTTACTTACTTTATTCTTTCTCTTTTTTCTTTTGATCTGTTTCTTCTTTCACAACTTTGACTAATAAGGAAATTTTTTACATGATAGCATATATGTATAAACTATATCAAACTGCCTACCATTTTCAGAAGAGGGGAGGGGAGGGGAGGGAGGGAGAGAGAATAATTTGGAACTCAAAATCTTGTAAAAATGAATGCTGAAAATTTTCTTGTCATGTAACTGGGGAAAAAATAAAATACTATTCAAAATTTAAAAAGAAAGGAAAGTAATGTTATGAATAGGTTTTATATATTAGCCCTTTTTTAAAAAATGGTAACAATAAGTCATTTGGAAAGACTTTCTGTTTTAGGTAACTGCAATGGTGCTTACTGGTGATCCAACAGTACGTTGGGGTGACAAATCCTATAATTTTATCTCCTTTTCCAATGGACTGTTTGGCTGCAATTGTGATGTGAGTAAACTTCTGAACTTAACTTTTTCTTTTTTTGTAAATAATGAAGTTAATTGGAAATGCATTAAAATGCCAACCCATATTGGGGCAGTTTTCATGAACTTACATAAATTTATATATGGCTGTTCCATAACCCTGGTTCTTTTTATACAGTCATGTAGAAAATTCCTGTGAGTACAAATTATAGGAACAAGCATAGTTAATAGAATTCTCAACTGAAGTAGGGTAAAGATATTTATCTCTTTATCTCCATTAAGATAAAGCATATGTATGTTTGAAATGAAATTTGCATACATGTAATATAAGCTCCTGTAGAACAGATTCTGCAATTTGAAGATGACCATTACAGATGGCATTGATAGAAAAGTTTGGTTTTTTTAAAAATATATTTAAATTTACAGATTACTGGGGTTTGTGATCATATGTTCAAAAGAATAGGTAGCTTAGTATGGAACTGTGGAAAAGCCACAAATACTCTTTTGGGAGGAAGCAAGTCTGGGTTCTAGAATCAGCTTTACCACCACTTAGCTGTGTGCTGGAAGACAAGTCTTCCTTTCTGAGGTATATTTTTTTAATTAGTAAAATTAGGGGAGGGAAAACTAAAATTTTCAATTCTTAATCTTATTTTGTTTTTTGGGGGGGGAAGGCAGGGCAGTTGGGTTAAGTGACTTGCCCAAGGTCACACAGCTAGTGTGTCAAGTGTCTGAGGTTGGATTTGAACTCACAGCCTCCTGACTCCTGGGCCAGTGCTCTATTCATTGCACCACCTAGCTGCCAAATTTTGAAGTCTTAACTTTTCTGGAAGGCTAGAGAAGGAATGGTGTATGGACCCTGATAAATACAGAGTATGAAATCACTGAAATGTCTTTTAACTTTGGAGATCATTTGAACTAAGTGAAGAATATTCTAGAGTTGAAGACTTTCCTAGATGTTTTCTGTGTCTTAATAGTCAAATTTAGGTTTTCTCTTGAATTTAATTATCTTGTTGTTTCTTATCTCTTGGGGGCAAAAACAGTTTTTGCTTTTTTCTTTGTATCCTCAGGACTAAGAACAGAGTTTGGCCCATAGTAAGCACTTAATACATGCTTGTGAATTGCTTTTTGTTGGACTTGAATGGTAGTTATAGCCTTCTAGAACCCCATGAGTTTTCTGTAGAGCTCTACCCCAACATCTTCTTTGACATATTTCCTCAAGATTTCTTTCCCTCACTTCCCACTTCCTCCCTGACCACAGCCTCCTTCTATTAACTTTTGTCACCTGGGTGACTGAAGGAAGACTGCAACGATTTCCTCTGTTGGCATGCCCAGAAGCACCACTGCAGCTCACTCACAGCTGTTTCTTCACAACTGCTTTGTTTGTTAAAGAACATAATCATTTATTGCCTTCATTTTACATTTGGGGAAAGGGAAGCTTAGAGTACTTAAAGTCATTCTAATGAGTGGTGGACCAGAATTCAGACTCAGGTCTCAAAAAATTCACTGCACTCTCCATGCTGCTTCTTCTACTAACAGTAATGTGGAACGCAGTTGATAGTTGGCAGCTGTGTTAATGAGTAGGGAGGTGGTAACCCAGAAATAGAGACGGGGCTAAAAACATCAACTGAATAAAAGTCGGGTTATCAAGGGATTGTGGGTAGTGAGAGGTCAAAGTCAAGAGATTTGGCCAGAGTTAATGAGGGAAAAAATGTGGCAAATAAGAATTATATTACTGACTGTGCTAAGCCTATATCTACCAAACCCAGCCCATCTTTTCTATTTTTCCCAGATTCCCAATACTGTTTGTGATTCACTTTTTTTTTTTTTTTGGCCTTTTTGGAGAGGGGAAGGCAGGGCAATTGGGGTTAAATGACCTGCCCAAGGTCACACAGCTAGTAAGTGTGTCAAGTGTCTGAGTCTGGATTTAAACTCAGGTCCTCCTGACTCCAGGGCCAGTGTTCTATTTATTGTGCCATCTAGATGCCCCCTGATCCACACTTTTTTTTTTAAAGCAATTGGGGTTAAGTAACTTGCTCAAGGTTACACGGCTAGTCGTTATTTATGTGTGGGTGCTCATTTTCTGAGGCCGGATTTGATCTCAGGTCATCCCAACTCCGAGGCCGGCGCTCTTACTCACTGCGCCACCTAGCTGCCCCCCGTGATCCACTCTTGAAAGCAGTTATGGGCATAGTCAAATTGTCTTTTATCATTAGCTGAAAAAATTCATGACTATCCAGAATACTCACTGAAACTCTCAACTCTTTATGTTCTGTGACTTTCAAATTGTCATTAGAATAACAAGCAATTACTTTTTCCAGATTTTCATAGCACACTCACACATGCCTGAGACTTTCCCAGTACTACTTTGAAATCCCTGGCTGGGAAAACCCAAATTTTAAGGTTGGCTTCTTGTAAACTGTGTCACACAATAGTAGATGAGCTTCACCATGGAGGCTGTACAGTGATAAGAGCCAGAGACCTGGGTTCTCCCAACAACTTTTCCATTAACTAGCTGTGAGTTCTTCGGCAATTTATTTAACTTTCCCTGGCTTTAGTTTCCTCCTCTGTAAAGTGATAGGCCCAGATGAGATGAGCTCCAGTGTTTCTTCTGGCTCTAACATTCTACAATACGTGATATGCCACTGAAGTTCTTAATTCTGTGATCTGTAAATCTATACATTTAAAAAATGGGGTGACGTGGCATTAGGGAACATTAAGAAACATCTTTGTCTTCAGCAGTATTCAATTTTGCTGAGAAATGGAGGGAAAATGAAAGTGAACCTATTCTATGAACTTTAACTCTTTTAAACTTACAAATCTTCTTCATTGTTACAGCATGCGCCTTATGATGCTATGGTCATGATTGAGGTCTGTCATTATGTAGATCAGAAGATCTTTGAAAGTGAGGGGAGATGGAAGGTATGTCTGACTAAATATTCCTCTTGTTTTTGGTCTATGCACTTCTTTTTAGAAGTTATATTTCCAAAAGTTGGAGGGAATGGTTCGAGGATATAAGAGAGAACAGACTGGAGGAAGGGGTATTCAGTAGGCTTGCTATTTTGGGGTGGGAGGGAGGGGGAAGATGGGGAGAAAAATGTGTATGAATGTTGAAAACTAAAAATAAATAAATTGAAAAAAAAGAAATTATATTTCCAGATCTTTTGTCTTCTTAGGGTTCTGAAAAAGTGAGAGACATCCCGCAGCCCAAGGAGCTCGTTTTCACCGTGGACCATAAAATATTAGATGACATTGCCCAGGCTAAAGAGCAATATCTCAAGGAGGTGGATTTGATGGAGTTTTCCATCAGTATTGCTTTTTGCCTTGTGAAAACTTGACCATTTTATAATTAGCGGGCCATAAAGGATAAGTGTAGTGACACTGTAAATGGCTCTGGCTTTCTCTAGATTGCTGAGTGCATGTGGCCTGGGTGAGCTCTGGGTGTCGTGTCTGGACTTTTTTTTCTGACTCTCTTCCCTTTTGTGTTAGGTATCAGACTTGCAGATTGTGGCTTATGCCTTTACCTCCTTTGGAAAAATGCAAGCCAAGAAGAAGCAGCTTCACCCTGATGCCTTTATTCAGCTTGGGCTTCAGCTGGCCTACTACAGACTGCATGGACGGTGAGCGGAAGGCTGGCTCTGCCTCTGTGCCTGAAGATTTGTGCCCTTAGAAGTGGTGTGTTATGCTGAGTCATGGAGGTCAGGACTCGAGTCTCTCCTCTAGATGTGTTCTTTCCCCTGTTACCTCTTCCCTTTGGTACCAAGTCCTCCCCTCTTACTGCCATTGCTTCGTTGAGTATTAACTGAGGATCCTTTTTTTTTTCCTAAACCAGGATTTAGGAAAACAAATTAAACCTCTTATAAAAATGTGAACTTTTTTTTCTGACACATACCTCAGATAGAACCACTAGCTTTAGGGCAAGGATGATTTTAATTCTAATCTATATTTTTGGAGATAGAAGTCATTGACCAAAGCAGATCTTGGGGAAAGTGAACATAGTTTGTATTTCTGGAAGAAATAAAGCAATTCATCAGATTAGATTCTTTTTTTTCCCCCCTTGTACTTTGGTTTTTGGCACAGTCAGTGATTTTTTGCCTTTTTTTTTTTGCTTTTTGTAGGGCAGTTGGGGTTAAGTGACTTGCCCAAGGTTACATGGCTAGTTTTTTGTGTTAAGTGCCTGAGGGCAGATTTGAATTTGAGTCCTTCTGACTTTAGGGCTGGTGCTCTATTCACTGTGCCACCTAGCTGCCCCAGATTAGATCTTTTTTAAAATAAATTTTTCTGTTTAAGGAAATGGAAACAATTTGGGATGGATTTTTTTTCTTATGAGAAAATAACTTTTTTTTTGGAGCGGGGGAAGGCAAGGCAATTGAGATTAAGTCCAAGATCACATGGCTAGTAAGTGTTAAGTGTGTGAGGCTGGATTTGAACTCAGGTCCTCCTGACTCCAGGACCTGTGCTCTATTCACTGTGCCACCTAGCCACCCCAAGAAAATAACTTTTGAGACAGTCCTTCATTTAAATTTTTTTTTCCTTTTTAGCCCAGCTAGCTGTTATGAAACTGCTACAACAAGGGCTTACTACCATGGTCGCACAGAGACTATGAGATCGTGTAGTTCGGAAGCAGTTGAGTGGTGCCAGGCCATGGAGGATCCTTCTACCAGTGTGAGTATTGGAAAATGACTTCTTCAGTGGATTTGGTATAGTTTCTACCCTTCAGCAGCCCCTCTGTTTGAGTTTTCCATCTGTAAAATTTGAGTGAAATCTCATTGGACAATTTTAAGGTGAAAAGCAGTTTTGATATTTCCTATTCATAATATTTCTTCGTGTGAAATTTGCACTTGAACAGGACACACACACACGTACACATGCACATATACATAGATAACTAGAAACATACACCTATATACACAAATACAATCATATACATATATGTAAGACCATAGTATGTTTATTTCTCCTATCTTCCTTCATAGGTCCAAATCTTTCCATGTTTTTCTAAATTAACCAGCTCATCATTTCCTATATCCCAGCAACATTCCAATCTAATCACATCCTATCTGATGTGTCTGAAAGTTTTTTCCCAGTTTTTGTATTCCTTCTATTCTTGGCTATATAAGTTTCATTTATACAAAAAAATTAATTTATAATAATTGAAATTATCCTTTTTACACTTCAGCAGTGATAACTCTTGTAATATAGTTTAAGGTCTGATACTGCTGAATCTATTTCCTTTACACCTTTTTTTCCCCAGTTTCTTTGAAGTTCCTGACCTTTTGCTCTTCTAAATGAACTTTATTATTTTTTCTAACTCAGTAAAAATTTTTTTTAGTAATTTAATTGGGATGACATTAAATAAATAGATGAGTTAGGTAAAATTGTCATTTTAAAAAATATATTGACTTTACCAACCATGAACAGTAAATATTACTTCATTTATTTAGATCTGAATTTATTTGTATACAAAGTGTTTTATGTTTATGTTCATATAGTTCCTGTGTCTGTTTTGGCAGGTTTGCACTCAGGTATTTTATACTGTCGAGGTATTTTAAGTGGTCTAAAACAATATTGAATAATATTACTGACACAGTATAATTTTTCTGTTTTTTTACTTCTGATTAGATTTCTTTTAAGTTTAACTTTGTCTGAGGTCCTGATTATTATTCCTGCCTTTTTGACATGATAAATTCTGCTCCTGCCCTTTATTTGATCTTTGTGTATATCTCTCATTTTTATGTTTCCTGAAAGCAACATACTGTTGAATTCAGACTTTTAATCTGCTCTTTGGTTCTGTTTTATGAGTAAATTTGTCCCATTCACATTCTAAGATACAGATAAATTGTGTAGTTTTCTCTTTCCTATTTCCTCACTATCCTCACTCTGTTTACCCTATCTCTCCTCACTCTGCTTTCCTTCTCCTCACTACCTTGCCCTTCTATTCCTTAACCTATCCACCCCTCTCAAAGTCACTCCTTTATCCTCTCCCCCCACTGTTTCCCCTTGCCTTCCTATTTCTTTATGAATTTAGAAGACTTCTATACCCTTCTAGATATATATGTTGTTCCCTCTTTAACCTGTTCCCAGTGAGAGCAAGGTTCCAGCACTACCTGCCCTCCCTCCTACTAGCTTCTTCTATTTATATTTTTCCTTTTATGCCTCATTTGTATGAGAGAATTAATCACTCCTTCTTCTTTCCTCCCTACACAGTTGTTTTTTTAGAATCACCTCATCATACTCAGCTCAGCCCAAGCCTTTCTTTCAAAATACCCAGATAATGACGACAATTTTAAGAGTAGTTCTAATACTTTCACATGTAAGGAGTAAACAGTTTGACCTTATTGAGTCCCTGATAATTGATCTTTAACGTTTACCTTTTATTTCTCCTGGATGTTATATGTCAGATTTTCTGGGGTTTTATCACAAAAACCTGAAAGTCTTTGACTTCATTAAATATCTACTTTGTTTCATTCATACTCAACTTTGCTGGGTAAGTTACCCTGGGTTGTAGCCCTAGCTCTTCTACTCTGTGGAATAGAGTATTCCAAGACCTTCCTATCATCCTTCAACATAGTATCTCCTAGGGCGTGTAGCTTCATGATATAATTGTAGCCCCATGACATTAAATTGTTTTTTTCAGAGGAGGAGTATTTTTTTATGTCAGTTTCTGTGCAAGTTGAACTTGATGGTAGGGCTGCAGTCACTCTGCTGACAGACTACAAATCCCATAAGAATAATAAAGTTGAGCTTTTTACCAAGTGTCTCATATTTTAAAGAGGAAAATTTTTTTCTATACAGATTTGCTTATTAATATTTTGCCAAGCCCTTTCTTTCCAGTGGCTCTGTACACTAGAATACGTCTTCTTAAACTTTTTCCCTGTGCAGCTCCTTCAGCACTTCTTCAGTTGTGGGTCTATGTGGGATTGCGACCCACAGTTTAAAAAGCATTGCACTAGAACAAGTTGGGTGTTCGTTAACTTAGTTATATGATCATTTGCTTCATGATTTTTGTAATTTTTGCTTTACCCATTTCACACACATTTATTTCTGTATTCAAATAGGAATAAAAAGCAAGGAGCCCACTACTTCTGGGAAAAGTCAGTGGAAGGGAGGAGTCAGGAAAAAAAGACAATTTCTCTGTTCTGTTTTCTGAGAATTCTTGCCTGTTCTCTCATGAATGCTAATCTGAAAGAGCCTGGACTTTTGTTTGTTTTGGTAGTTTCCTCTTAAAGTGTGCCTTGCTTTTTGTTGACAGCCTCATGAACGGCGGCAAAAGATGCTTCAGGCTTTTGCAAAGCACAGTAAAATGATGAAAGAATGCTCATCTGGGAAAGGTACTCAATATTCCGATATTCTTCGTGCTTTCTGTAGTGAAAATGTTCCCCCAACTTACAGCCTTGGGGTCCTTTGCAGGATTCGATCGCCACCTTTTAGGTCTTTTTCTCATTGCCAAAGAGGAAGGGCTGCCCATTCCAGAACTCTATACAGACCCACTTTTCAGCAAAAGGTAATTCATTGGATGTTTTTAAGCTGAAAAAGATTTATCTCAATCTGATGAATTGCAAAGCCCTTTCAAAAACATCGTAAATACAAAAAAATTTTTTTCTTTGTTACACAGTGGAGGGGGAGGAAATTTTGTCCTGTCATCTAGTCTTCTTGGATACAAAAGAGTCCATGGAGCGGTGGTTCCCATGATTCACAGCGGCTATGGTGTTTTCTACCACATCAGAGATGACAGGTGACGCTGTTTCCTTCTGTCCCTGCTATTCTTTTGAGTTAGATAATCATCATTTCTGCCCCTTTGAATTTCTTTTCCATGCTGTAATTTTACTGATAACTGTGCTGAAGACGTCAGTTCTGTAACCACAGTTGTTCAGGCTGTACTTCTGAAAGCTTTACTTTTTGCCCTTTGCATGCTTAATAGATACTTAGATTTGTCCTGTCTCCCTCTATTAAGCTGTATATTTACTGAATATCAATCTTTAGTTTTTACACATTAAGCAAGAGCACAGTAAGTATTGTGTTGAAGCTGGATCCTTCATCTTTCTTTTCCCTTTTCTTCTTCTCTTCTCTTCTGCCTCCCCTTCTCATCTCTCCTCTTCCCACATTCCTGATACACCTAAGGCACCATCCTAGATTCTGTTCAAAATCATCTTACAAAACACGGTAGACAGTCTGCAGAGAAAGTTAGGTGGCCAGCATGTAAGGCACTGTGCTAAGTGCGGGGGATACAGAGAAAGGCAGAAATATAGTCCTTGCTCTTGAGAAGCTCACAGTCTAATTGGGGAGAAAATAAGCCAACCAACTGTGTACCAGCAAGACATATTCAGGTTAAATTAGGGGTGGTCTCAGAAGGAAAGCACTAAGATTTAGGGAGACTGGCAAAGGCTTTTGGCAGGTGTTGAGACTCTAGTTGAGACTTAAAGGTAGCCAGGAGGTAGAAATGAAGAGGGAGATTTTCCAGGCATGGGGGTTGCCAGTGAAACCATTTGGAGTTGAGATAAATGGGAGGAACAGCAAGGAGGCCAGGGTTGTCACTAGATCAAAGACTAGGTAGCAGGGAACAAGGTGTGAGAAGACTGGAAAAGTAGGAATGGGCCAGGCTATATAAAGGCCTTGGGAAGGCAGAGGATTTTATATTTTCATTAGATAATTGAAGGTAATGACCCCTGGAATTTACTGAATGAGAGGGGTGATATGGTCAAATCTGAGCTTTGGGAAGGTCAATTTGACAGCTTTTATCTAGCCATGCTGCCTCTGTCTTGTGCTTGTGAAGCTGGCTTTTTTTAGACTGAAGTATAGACTTTTAGATTTATCCCTATTAAATTTCATCTTACTAGATTTGGCCCGATCGTCTAGCTCTTTGATCTTTTTGTTTCTTAACTGCCACTAAACATATTCATCATTCTTTTAAGCTTTTGTGCTATGCCACTTGTCATCTATACCTTTATCTGGACCCCAGGCTCAATTATAGATCAGAAGTCTCCCTCAGGAGTGGGTAGCACATTAAATTAGGGTCAAGAGAGGCAATGGAAGTGGGAAGAGACTTGCGATTGCAGATAGTACATATGAGAAGTGATGGTGGCCAGGGTGGTGTCAGTGTTGGTGTCAGGAGACACAGGGATCTGTACAAGAGATATTATGGAAGTAGAAATGACAGCACTTCACAACAGATTGGATGTGGTGGGGTAAGAATCAAGGATGACGCCTACATCACGAGCCTGAGTCACTAGGAGGATGGTGGGGTCCTCATGCCTGGGTGCTTCTCATGGTGAAAGTTCATTTAGGTCATGTTGGAAGGGGAAGAGAAGGATATATTATGGTTGGGTAGAAGACATGGTGATGAAAGGGAAAGAGGAGCAGGGAAAGTCTAGAGCAGTAACAACAGGAGGAGGTTTTAGCAGGGAGAAGAGTTTGCTTAAAGATTTGGTGACTGCTCCTGTTGAGTCCTAACAGATAGGATGGGGGCACCGACCCCAGTGGTGTAGCAAGGATGTAGGGCTATCAAGGATTCCCTTATCGATTGTGTATCATACACACACACACACACACACACACACACACTCACACTCACATTCACACACACACACACACACACACACACACACACACACACACACACACACACACACTCTTATGTATTTATTTATGCCCTACAGATTTGTCCTGGCCTGTACAGCTTGGAAATCGTGTGCAGAGACTGATGCGGAAAAGCTGGTTAGGATGATATTCCAGTGTTTCCACGATATGATGCAGCTGATGAACACTGCCAAGCTCTAGAGAATGATTCTGAACTAAGTCCATACCAAAATATGTCATTAAAAGGTGTGCTGGGCCTAAACTGGGGCCGTGGAGAAGAATCTTGATTTGATGGAAGGTAGTTAAATGTTGTAGTAATTAAGAAGAATCTGTCAATATTATGCTCCCTGTAGCACTTACTGCCGCAAATACTAGAAACGCAGCACTGCTTCTAACCTGGATGTAATACTTGCAGCAATAAAACTAAGTATAGAGCTATGCAACGCATAACATATGCCTCAACAATGCAAAGCCATCCTTTCGCATGGTGCAAGTCTTACCCTAGCTTTTATAAGAGATTTCTGTTGGTATCTGCATGAAGACACTGACAAATTCTTCCCTGGCCATTGTCTGATTGACATATTGCTTCCTCCACGCACTTTATCTCTTTCTAGCTGCCAAAGGGCATGATGACTATGTTCAGAGAGGCTCAACTACCTAAAATTCATGCCTTACGCTTCCACTGCAGAGGGAGGCCAGGCACAGATTTGGAGGGAAGAGACCACTAGAATTTCATCATTATCTTAGAAAAACTAGACTTCGGAGAACAACAAAAACGGGTTGTAGCCCGCTGGTCAATGCTAAAGAGAGAATATATCTAAAAAACAGTTTATCATGTATTGCTTCTTCATGAATCTAAGTACAAAACACTTGATATAAAATTAGTTTTTTAACATTTGTGAAGGGTTAAATGGCAAATTCTCAGGATCTTCTTTGTTTGCTTTTTGATCATTTTTTTCTCTGTACAACTTTGTAGTTTACACTCAGAAAATAAAACTTATCGAATCATCTCTTTTGTGTGTTTGAACTTAGTGCCATTTTGAGGAATTTTGAAGGGTCTGCTTGATTTTACCATAGAAGTAATATTTTCATTCTACTTGATTTGACCATTCTCAGACTTTGGAAACAGTTCATCCTGATTTTGATATTGTTAAGAATTCCACTTCTCGGGGCGGCTAGGTGGCACAGTGAATAGAGCGCCGGCCCTGGAATCAGAAGGATCTGAGTTCGGAGCCAGCCTCCGACACTTAATCCATACAAACAAAAACCTAGCTGTGTAACCTTGGGCAAGTTACTTAACCCCAATTGCCCTAAAGGGTCGGCTAGGTGGCGCAGTGAGTAAGAGCGCCGGCCTCGGAGTTGGGATGACCCGAGATCAGATCTGGCCTCAGAAAATGAGCACCCACGCATAAATAATGACTAGCCGTGTAACCTTGAGCGAGTTACTTAACCCCAATTGCTTTAAAAAAAATAAAAGAATTCCACTTCTCTGTGTCTTCTCATTCATCTAATAGAACTGAAGTAGGTTTGAGTCCTGAATCTGAGATGGAGTGGTCTTCTAGACTTTGCTTGGAAATCTCCAAGGAGGGGAGGCTCATCAGCTCCCCAGGAGGCCCATTACCACCATCGAACAGCTACAATTGTTAGGAAGGTTTTCCTGACATCAAGCCTAAATTTGCTTCTTTTTAACTCCACCTGTTACTCCTGGTTCTGCCTTCTGGGACTAAACAAACTACTTCAAATGTTCTGTTCCTAAAATATGGCTTCTAGAATCAAACACAATATTGCAGCTTCAACCTAATTAGGGCAGAGTGTTTTGGGACTATTCTCTCCTTCATTCTGGTCACTTCCTCTCAATGAAGGCTAACATTAAAACTTCAAGATTTTCAGGCTTGTCATAATATTGTTGCAGTCCACTAATCCTGTGCTCCGTCTTTTTTTTTTTCCAAATGCTTTATTAACTTCTGCTTTACATCATTCATTTCCACCCTGTTATTCCCCTACCCATCACCCCAGAATAGTAGTCCCACAGGATATCTCCTCCTCCAAACTGGTCTCTTCCATATCTTCTCCCATACCCCCTTTGACTTTTCCAGTAGGGCATGGTGAATCTCTATGCCCCAATGACTGTATATCTTACTTCCCAATTATATGTAAAATAGTATTAATAATAGTATTTATATATTTTTAAACATTTGATTTTAAAACTTTGAATTCCAGATTCATTCCCTTCCTCCCTTGTCACCCACCCTTACTGGGAAGATAAGCAATTCAGTATATGTTGTACATGTGTAGCTACACAAAACATTACCATAGTAGATTTATTGTAAAAGACTGACTATATTTTCCTCCCTCCTATCCCACCTCCCACTTGTTCTATTCTCTACTTTGATCCTGTCCCTTTTCAAAAGTGGGTGCTTCCAACTTCCCTCCCCACCAGCCTGCCTTCCCTTCCATTATCTCCCCTCTCATCCCCTTCCCTCCTACTCACCTATAGGGTGAGATATCCTATTTAGTATGTATGCCATTCTCTCCCTGATCCAAATTCAATGAGAATAAAGTTTTGCCTTTTTGCCTCCCTGTTCTTCCCCTCCATTGTAACCATTTTCCCTTGCCTCTTCTATCTGACATAGTTTACTCCATTCTGTCTCTCCTCATCTTCTCTCATTATATTCCTCTCTCACCTCTCAATTTCACCTTTTAAGTATCATCCCTTCCTATTAAATTGGTCCTGTGCCCTCTATCTATGTATACCTGTAAACATATATACACACATTCACACATGTATTCATATGCCCATATACTACCTTTCTTCAACTATTTTCATACTGAGAATAGTTTCATCAGTTACAATGATCATTTTTCCATGTAGGAATGTAAATAGTTCAACTTTGATAAGTTCCTTATGATTTATTTTCCCTGTTTACCTTCTCAAGCTTCTCTTGCTTCTTTTATCTGAATGTCAAATTTTCTATTCAACTCTGGTTTTTTCATCAAGAATCCTTGAAAGTCCTCTATTTCACTGAATGACCATAGTTTCCCCTGAAACATGATACTCAGTTTTGCTGGGTAGGTGATTCTTGGTTTTAATCCCAGCTCCTTTGCCCTCTGGAATATCATATTCCAAGCCCTCCAATCCCTCAGTGTAGAAGCTGCCAGATCCCGGGCTATCCTGATTGCATTTCCACAGTATTCAAATTGTTTCTTCCTGGCTGCTTGTAATTTACAAAATTTTCTCCTTGATCTGGGAATTCTGGAACCTGGCTATAATATTGCTAGGAATTTTCTTTTTGGGATCTTTTTTCAGGAGGTGATTGGTGGATTCTTTCAACCTCTATTTTGCCCTCTGGTTCTAAAACATCAGGGCAATTTTCCTTGAGAATTTGGAGCCCTACCATCTGTGGCAGCCTTAAGGGACTTTAGCTTGTAGCTCAGCTATTAAGGTCACTTCAGTGGAAGCAGTTTGGAATCCTTCTCCTTTCTGATTCACAGGCCAACTTGAGTCACTAAAGCACTCTCCTGATGTCTTGCCCAGACCCACCCCTACTTTATTCAATCTGAATCTATGCCTTGGTGATTACCTGGATTCACCTACAGATGGAGGAAGAAGGTTCCAGCACAACTCAGTAACTGAATTCTGAGTTGAAAGTCTCTAGAAGAGAGGGTGCAGTGAGATACTTAGAAGAATTTACCAGATTGCAACCTTAGCATTCCATGGGTTTTCTATTCATCCATTTTCTATTCACTCTTTTTTGAAGGAAGAGAGCAAGTAACATAGGAAACACATATTAATTATATGAACTTGAAACCAAGATAAAGAATCCATGTTTACTATTACAAGCTTCCATCATTGGGCGTGAAAGCAATATGATAGACTAGCAGCTGTGGAGTGTGATAGAGAACACAGAGGCTTTTGGAGTCAGATCTGGGTTCAGATTTTGCTACTGAGCCTTACTCCCTGTTGACCTTAGTAAGAAAGTCACTTCTTAATCTCCTTGGACCTGTTTTCTTATATGTAAAGTGAAGAGGTTAGACTTGGTGGCCTCTGAAGTCTCTTTCAGCTTTACATCTATAAATCTGTGAATAAACATAAAACAATGTTCGGTTTAGTCCCAATTTCATTTTTCCATAGACTTCAGAGATGCACATGTTTTCTTCCCAGGTAGAAGGAAAGCTCCTTGAGAGCACTGACTTTCTTCAACTAGTGAAGTACCTAGTAGGTAATTAATAAATGCTTGTTGCTTGATAGATCGATCATGATTTTCCAATGAAGCACCTTCATTTTTCTGTACACTTCAGAGACATACATTTTGTTTCCCCAGATAGCATGTAAGTTTCTTGAGGGCAAGGACTATCTCTGTTGGTTTTGGCAGTTCCTAGGACATTGCTTGGCACAAAGCCTGTACCTAATGCTTTTTTTGATGGATTTTTAAATGGAAATAAATGCATTAACAAATCTAATTTATAAGAGACTGAAAACTTTAAGCAAGAAGATATTAAAACACTGGCCAACTGTAGCATGATGTCATGGGAAAAATGAAGATTTTGAGTCAGTGGCCCTGGGTTCAAATTCTGACTGCTACTTACAGTCTGTGTAGCTTTTTTTTCATTTAGAAAATGAAGGGGTTAGACTAGATGACCTTTATGGTCCCTTCCATTTCTAAATTTATGATCACTTGATCTATGGAAAACTTGGTATTGTAGTATATCAGTAGTTTCATGCTTTCTGTTCTGCAAGTGACCATCGCCACCTAGGAATTTGTTTTTCCTTTAGACTTTGCCAGGAGATTTCAGAAAAACAGATTTTGGTCCCACATTAAAACAAACAAACAAAACTTCCAAATAATTAAGTGTCCAAAAGTGGGATGTGATGCCTCATGGGCAGCGAGGTCTCTGTTACTGGAGGTCTTCAGGCAGAGGCTGGATGATCACTTTTCAAGTTGACCAGCCTGAGTAACCTCGATGTGATGAGAGAGGACAAGGCAAGGTCTCCACGGAGCATGTTGGATTGACCCTCTGTGGAATACATCTGGGACAATCTGAACATGAGTCACACAGGATGGGCCAGCATAGATGGATTACAGTTGGTAGAAACTCCCACATCAGTAAGATCACAGATCCAATGAGTGTCTTTGCCAAGTGTCTGCCTACTTTGCTTTTATTCCAATTACATTTCACTCCATTGGCCTTGGTCCATACATCTCACTTGTTTATCTTTTTGGATCCTGACTCTGTCATCCAGTATGCCAGGTCATCTGTCAGTGACATGTAAGAAGCCTTTAACCATTTGGAAGATTTGGGTTCAATTAAAATCTCCTATGTCAGAAATAAGGAGCAGTGATGGAGGAGGCAGTCATACTGAGTCAGGGGCAAGGCCCACACAAGAAATCCTAACCTGATCAGCACAGCAAAGTGGACTACTATCACCTCGTCATACTGTTCTCCCCAGGCAATAAGAATCTTCCCTATTGCTGGCAATTTCTCTTAATTTTACAATTGTATCTACCTATCTGAACTTGTACAAGACTTGGAGACAGAGGACCTGGGATCAGATACTACCTATGTGATCAAGTCAATCAACCCTTTTATGCTTCAGTTTCTTCATCTTTGAAATGGCCGGAGTCAGGGCTGGGGGGAGGTGACAGGTTTGAACCATATGATTTCTAAGGTTCTTTCCCACTCTATTTAGATTTTCTTTCTTTCTTTCTTTCTTTTTTTTTTCTTTTTGGAGGGCAATTGGGGTTAAGTAACTTGCCCAAGGTCACACAGCTAGGTTTTTGTTTGTGTGTGTTAAGTGTCTGAGGCCGGATCTGGACTCAGGTCCTTCTGACTCCAGGGCCGGCGCTCTATTCACTGCGCCACCTAGCTGCCCCTCTATTTAGATTTTCTTATCTAAGTGTTTATAGTAGGCTAGGTAATAAAGGCTGGGCTGCAATGTCACATTTCATCAGTGAAAGTGATTCGCCAGCCCCAACTTCCCCAACTTCCTTGAATTTCAGGTATTTATTTCTTTAAATCAGATCCCTATTATCAATTTCATAAAAATAAAATATGATTTACTATAACTACTATAGTTTATCTGGAGCCAAGATCTACTTATAGCTGGTGACCACTTACTATCAGAATTTCCATCATGAGACCAAAAATAGTGAAATAGTATGTATGTTTATTTCTAAGAAGTGAAAAATAATAAGAGTTCATACGTTCTGTGTCCCAGTCTGAACTGTGACCAGTGAAAAGTAGATGCCTTTCTGAGCCAGCAGCTGTTGGTGTGTTCCTTGTTCTTTGACCTTGCCATTCTGGAATACCACTATAAGGTCGGCATTCTGGATGGTGGAGAGGCGGTGAGCAATAACGATACATGTACGACCTTCTCTGGCCTTGTCCAGCGCTTCCTGAACCATCTGTCAGTAAGCAAAATAGAAGGCATTTTTAGGAGTTCAGAATTGGTTCTCTTCCTTGTCATTGTTTTAGTCCATTTTGGTCACAGAAATGACTTTTGCTTTACAGATTAAATATGCATAGAGAATATTGTAGCCCATACCTTTTCACTTTCTGTATCCAGTGCTGATGTGGCTTCATCCAACAGCAGGATCTGAGGATTTCTGATGAGGGCTCGAGCAATAGCAATGCGCTGTTTCTGACCTCCTGAGAGCTGAGTTCCTTTGTCTCCCACCCTGGTTTCATATTTCTGAAAGAATGTTTTGAACAGGTAACTATAGAGGATAGGAATTGAAATCTAACTCAGAAAAAAACAGTTTGATGTTTCATAGTAAACTTTAGCTCGAGTAAAACAGTTCTTCAAAGAAAAAGGATGTTAGAAGAAAAAGTATTACGGATATTCACTCTCCTTTGGGTTTAATGGTGGTTTTTACTTTTGTGGATTTTTTTTTTATTAAATTGATTTGTTTATTTTTAGTTTACAACATTCAGTTCCACAGTCCCTTGAGTTTTAAATTTTCTCCTCCTCTCTCTCCTCCACTACTCTGCCGCGTGCGCGCACACACACACACACACACACACACACACACACATCATGGCGGCATGTACTCAAATATAGGATATACAAATATCTTCACATTAATCATTAGTCAGGTTGTAAAGAAGGATTATAACTGATGGAATGATCAGTGGGAAAGAGGAAACAAAACAAGAAAAAGAAATACAGCAAGTAGTTTATTTCAATCTGCATTCAGACTCCATATCTCTTTCTCTGGATGTGGATATCTCTTTCAATCATGAATCTTTTGGAGTTGTCTTATAACCTTACATTGCTGAGAGGAGCCCAGTCTATTGAGGTTAGTTGTCACACATATGTTGCGTCTGGGATTGTGTACAGATTTCTCCTGGTTCTGCTCTTCTCGCTCAGCATTAGTTTATATAAGTCTCTCCAGGTTATTATGAAGTCTGTCTGCTCCTCATTTCTTATAGCACAGTAGTATTCCATTACATTCATATACCACAACTTGTTTAGCCATTCGCCAATTGATGGGCATCCCCTTGATTTCTAATTCTTTGCCAACACAAAAAGAGATGCTATAAATATTTTTATACATACAAGTCCTCCTCCCACTTCTTTGATCTCTTTGGGCTATAACCATAGAAGTGGTATTGCTGGGTCAAAGGGTATTCACTTATTTATAGCCCTTTGGGCATAGTTTCAGACTGCTCTCCAGACTGGCTGGATCAGTTCACAACTCCACCAACAATGCATTGGTGTTCCAATTTTTCCACATCCTCTCCAGCATTTATCATTTTCCTGTTTTGTCATCTTAGCCAATCTTGCCAGTGAGATGTGGTACCTCAGCATTGTTTTGATTTTCATTTCTCTAATTAATAATGTTTAGGATATTTTCCCATATGCTTATAGATATCTTTAATTTCATCTTCTGAGAACTTCCTGTTCATATCCTTTGGCCATTTATCAATTGGGGAGTGACTTGTATTCTTATAGATTTGACTCAATTCTTTGTATATTTTAGAAATGAGGCCTTTATCAGAGACATTGGTTGTAAAAATTCTTTTCTAAGGGGGCAGCTAGGTGTCGAAGTGAGTAGAGCACGGGCCCTTGACTCAGAAGGACCTGAGTTCGGAACCAGCCTCCGACACTTAACACACACACAAACAAAAACCTAGCTGTGTGACCTTGGGCAAGTTACTTAACCCCAATTGCCCTCCAAAAAGCAAAAAAAATTCTTTTCTAATTTTCCACTTCCCTCTTAATCTTGGTAACATTGGCTTTATTTGTACAGAAGCTTTTCAATTTAATATAGTCAAAATTATCCATTTTGCATTTTATAATGCTCTTTAACTCTTATTTCATGATAAGTCTTCTTCTTGACAGGTAAACTATCCCTTGCTCTCCTATATTCCTTATAGTATCAGCCTTTATACCTAGATCATGCACCAATTTCAACTTTATTTTGGTGTATGGCGTCAGATATTGGTCTATGCCCAATTTCTGCCATACTATGTTCCAGTTTTCCCCGAAGTTTTTGTCAAATAGTGAGGAGTAATCCGCAAAACTTGGGTCTTTGGGTTTATCAAACAGTAGATTACTATAGTCATTGGCTGTTGAGTCTCATGTACCCAATCTATTCCATTGATCCACTACTCTATTCCTCAGCCAGTACCAAGTAGTTTTGATGACTGCTACTTTATAATACAGATTAAAATCTGGTATGGCAAGGCCATTGTGGATTTTTTTCCTACCAATCTAGCAATTCATTTTCAAAATTAAACCACAATGTTTAGTTTAGATTAAAAGGTCAGTGTCTTTAAAACTCTTAATTTTGGTCTCCAACAAGATTTTGGGTGACAAATTCTTATAATTTTCTAATTCTTGGTAGTGTCACAGTAATGATAAATTTGATGGTGTTTGTATTTATTATGTATTGTTTATCAGGAACATTTATTAAGTGTTTGCCCTATGAGCACTATATGGTGCCCTGGGAATACAAAATTAGCTATGGTATATAATCTGCTTTCAAGGAGCTCACAATCTAACATGGAAGCAAGACATGTACAAGTGCTTTGAGAAATTTGAGGAGGGAGAAATAACTTTCACTTGGGGAAATGGGGATGGAAAACCTTCAAGGAAGAGGAAGCACATGGAATTCTAAAATCTAAGGATTAAAAGGCTTCAGAAGCTATCTAGCCCAGCCCACACCTGATGAGGTGATGAGGTGATCATTCAGCCTCTGGACCCATAGTGAGAGGGAGCCTCCTACCTCTCAAGGCAGCCCATTCTATGTTGTGATACTTCTAAGAGGAAGTTCTTCCTCACATCAAACCTAAATCTGCCTTGCTACAACATCTGTTCCACTCTCTGGGGCCAGGCTCAGGACTAATTCTTCCACATTACAGCCCTTCAGCTATGTGAAGGCAGCTTTTATGGTTTTCCATAAGTTTTGTCTTTTCCAGGATAAAACAACTGCCAGTTCCTTTAAACTATTTTCCTATGACATGGACCCAAGGTCCTTCCTCATTGTGGTTGTCCTTTTCTGGATGCTCTGTAGCTTATCAATGTCCTTTCTAAACTGTAGCATCCAGAGTGGACCACAATGCTCTTTAATGTAGTCTGACCAGGGTAGAGTATAATAGACATGTCATCTCCCTAACTAGTTCTGGTAACTATCCCTTACTGCTCATTTCATTGCTGACTCATCTGGAGTTTTCAGTTCACCAAAACTTTATCAGACCAAGTTTTGTCTAGTCATGCTTCCATTATTTTATATTTTGTAGTTTGTTTTTTGAACCCAAGCACAAGAATTTAAATGTATCTCTATTAAATATCATGGTAATAGATTCAACTCCTGAGTTATGCCTTGAAAGAAGCAGAAGACTCAACTCAAGTCTACTTCAAGACACAGGAAAAAGTTAAGCAAAGGCACAAGAGATATCAACTCTGAGATTCCTCTTTGGGATAACAATCTCCCGATCTTCTACTCCTCTCTCAATCTGCCTCTCCTTGTGCCTTGCCTCATTGTAAACACTGGTGACTTGGTTGTTTCCTCTTCTAGCTAATGACACTATTTCATCCTCATTGTCATTCTCCAGTCTTGACACAGTGCTTGACTCCTTAATATCTGCTTTTCTACTCTTGAATCTTTTGCCCTGTCACTGTCTAACAATTCTGACTTGCTGATCTTCAACACTGGTTAAGTCTTTCTATTTATTTTTACTCTTAAATTGTTGACTCACATTGAAGAAAATACAGAAACTTGCTCAGTGAGTCTACTATATTAGGACAGTCTACTACATTAGGCTCTCACTCCTATAGGCAATCCATGAAACCGTCATTTAGAGATTCTCTATCACTTCACCCACCATGGCTATTCTAAACCTTTTAACTTCACCTTAAGACTAATCTTCAACTGCTTTCTCATGCTCAATTTTACTGAAGATATAGACACCATCAGATGCCAGACTCCCCTTCCCCCTGTCCCTTTCTTAATCTAGGTTGGCACCCTTCTCTTCTCCTGAAGTCTCAGAATCTACAGCAGCTCTCCTTGCCAGAGCTAACCCTGACATCTGTTCCTTTGTTCCCATTATCTCCCCATATTTTTTCTGTGACCTTGCTCTATGAATCATTCCTTCTATCTCATGCATCTTCAGTTTGTCCTCCAATGACTCCTTCCCATGAGGCTAAAACATGCTTAGGTTTCTATTTTCTGAGTGTAGAATAAATAAGTACCACTCCTCATTCCTCCCCCCTCCCCAGCCACTTCAGAGCTTATGTTAGACCAATCTGCCTTATCTATTGAGTACATTTTGTGAGGAGGGACCTTGACTGGAAGTTAAGAAACCTTAACGACGGTCTGGCTTTGGCACTAGCTGTGTATCTGGGCAAGTCACTTAACTGCTCTGAGCTTCGGATAGCTCCTCTTTAAAAAGAGGAAAATAATATTTATGTAGGCAGGGTTAGAGGGCTGAACAGCATGCTGGGATCTGTGGTTCAGAGGATCCAGCCCTCTCACTAATATTAGACTCCCATCATTTTTGAGCCAGACTTGTGTCATGCCTGGGAGTTCTTAATGGGATACACATAGCCTGTGAGAGGAGACTGTAAGAGTTAAGCAGCAGCAGCAGATGTGAGACCATGGCATCCCTGGCCCCACTCAGGGCTTCAGCAGCTCATCTGGAAAGAACCTGGGGCACAGGGAGGAGGGTGGAAAAGAGAAACTCAACGGAGGTGAAGCTGCATCTGGGAAAGGAGAGGCTGGAGTGGGCTTTGGCTAGACCTCGGGAACATCTCCAAACTAGAGACTCAGACTGTGATATACTCTGCTTGCTCCCTGCACTAGAGAAAGGACTGGTAAGGACTGCTATGGAAAGTCCTCAGTGGAAGGCACCCAATCCTTTATGCTCCCTCTTCCCTTTTGGAAAGGACAACTATCCCCTCATTAGTTTCCCCTTTTTCTTCTTTGCTCTCTCACACTGGAGTCTGAAGATTTAATTAACCCCATCCTGTTAAAAAAAAAAAGACTGAGGGGGAATTATTGTCCTTCTGAACTCTAAATTCTGGGATGCCAGCTTCTGTTACACATGTACTACCAAGCCGATGATTGTGGAAAGTGCTTTATAAATGTTAAAGGGTGAGAGATATGTGAGCTGTGACAGGTTTCTGTCTCTACAAGGCCCCACATTTACAATTCTCTCCCTTCTCATCTCTGCCTCTTAGACTCCTTAGCTTCCTTCAAGGCTTAGCTCAGGTGCCGCCATCTACTTGAAACCTTTCCACCCAGTCCACAGTGCTTTCTCCCTTCTCAGAATATCTTGTATTTACTGTATGTCTATATGTTGCATCCTCTCAGTAGACTGGAATCTCCTTGAGGTCAAGAAATGTTTCAGTTCTGTTTTTTTTCATCCACAGTTCCTAGCACAATACTTGTCATGCAATAAGAAGTGTTTAATAAATGTTGGTTGAGTGTAATGGATTGGATTATTTCCCTTTCTTTTGCTTCACTGCCTCAGAGACAGTAGTAAATGGCAAGATGACACACAGGGTTCAATCTTGCATCCTATTGCTATAAGATAAATAGTTTACTAATAGCTATAAAAATTTGATATTATTTATACTTCAGGAGAATGGTTGGAAATACCATTTACAATTCAATTTTAACTCTGCTCAAGTGACTATCAGTTCACTTACTTCAGGTAGTGTTTCAATGAAAGGATGGATGTTGGCAGCTTTGGCTGCATTCACAATCTCTTCCTGTGATACCATTCGACTGTTGTTTCCATAGGCGATGTTCTCTGCGATGCTACAGTCGAACAAGATGGGCTCCTGGGACACGATGCCAAGCTGAGCCCGGAGCCACTGGACATTAAGCTTCTTGGTTTCTTGACCATCCAGAAACTGTAAATAAGAACCCACAGACTGAAAGAACAATTGGGCCTAATTCTAAATAAACTTTTTTTATTTGGAAATAGATTGCTGTTATTGCTGGCAACCCTCCTCCCTCTGTTATCACTTGTCTGGGTCCCTAGCAAGGTGTTCAAGACAAAGGATGATGGTTTTATAGGCCTGAGAGCTGTAAGGGTCCAGAGAGGTAATCCAGTCCAATTCCCTTATTTAACAGATGAAGAAACAGAAACTTGAGGAACTTAAGAGACTTGCTGAATGTCACAAAGGTTGAGATCAGAGATTTAGTGCTGGAAAGGAATTCAGAGACCATAACTTTATAGATGAGAGACTGAGACTTAAGGTGTTAAAGTGACTGGGTCAAGGTCATACAGATTTATTAGGGCTTTACAGCTAGAAGGGATTTTGGAAGGCATCTAGTCCAATCCCTTCATTTTATAGATTTGAAAATGGGTCCAGAGACATTAAATAACAAGTCCAAGGTGACATAAGTAGTAAACTACAAAGCTGGGATTGGAACCCAGATCTTCTGACTTCAGAGTTCTATCCCCTGCACCCACCAAACCAGGACTAGAACTATTCCTGTTGTTAAAGCCCTGTTTCCCTTACCTCATCATGCTATCTCTATATAATATTTATATTATCCATATGACTTCGTCTTTCAATGAGCACACCTAAGCAAAAGTTGGCTATATATGATTTTCATATATTTCCTTTAATATAAGAGCCCATTTTAAGGTGAGGAAACTGAGACCCATAGGAATGAACTAATTGGCCCAGGGTCACATACTTAGACAGTGGCAAAGCCAGGTACAATTCTCAGCAATCCTGATGCGTAGTCCGGCATGTTTTCCCTTACACCGTTTTGTTAGGCTACTTGTTGATTGGACCTCTGCAATACTCCTTTCTTTATTTTTGTTTCTTTCTAAGGTAATATTTTTGTTCCTGATACTATTTGTTCCTGATACATTTCCTGATGAGAAAACAAGGCTGGGAGCAGAGCAGAAGATTATTTTTTATAAGACACAAACAAAAAGGACATAATGTCTTACTTGGGTAAGGCATATCTCTAGTACCTAGCTTATCTGTGGGCACATGAGCAGATCACACCCACACCGAGACTGCAAGAAGCCAAAGCAGGACATGGGCATATGAATCATGGTACTCAGTTTACTGTCACTAGCTAAGGGGACACAAACAAGCTGAAGGCACTGGGTGTGGTAGATACTGCTCCCTTGTAGTATGGTGGCCACCCTGAAACTTCTCAGGCTGAGAGTTCAGTCTAAAAAGGCTTTGAAGCCTTTGTATAAGATTTTCTTAAAGGGCCTGCATAACATCTTGTCCGTGTCATTACAGTAACCTCTTACTTGTTCTCTTAGCATATAGTTCCCCCCCACCCCCCACCTCTGATCCAGCTTCCACACAGCTACCAAATTGATATTCCTAAAACACAGGTCTAAGACATCACTCCAGAGGTGGCTGGATGATGCAGTGAATAGAGCATTGGCCCTGGAGTCAGGAGGACCTGAGTTCAAATCCGACCTCAGATACTTGACACATTTATTAGGTATGTGACCTTGGACAAGTCACTTAACCCCAATTGTCTTGCCTTCCCCACTCAAAAAATAAAAAAAAGAAGATATCACTCCAGAAGCTTTGGAATTCAAAGTCCTTCCCAGACTGGTTCCAGCCCATCTTTTGAGAATGATTTCACATTAACTCCTCCCTTCTGCGTTTGATGTTCTAGTAAAACTGGAGGACATCCCATCATCTCTCTGTTACTTAGCACAGACTGGTCCCCATGCCTAGAACACTCTCTCCTTCCTTACTACTGCTTCTTGGAATTCCCAGAATCCTGCTCTCTTACTGCCTCTGAACTTAATTTTGTGTATCAACTCCCTATTGATCATTTTTGCTCTGCCTTGTCCAGGATATTGGTTACTCTCCTTTACCCAGAAAACTGAATGAGATTTGAATGGTTCTGCCTTCTCTCTTTTATCAATCATCTTTATCCCTTCCACCCCAAGCAAAAGTCCTGTCCCTTTTTTGATCCCTCCTTTTCCTCCAATATAATTAAAATGCTCTTTTTGTTGTCCTTAGCATCCCTCACCACCTAGCAGCTCATTTTGAACTTTAACATTCCTGACGTTTTTATAGGATCATGTTACATCTTTATACCCTTCTTCCATTACCTACCCTTGCTTCCATCTTCTGTATATTTCTTCTTTTTTAATCTGTAATATTAAGTCTACATATCCAATCAGCTGCCAGCTCTTGTTGTTTATATCTCCATAACATCTCTCATGTGTCCCCACCTTCCTAGTCACAGTTATTACCCTAGTTCAGAACCTTAGTACATCTTGCCTAGACTGTTTCCTCCTATTTGCTCCTTAGTTCAAGTCTCTCCCCATTTCCAATTCATTTTCCACACACATGCCAAAGCGATTTTCCTAATGAACAATTCTGATCATGTAATCCATGTAATCCATCAGTCAATCATGTAATCATGTAGGTCAATAAACTTTAGGGCCTTCTTATTACCTCTAAAATGAAATCTAAACTTCTTTGTTTATGGATACATTGTTTGCAATGAATATAAAATGTAAACCACTGTCAGGATTTATTAGCAGTAAATTCTACTATTCAAAGTAGTTTGATTAAGCTAGTTTCCCTACCATTTATAAACAACAATCTTTTTTTTTAACCTGAAATGTCTCCTAGACCCAGTGATCCCATTTGTAGAAGGTCAGTGACAGAAAGATCCTATATATACTATGATATTCATAGAAGAACTCTTTTAGTAGCAAAAATCTGAAAACAAATGTGTGTGTGTGTGTGGGTGCCCATCCAGTGGAAAATGGTGAGCAAACTGTGGTATATGAACATTATGCAATATTATTGTGCCATAAGAAACAACAGACATGATGAATTCACAGAAATATGGGAAGACATAAGAAGTGGTGCAGAATTTTAATAAAACAGAACCAAGAAAATGATCTATACAATGACTACAATAATGTAAATGAAAATAAAACAAAAAAAGATATTCAGAATCAGATCAAATGCAATGATCAATCTTGATTCCAGAGGACTGATGATGAAACATGCTCTCTTCCTCTCACTAAGGAGGTTGGAGAGTTTAAATGTAGAATGAGGTCATTGTATTTGTGGCAGGTATTATTTGCCTGTCTTTCTTTGTTAAAATAGGATTCATGGAGAGGGGTATTGGGAAGTGATAGTGGTATAAAAAATAAAAAGCATTAATAAAACTTTTCTTAAATATCCTCAAAGTAATCAACATGTGTTTCATGTGCTCAATGAATACCCCTTCTTTTAGGGAAAGAATTGCATGTGAATCATTTGCTAGGGACATCTAGCAAGACACATTATTGCTACTGTTAAAAGTTCCCCATCTTGGGGGCGGCTAGGTGGCGCAGTGAATAGAGCGCCGGCCCTGGAATCAGAAGGACCTGAGTTCGGAGCCGGCCTCCGACACTTAATCCATACAAACAAAAACCTAGCCGTGTAACCTTGGGCAAGTTACTTAACCCCAATTGCCCTAAAGGGGCGGCTAGGTGGCGCAGTGAGTAAGAGCGCCTGCCTCGGAGTTTGGATGACCCGAGATCAGATCCGGCCTCAGAAAATGAGCACCCACGCATAAATAATGACTAGCCGTGTAACCTTGAGCAAGTTACTTAACCCCAATTGCTTTAAAAAAAAAATAACAAATAAAAGTTCCCCATCTCACGAGATTCCTAGAACATGCATAGGTAATAAATGTATGTGGGAGAAGGCTTGTTAACAGCTACAATGTTGGGGGCTTCTCGATAATCATGTTCTTTGGTAAAGACGCCTCTCAGAGTTTCCTCAGAAAATATCAGAATTTTGCCCCAGTTTTCCCTTATTTAAGATTTTCCCAAAGAACATTAGATTTTGGCTACTGCATAAAGTGTCTACAAAAAAATGAAAGTGCTCCCATAACTCTCCACCCTTTTCTTTCTGCCAGGGACTCAGTGCCTTCAGTTTGCCCTGCAGGTATGGTAATTTCCTACAGCAATCAATTCCCTACCCAGTTCTCTCTTGTCATAATATAGTCTAGGTTTTCTCCTCCTCCTCTGTACATCAGAAGAATTGAGGTCAACAACATGGGACTGTGCTTCCTGGTTTGTAGCTACTTTATTCTTTACTGACCATCTGTGTCCCAATTTTTTCCCTAACTTCTCTCTTAGTCCACCAATGAAAAACAAGGGTTATCATGGTAAAGTGAGTCAAAGTGTATGACTCAGGGAAAGGGTTTGTGTGTGTGTAGAGTTACAAGTAGAAACCTTGTAATTCTCTAATTCAGACAAAAGTTCTAGTAACAGAATATTAAAAGGGCTGCTACAACAAATTCCTTCCACAAGTCCCTACTCTACTTTTCATCATGGCATAGAGGTGATCCTGTGCTCTTGAAAATGATGCTAACAGTGAAGACTCCTCTAGATTCTATCAAACTGTAGTGGCTTCCAGATTCTCCTAGTGAAACTAATCATGCTGTTACAGGACCAACTTGGTGAAATATAACAAACTCATCACCAGTCTGTTGGCTATAAAGGGATGGAGTCTTTGGCCATGGCAACCATGACCTGTGTCCCTTCTAGGAATAAGTGATGTAAGAAAGCAGAATTTTTGGTAAGACTAGATTGGCTGATAGGGGTGAGTTGAAGAAAAGCAGAGACTGAAGGCACAACTGAGGAGACAAAGATGTGGACTTGGAAGTAGAATGGTTGTAGATAAAAAAAAATGACACCATGGAAAGAAGGCTAAACTTGCAGTCCCTGAACCTGAGTCTAAATTCTGACTCCAGCTGATCAAATTACTTAACCTTTCTGGACCTCTGGTATTTTCATCTGTAAGATGTTGGGGTTGAGCTAGATTCCTTCTAAGATCTCTTTCAGATGTAAATATATCATCTTATGAGAGTTAGAGGTCCTTAATCTTGTTTAAGCTTCCTCAGTGCCTTTTTTTTTTTTAATATTGTGTAATTACCAATAGAGCATTTGGCTGTCCGTCAGTTACTCTTTCTTCTTGTGATATGACCAGTTCCTGTCTGGTGATGCTGTTCTGCACATCTCCTATACCAACCTTTGTTGCAGCCTGCTCATATCTATCCTATGCCTTCTTCATTATTCTTTGGGTGATATGCAATTTTAATTCTTTAGCACTTATGATATTCCATAACTTAAAGCCACATTACTGAACAAATAGTGATGCTGAAAAAGGCCTTTGTTTCAGTGAGAGGCTTGCAGTAAATAAAAGCACTGCCTAATTTCCTGAAGGCAATCCATCCCACCCTCTTCTTATTCTTCAATCCTGGGTCCAGTTTACTGTCCATCTTCAGTGTCTGTCAAAGATAAATGAGCTAAAGAGCCAACTCTATAGGTTGTCCATCCAACTGTATGACATTGTCTGGTATATAAGCAGTCTTTATCTATGTGATTTTTGCCCCTGTGGACATTTAGGCATGTTCAGCTCAACCTTATTAAAACAGGCAATTTTTCTTAGTACTAAGTGATTATACTGAGAACAGTTCACTTACCACCTTTCCAGCCAGGGGATCATAGAATCTCTCCAGGAGTTGCACCACAGTGCTCTTCCCACAACCACTGCTACCCACAAGAGCCAAGGTCTGACCCTTCTTCACCTCTAGAGTCAGGCCTTGAAGCACGGGGACATTTGGCCGGGTGGGATAGTTGAACACAACTTCATTAAATGACACATTCCCTTCAAACTTGGCCTGAAATCAAAATGAAACCAATAATGGACTGATTATTATTTGAATAAGGAATGTTGAATCCAGGAAATTTTACAGGAGGCTATTGGGTCCAAATATAAATCTCATATACGATGTGTTCCTGGTACCATATAAAATCCTTATGTAGAAACATTGGTATATAAAATTCAGATAAAGTATCTATTCAGATAAAGTATACCTCAAACTACAGAAAAACTCATATGCCATAGGTCTTTCTATGAAAAGTCAGTGTTTTGCCCATTTATAACAGTTTGAAGTTCACAGGATTTTTTTTTAATTGAAAGAGACCACAGAGATCAAACCCACTCACTTGTAGGTGGGCTAGAATGAGGATACTGAAGCCCAGAGAGGCTAAAACCTCTTGTCCAAGGTCACAGAGGTAAGTGGCAGGGCTGGGATTTGAATTGAAGTTTTTCAATTCCAAATCTATAACTTTTCATCATGCCATGCAAAAAACCCTTGTGGAAAAAAAAAAACCCAATGTGCATGCACAAGAAACTCATAAATAAACTTAAATTTTAAAAAATTACATGGATAGAAGATAGAAACAGGGACACGTAATGAAGAATGAATACAACAGTATGGCCAGGTTCTGTAGGAATCGTGTCAGGAGGGCAAAGAAGGCCAAAGGCAACAAAAAAGGGTGAATTACTTTTTCTTTCTTCCTCTTTTTGGGGGCTATATTAAAGAAAAGAGAGGAATCAAAGAAGGAAGAAGACTTATGTTCATGGTGGAAGGGGTGATAATAATGGACAAAGAACAAAAGACAAAACTACTCATACTCTCATGTGCTTCTATTTTCTCTTCCAAGGAGAATGATCTCTGACCTGGAAAGAACAGGACAACAAAGAACTAATAGGAAGCTGAAACTTAACATAAGTAGAGATATAGTAAGGAAGCGCCTATTTGCCTTTGATGAATTCATCTTAACAGGCCAAGAAGAACTATATTTCAAGATACTGCAAGAGTTGGCAGATGTGTGAACCATTATCCATGATCTTGAAAAGATCTGTGAAATGGGAAAGGTGCCACATCTTTAAATGAGGGAGTGGGCTGCATGATTTCTAAATTCCATTTCACCTCTAAAGACTATGATCCTATTACTATGGAGCAGAATAAATATCCATAATTTAAAAAAAAAGGAGAGATTAAAGTCAGCAGACTACAGGGCAATGAGCTCATTGACTTCAATACCTAGCATCATCCAGGGAAACATTAATAAGCATTTATAAAAGGTAGTGGTGATCACAAAGGGCTGCATCCAGGACAGGTCATGACAGACTATCATTATATCTTTTTTGGACAAGGTTAATAGTCTGGAATTTGTAGCTATAATTTAGCTAAATTTTTGCAAGACATTTGACAGTCTGTTTTTCTTTCTTATTCTTTTGGTCAAAATGAAAAGATCCAGGTTTAGAGAATAGTACAATTCGATGAATTTCAAACTGATTGGATATCAGACATAAAGAGCTGTCATTCATGGTTCGATGCCAAGTTGAAAAGAGGTCTCTATTAGTGTGTCTCAAAGATTTGTAGCACCTTGAATAAATGTATAGATACCATGTTTATCGAATTTGCCAGTGATACAAACCTTGAAGGAGTAGCTAATGTACACATTGATAGTCATGATTCAAAAAGATCTCAAGAGGTTAGAAGAATTAGGTGCAATATAAGAAGATGAAATTTAGTAGAGATGGATGTAAACTCATGCTTGCATTTTAAAAATAAGTTATATATGTTTGATATGGAGAAAATGAACTGAAGTTCATTCATCTGGAAAAGGTGTGGTTTTTAGTGGATTATAAATTCAGTGCCAATGGTGTGACATGCCAGTCCCCAAACTTTAAGCTACATTAAGAAAAGCATAGTATCCAGAAGGAGGGAGGCACTGTTGTTTTCTGCCTAGTGCCAATCACATCTCAAGTATCCTTTTCAGTTCTGAACACCACATTTTATCATCAAGAACACTGATAAGCTGAAGAGTGTCCAGAGAAAGGTCACCAAGGAAGAACAAATTATGCTATATGAGCATTAGTTAAGGAAATGGGGAAGAGATGACTTTCAAGGGGAATGGTTGCAAAAGGGTTGACTTAGGAGGTATGTTCAAGTTTCTGAAGGATTGTCATATGCAAGATGGTGAGATTGTCACTTACTCTGGCTCTAGAAGTAGGCACAATGGGTGGAAATTGGGTAATCAGAGTTATCCAAAATGAGAATAGTTGCCTCAGGTAGCAGTGGGCTTCCCCTTAGTCAAGAAATTCTAGTAAAGGCTGGGGGTCACTTGTTGGGGAGGTTGTAGAGAGGATGGGTTGAGTTCAATGGCCTCTGAGGTCCTACCCAATGATGAGATTCTGTGATTCTATGAGTCTTATCCTGCTATTGAGGTGAGACCATGTCAGTAATTATCTTGTCTTTGTCTTATTCAAAAGCTTTGGGATTTAGCAGCTGCTTCTGGGTTTATCTTCAGGCTTCCAGACCTTCCTTGAAGTGATTCCATGGAGCCTGGGTAGTTGGAGAGGAGTCAAGAATTGCCCCAAAGCATCTGGTAAACAAGTCTTCCTCAATTTCCCCTTACGGGGTGCTTGAGTTAGGATTTCAGAATATTGAGTTGGAAGGAACCTCAGATATATCATTCAACCCTGACCCTGTAGAAATCCTTTCTGTAACTTTTTAAAAAGTAGTCATCCAGACTCACTATCTCAGTACCATGGTGACAACTCATGCCACTTTCGGACCACTTCAATGGTTAGGAACTTTTTCTTTATGTGGAACCCAAAGTGTCAATCTATTTGTTCCTTCTTCTTCTCTTTAAGATCAATAAAATAAACCTTATCCAACATAAGAGACCTTCAAATACTTGAGAGAGTTCATGTTCCCCCTCCCTAGGTCTTCTCTTCTCCAGGCCACACATCCCTTTCTTCCAAGCCATCCTCATAAGGCATAGTTTAATAGTCCACTTACCATCCTGGTGATTCTTCTCTGAATGTGTTCCAACTTTGAAATAATCTTCCTAAACTGTGTCTTCTTACACTATAATCTTTCCACAGAAGAACAAACATATTGGGAGCTACTAATAACTGAGTGATTCTTGACTCATTTGTTCATAATAATGATGAGTAGTAATTTTATGGAAATAAGTTGCTTCCAAAATGTGCCTATCCTTTGCTTTAGATAGAGAGCTTTCCATCAAGAAGCAGGCACATCCAAATAAACCTTGGACAGTATTTTGGTAACTCTTCACTTGGCTCTCTGGTTGCCCTTCTACCTCAATAATGAAGAAAACCTCTTTTGCCTCTTTGGGGACTAATTTGCATGTTGTAGCTTTGTTGGTTATGAGTTTACTAGGAATATAAAGCAAACATGAAATGTCTAGTGTAGGGTGAACTAAATGTATAACAGTTTGGCAAATGTATTATCATTTTTAGTTATCATAAAAAATTATAGCATATGACAAGGCATAGTGGAAAGAGCAATGAATTCATTGTTAGAGGACCTGGGTTTGAATGTCAGTTTTACAACCTGTGTGACCTTGGGCAAGACTTTCTTTCTTTGCCTCAGTTTCCTCATCTGTAAAAGGATGGAATTCTCCTAAATGACCTCTAAGGTTCCTTCCAGGTCTAAATCCTATGGTCCTATGATTTTCTGGTTAAAACTATCAGAGAGTATCACTGTGTTTCCAAACAATAAGTCAACTTCTAGAAAACAAAACAAAACAAAACAAAACAAAACATAAGCAGTGGTTAAGCATTCAAGAACTTACAGGCTTCAGTCCTGCTTCACTGTAGCTGTCTATGAGAGGCTCTCTTTCGAACAACATAAATAAGTGGGCTGCTGACAACTTGGCTTTAGCATAGTCTGGAGCAAATGAACTAGCATGTCCTAAGGCCATGGCCCCAAATACAATGGCAGAAAACACCCTGGAATAAGTACAGGTGGATAATGTCAGATCAGTCTCAACAAACAGTTTTTCAAATTCTGTAGGACCAAACAAAGTTGATTTAGCTTGTAAAATCTCTACTCTTCCTACTTACATTTATTAATATCCCCCAAATGCCCAACCTACTAACCCCCAACTCATTTTATGATTTTCCTTTACTATCCTGTGTATGCTACAATTCCTCCAAATTCCCTCGAAACACCAATAATAAAGAAATAAAAGAAAGAAGCTTGAGTTCACTGCCTGAGTTGGTTTTCTTCCCCTACCCACTTTCTTCTTTCCTTTAGGTTCTCACTAATTTCTAATAGCAGCTTCCCAATGTCTTTCACTTTTGATTATACAGTAGTTTTTGCATTGGGAGAATCAGGTTCATTATCACTTAACTGCAACAAATTGGATTATTTATTGTGGAAATTTGTGGATTGGGAAACTGAATCACATAGTGGCTGGGTTTTGACTCCCATCACACCGCCTACTGCTATATTGTACTCAATTCTGATGGAGAAAGACAAACTGGTTGGTAAAGGAGATAAAAAAGGATCACTGGAGAAAGTGACTATGTTATCTTGGAATTCATGATAGAAAAAAAGGAGTACTTGACATGGTCAGGTGTGTTCCTTAAACTTTTGGAAAACAGATTTCAAAAAGTTCACAGATGACTTCCATGGACAATGGCTATAAATGGGCAGATGTTTGAGAAAAGAATGGGAGATCATCCAAACATGAAATTCTGATAACACAATTGGAGAAGATGCTGATGAGAAAGGAAAGGGGAGCAACATCTCAAAAGATCAATGAGACTGCACAGGGCCTCTTTCAATGAGCTTAGATTTTTAAAGGATGAATACAAATGAGGGAAGGAAGGACGCAAAATTAAAGATGGATATAAAAGAAAGACACAGAACTGTTAGGATAGCAACATGAATGTGAATGCCTTTGGACAAGACAAGATTTGTGGGAAAAAATAATGATAATAAAAAAAGGGCATTTTAACCTATGTTTGAGGGAAAGAAGACAAACAAGGAAGGGAGAGGTCTCTTGCTCAAGGCAGATGAATGATGTAATGGTAACAGAGAAAGCCAAGTTCCTCTAATTCCATTTTACTTCAATCTTTGTATTAAGAAGAAGAATCTTCATGAAAGAAAGGGTAGGTTCAAGTTCAAGATAGGTGATAAGACAGTAACAAAATATATCTTCAGAACAAACAAATTAGATTCCAGAGGTTCAGAAAGAGTTTTCGGTTGTAATCACCATATTACTCTTGGTAATCTTTAAGGAATCGTGGAGAACAGGAGAGGAGCCAGAAGAATGTTGACTGGTGAATATAATCACTTTTTCAAAAATGGTGAATCCTGGAAATTACAGATGGTCCAGTGCAGACCCTGGGGATCTAGTTGTTACCCCTCACTCTCCCTTCACAACCTACCCACTTAATTTTTTGGTCATTTATCTCCATGATGATATTTTTTATGCAATTTGGTGTGACCAAATCATCATTGGTGACTATTATGCTATAGTCTATCTACACTCACCATGTGTCTCGCCATTGTCCTTAGGGTGATCTGCACCTTTGATTTCTCAGTGTTTCACATCCATAAAGTGAATGCAAAATTATTTGTGTTGAAAAGATGGGATTTTTTTTTCAGGGAGAAGACTGGGATTGCTGAAAGTGCTATGTAATTTCCCCAAATGATATCCATTTGCTCTCTTCCTCCTATTCCGTACTGGGCTCAGTTCACTGTCTTCAGCATCTATCCAAGGTAAATATATAGTTGGACCCAATTTATGGGTTGTGGATCCAATTTCATATCAGGTCTAAAGAAGAGAAAAGTCTTCATCCACTTGGTTTTTCCTGTGTAGATAGTTGAGTCAAATTCTTTTAGGGGTGATGGAATTCATTTAGGAGCCTCTTCAATGTTTGAGACAATGTAATCAGCATAATATCATCTATCACTTGTAAACAGGAACATTTAGAGAACTATAGAGGTCCTTTGTGAGTCCTCTCAGCTTCTAGTGCCTTCCCCTCTAAAAATTACCTCTCATATCCTCTGTATATATCCATCTATACATTATCTCTCCCATTAGAATAGGAACTCCCTGAAGTCAGGGTCCATCTTTTTGCATTTCTTTGTATCCCTAGTGTTTAGCAAAATATTTGACACATAGAAAATGCCTAATAAATTCTTAAGTGCTTGCTTATCTATAGGAAATCCCTTCTTTATTTGGGTTCTGTCCTCATGATGGTCTCAGAAACCTTTGGTGAAAATATATTTCCATCTTTTATTCCTCCCTTGATTTTACTGATCAAAACTATTTGTGATTGTATTTATCAAGAAATCTTACATAACTTTTAACACCCATTAGGAGACATATTTGATGGCCTTTAAAGCTGCATTTGTTCTATCAAACCAATGCTTTTTATAGTCAACAAACTGTAGGTAGAGTGGTACCTTGTATTCTCTGTAACTTTCAGTCGATTGTGTCTCTTAAAATTGTCATCTTCTGTAAGATATAGTTTGCAAAAGACTGTCCCCATCTCATATTTTTCATCAAGCATGTCTTAGATAATATTTGTAAATTATTTTCCTATCTTGTAAAGATGAGAAAGTAGCCATGTGGATTAATCTGGACTATTGAGTAGGATCCCAGATCCCTCCTTACTTCCACTATCTTTTTGCTAAGCCATAATTCACACAGCTGCCAAAATAATCTTCTAAAAACACAAATCTGATTCAAAATCTGCAGTGGCTCCCTAGTGCCTCTAAGATAAAATGAACTCCTGAGCTTGGCATTGAAAGTCACTCACAATCTGGCTTCAAACGACATTTACAGATTTATTACATATTATTCCCCTTCAAACACTCCATATTCTAGTCAAACTGACTTGCCTGTTATTCCTCAAATTTGGCATTCTATCTCTTAATTTCCTTTGCTGAAATGCACTTTTTCCTTTACCTCTGTGTTTTGGAACACTTCTATTCTTTCAAGGCTAGACACCACCTCCTACATGAAGATTTTCTTGATCCCCTTCTGTTGACAGTGCTCTTTCTTGCCTCAAATGATCTTGTATTGATTTATCTGTGTCCATTTTGTAGAATACAAGTTCTTTGAGGCCATGGGCTGGTTTCTGTATCCCCAGAGTCTAACCCAATGCCTTGCATATGCTAGCTTCTTGATATATGTCTATTTAATTAATTCAGTTGAATATCTTGAGCATCATCCCTCAGTATCCTTATATCATTTCTGGCAGAGTTGTCTTCAACATATACTTTGTTTGGTTTAGCTGTTTTTCTCCATTTATGTTTTCTTTAGTATTATTTCTATTTCTTCATTGAGGAAATATGGCACGTTGAGAAATATGAAATTAGATCCTACATCTGGTGATTCCAATAGTAATTTTGAACAAATTTCTTATAAAATTGTAGGGTTTTTTTCCCATATTTAATCTTTTTTCCCCTTCTTCCAGTTTTGCCCTAAAATGTTTTGGGAATAAACTGGCTTTATTGTACTTCACACCAGTCTTTCAATAAATTTCCTTCTCCTTTCATCACTACTCACTGTTTCATAGGGCAATGCTGGTCATAATCTTTTACTATCCTTTTTTTGTAAAATTTTACAAACAACTTTAAACTCTAAACTACCACTGCCCTTGATTGCCATATGTTGCCACTTGTCAAGGAGATAAAACATTTTCTGGTTGAGGTGGTTTCTGGGCTATTTTGGCTGTTTCCTTTATGTCACTTGAACTTATGTAGGAAATGGTAAACTCAATGTCTAAGTCTGTCCTTTATCCATTTTCTATTTTTCTGCATCAGTAGTTTGTTTAAATGAGACTTTCATTTCTTGATTCTAAATCATATTTTCTAACATTTTTACCATTCTCCCCTTTGTCCATCTTTGCATTGATGTCATCAAATATTAGAATATGTAGAAATTTAATTTGGAATTTTAAAAATCAAGCTCTTCTTAGAGCTACAATTACCTAGAAATGAACCTCTTTGCTTACATTCATGTTAACACCTGGGATACTCTTTCGTGAATATAGGTTCCACAAAAAAGCTGAGCCCAGGTTCAAGATACTTTGTGGGTCTGCATCCTCTCAAAGTCATATTTCATGAATTTGTGCCTGAGATATTTACTTTTTATTAAACATCTAGAGGACACATTTTTTTTTCAAAACAAAAGGTATTTAATGAAATAAAATAGTAATTCAACTAGTAGTAGAACCATTACCCCCTAAAGCTGCAGCACATTCGCTCACAAATACATAAGCCATCAATGGGAAGAGTGGACACGCCTAGGGAAAATGTGTGGGCGAATGTACACTTAAGTGTGTACCCTGGCCAGAGTACATGCAAGGAAGGCACACATGTAAGGAATGCACATGATCATGAACCATGCATGAAGTGCACACACATAGTGAACAAGTGTGGCCAGGGAACATGCATGAAAAGGCACACACCAGGGAGCCATGTGGCCAGGGACATGTGTGGGGCAAACACACATAAGGACACACATGTTGCCAGGGCAACTCACACCTCCACAACTGTAGGGCTGCTGATGTCCTCTGGTGATATCCTCATGTGGCTCTAATTTCTTCTGGGTGGTTCATCACTGCTAGGCATTGCTCTGATGGTCTTGTAGTTGCTGCTGGGATCCTTCACAAAGTATGTGCATATGGAGTTTCTCTCTATGACCAGCTTCTGGGCTTCTTCTGTTCCAGGACATGTACTGGCTAGTCTGGCTCCTGTCTTCTTAGGTGAAGTGACTAGAAAGCCTCTCCCTGATAAGCTTAGGCGAATAGCTCTTTTAATCTATGACCAAAGATATAACCTATCACACCTAGTTAAAGGTCTCAAAGGAAAACTAGTCAGTGTCTCCAGGCTAAAGACTTTTGTCTTAACTGTTTGGATTTGGTGGTAAGCTGTGTGAAAGTTAGACTCTAAAATACACCTCACTACCAAGATCCTATGGATTTTGCCATGCAAATGAACAAATATAGGGAAGCAAGAACAAAAAAGACTAAATGGGGCTGCTATGGGGTTATTGCCCAGTACCTTTAATCTTTTATTACAAACTCCTGCCTTTCATATGCAAATGTGACTGCCCACCAACCTCCAAAGCTTTGACTAGCCCTATACTCATCATGAGTACTACAATGTGAGATGACCAAGTATCCCATGATACTTGTTGTTCCCTTTAAACCTATGATAAGGCCAACTTTACCAACATCTTATTTGCCTCTTCAAGAAGAATATTTGGGCCATCCTTCCATTGAGTTAACTTCTTTAAATCTTCTAATTTCATTTATAGATGAATTGTCAATATTGATATGATTCAGTTCCATAATGTGTCAACCTATTAGTCACTGGACAAGTATTTTATATCTTAATCACCAACAGTTAACTTAATATTAATATTGTAATACTCTAATGGATTTATGATCTAACCAAAGTGGATTCTTTCCCTAGTGATGCAGATTTAAAAACATTCTTACATGTTTACAGTCAGTATTAAAACTTTAACACCATCTGTCCCTTTTCCTGTAACTCTACAACCATCACTTCTAGATCAAGCAAGTGCTTACAAAGGATTAAGGTACATTTTGTACTTTTTCTTCATTTCATGGATTGGCATGGCCAAATAACTTAATAGCCAGTTTTTAAACTACTGGTAATGAGACTTTTTGTACTTAGCTAGCCTGATCTTTGGACAACAATGTGGCATCTGGATTATCCTCAAAGTCTTCCTAGCATGATAGAAGCTGTTACAGCTTTTGCTCTATCAGCTTCTAGAAAACAGGATCACTGTCGCACCATCTTTTTTATTTAGTTCCAAAAATATGTGTGTGACTCAGTAAAATAAATAAATATATTACAGTAGAGACTAAACAAATACTGTATATTGCACTTATGCATTTCATTGTTTTTCATAGATACTATTATAAATTTCTGTAAAAGCACAACTAAATTAATTCAGAGTCATTTTTTTCCATTGAACATTTTAGAAAAATTTATAGGACAACCCCAGTGGAGGTCCTCAATATGTCTGATGTTAAAAAAAAAAAAAGGTCTTAATATTTGAAAAAAAAAAATAGGAGCCACAAAACTAGAAGGAACTCCCTAGAGGCATGCTTTTAAGTTATCGTCTTAGTTCTGGCCTGTTTGACTGCTTTACCATGGCCTCAGATGATGATACAACAATAATAGTAATAACATTTATATAGCATTTTATAGGAGATAAGAGGCCCCCTCCCTCCTCCTTTCTGTGTAGAGATGGGAGACTCTGAGTGTGGAACATTACGAATACTGTAAGACTGTCTCCTCCCCCTCCCCACTGACCTCCCTTTTTTTTTGGTATGGGTTTTTTGTAGGGATAGCTCACTAGGTGGGGAAGGGGGAGGACTCTGAAATGGAAGTGAAATATAAACAAAGGTTATTAATAAAAACTTTTTTTTTCAAATGTGAGGATGTAGAAGTAAAAGCCAGAATAGAATGCTATGTGTGAGGTGGGGAGGCCCCTGACACAGAGACTTCTGGAAACATGAGAGATCCAGAGATCCCTCTGCACATTCAACAGCCCTAGGAGGGAAGTACTATAAGTGTTATGATGTCTTCTTTTGAAATGAGGAAAGTGAGGGTCAGACAAGTTAAATAACTTGCCCAGAAAGTGTTAGAGGCAAAATCAGAACCTATATCTGTAATGACTCCAAATTCAATGCTCTCTTCACTCATTGTACCACACTGCTGTGCTGATCAAATTTACTAAAGACATAAACCTGAGAAGGATAGCTAATATATTCAATGACAGAATCAGGATCCAAAAAGCTTTTAACAGGTTGGAGTGATGGGCTCAAACTAATAGGATGAGGTATAAATGTCCTTAGGGCAAAGAAACTTAAAAGACCTACAATAAAAGTAGTTAATATGAAAAAGGCTTGAGATAGATCTTGAGTGAATGCAAGCCCAATGTGAATTAATGGATCCTAAAAACAAGTGTCATCTTAATGAAGAGAAGCCCAGTATCCAGAACAAAGGAAGCAGCGGTTCCAATGGCCCTTCTGTGCCCACTTGAAAGTATTAAGAAGGGCAAGGAAAAATCAGAACATGTGTATAGGATCTGGGCAGGACTCAAAGCCAAGTCATATAAGGAATGGTTGAAGGATTTGGTGACAGTTGACCTACCAAAAAATTCTTTAGGGGAAGATGTCAATATATCAAAGATGACTGTGTTGATATGGTCACTCCCCGATACTCATTTTCTATATTGTCTCAACTCTTTAGATAAAGTTGTCTGAGTCTCAGAGAGGCCATGTAACTTGGCTATAGTCATTCAGCTAGTTAAGTATTAGAAATGGGACTGAAATTAAATCTTGTTGGTGCCAAATCCAGCACTCCATTTTGTTTCTGCTTCTCTTAGTATCTGGATGTGGGAAAGTGGGTGTGGGACAGGAAGGTAGACATGGGAGCAAGTGCTTGATATCTATTTTCAAACATCCAAAAAATGTCATCTGTAAGAAGGATTAGACTACTGCACGCTTCCAGAGAGCAGAACTAGGACCAATGAGTAGACATTATAGGACAGCTGACCTCAGTTCAATGTATGGAGGAACTTTTTAACAATTAAAACCACCACATGTTGGAATGAGTTGACTTGGAAGTAGTGTTAGAGTCAGAGAACAGCCTGTGAGGGATTTTGTAGGGAAGATTCCTACGTGGATGGAGGATTGGACTAAATGATCTACTTCTAAGACTCTTTTTATCTCTAAGATTCCAAGGGTCCTAACTTCCAAACTGTGGTTTCTTCTATAGCACCTCCCACATGTTAATAACAATCATCATAGCAAAAGACTATTTTCAATTTTAAAACTCCTTTGATTGAAGTTTTTCCTGTCAAAGATCCTCTCTATTTACAAAAGAGAAACTTCTAAACTTAAGACAACAGTATAGCCTAAAAGAAAATTTAAAGATACTCACAGAATAACATCTCGAAAACGCATGTGTCCATTCACTATTAGGTAAGCACCAAATCGAAAACAACCAGCATAAGAAAAATACATAAATGCCTGAGAAATGCTAAAAGTGATTCCATAAATGTGGGCCTTTCGCACAGAATTCCTGAAAAGGAAGACCAAAAATTAGTTTGTTTATAATAATTGCCTCATTTTTCTTCCTTAACAAGATGATAGGATTTGAAATGAGATGGACTCGACCCTGGATTTCTTGAGTAGTAATTCACAGTTCTTGCTTTCATCATATTGTCTCCTGTTACATTTTTAAAAAATCTTTTAAAAACCTACCTGCTTATCTAATGCTTCCACATCCTTCTCATTACTATACTATTTGAAGAAATATAATATTCAAGATTTTTTATGTAGTATCTCATTTCACCTCCCAACCTAAGCCAGGTATTATTATTATTATTATTATTTTTTGCTTTTTTTTTTGGAAGGGCAATTGGGGTTAAGTGACAAGTGCCCAAGGTCACACGGCTAATAAGTGTTAAGTGTCTGAGGCTGGATTTGAACTCAGGTCCTCCTGGCTCCAGGGCTGGTTCTTTATTCACCGTGCCACCTAGCCACCCCCTAAGACAGGTATTATTATCCCCATTTTATAGGTGAGGAAACTGAGGCACAGAGAATCAGGGTCACATAGTAGGCATCTGAGGCAAGATTCTAATATCATTATTATACTATTTGAGGAAATATAACGTTCAGGACATTAATTCAATATTGATTCACCCTCTTTTAAAGCAAAACTCAGGTACTTACTAAGAGATTTGTGTTTATTTTTTACCTGTAGGGCCCATTCAAATTTTCTCCATACATTGATTCAAATTTCCTTTCTTGGGTCAAAGACACAACCGTCCTTATGTTGTCTATTGCCTCCGTTGCAATCTGTAACACAGACCAGTTCCTCATTAGAAGAAATAATACTATACTATAGTTTATTGCACTGCATTATAAATTATTATTATTAGTCTGTACCTGTGATTTTATGGGGAATTCTTGGCAAAGGACCACCCACACTTATACATACTCACCAGCAATATGGAAAGTTCCCTAGGACTCTGAGAGGTTAAGCAACTTGGCCACAGTCCCAAAAGAGGCAGAAAATGAATACAGGTCTACCTTATTCCCAAGATGACCTTCAGCCCACTACATCATACTGCCTTTTATAAATGTTACTATGTAAATACAGTATTAATATCTTTATTATTTTATTATCATAGTAATATTTGAACAAGTCAAAGATCTATGATTTCATTAGTAAGGGAACTCCTTTTATTGAATGTAGACTATAATGTATCTAAAGCTTAGTAGAAATAAGTCTTAGAAATGTTAAGTCTTAGAAGGTTGAGACATCCCCCAGGCCACACAGCAGATAAGTAGGATCTGGAGAGATGCTAGAAGAAACTAAAACTCCCTAAGGGTAAGGCTAAGTAAATAGCATGCCATTAACCTGTATTGTGCAGGCTAGTCCTTGGTGGGGAAAGTCTGTCGAATTCATTCAATTTAACTAATTCACTTGGTAGTACAATGAAGTGAATTTTGCCCTTGGAGTTAGGAAATCTAGATTGCACTCCTGGTTCTGTTCTCTATTAGGTGGGGGACTTAATCTACCTGAGTCTGAGATTTATCACCAGTAAAATTGAATTAGTAAAACGTGCTCTGGATGTGCTCCTAAATTAAGAAATATATTAAAAGTGCTTCATTTTACCACCAAGGAAGCTATGCCCAGAAAATCTTAATCACTTGCCCAAGGTGAAGGAGTGTTAGAGGAGCCTTTTGAGCCCAAATCCTTTGATTCCTCGTGACATAGTGGATAGAGGGCTGGGCCTGGAGGAAGGAGTTCAAATCCTGCCTCAGATATTTACTAGCTATGTGACCCTGGGCAAGTCACTTAATCCTCTTTGCTCCAGTTTCCTCATCTGTAAGATGATCTGGAGAAGGAAATAGCAAACCACTCCAGTATTCTTGCCAAGAAAACCCCAAACGGGGTCACAAAGAATCAGGTGTGACTGAACAACAAAAGTATTTAATATAGTGCTTTAATAAATAAATAAAATATTTTTCTTATAGTCTCTCATTTCACCTTCCCAATATAACCCTAAGAAACAAGTATTATTATCCCCATTTTATAGATGCAGAAACTGAGGCATAGAGAACCAGGATCATATAGCAGGTATCTGAGGCAGGAAACCTGGGATTTAAGTCCCAGCTTTGGCACAATATCAGCTTTGTGACTATGGAAAAAACATAACCTCTCAGTGCTTCAAGTGATACTTAAGACTGGTAAGTTACAGGTAAATTGGTGGCCTGTATAAATGACCAGAGATTCTCCAGGGGAATGAAATCACAGATTCACAATCCAAAAATTAAAATTCAAACTGAACCAAATTTTGAAGTTTGGGGAGGCAGCTCAACAGAGAATGTTACAGTCAGGAAGAATGACTTTCAGGAATTGGGGGAGGAGCCCTAACGCCAGACAGGCCCTGGATTTATCAGTAGCAGTTCATCGGAAAAGAATTTGACTAGTTGATGCTTTGAATTTTGAAAGTCTATAACTATGCCTTTGTATATGGGTTGGTTAATTTTCACTGATAGAAAACCCAGCATATTCTCTTCAGGTCACTACAATGACAGACATGCCCTCCTGGAAAGCAGTCCTCTATTCTTAATGGATTCCAGGACAGTCCGCCTCCAAATTGTCTATTGGCTAGGCCTTTTCGCCTCTCTGGGGATTCCTGAGAGAAGCTTTATTTATTTATACGTACTCTAGTCTTGCAATCTTTTCCTGGGAGATCTCATCTGCCTTAGATGGGTACTTAACAGCTTCCTGTGAAAACCCCAAGCCAGAGAGAGGCTTGAAGCTCTGAATCCAATTATCGGCCATTTTTCACCTCTTCAATCTTCTTCCACTGATAAGAATTTTAAAAGCCTCTTCTAACCCCTGCAGCCCTGGCCCCTTGCCACTTTCCTCTGCTTTGCAACTTCAGGGGTTTTCTCTCCTTCATCTCTGGATTTCTTGCTTTCTCTTGCTTTTCCTTGCTTTCTATCCTAGGATGCTTCCCTTCTTGGACTCAGATCCAGCATATCTCTCCCCACTCCCAGATCCCCTTCAGGATTCAATTCAATTCAACAAGCATTGGTTAAGTATTTTTGTTTGTGCCAGGCACTGAGCTAGATGAAGATTAGATGAAATGGTATAATTAAGGCCCTCACAAGATTCAGCTTTCCTCTGAACTACCCTATTAAGTAAGTTGATTGGCTGCCCCTACCAGAGTCAAATCAACCCTTTACTTCACACTGTATGTATGTGTGTATGTACATGTATGTGTATATCTATCTAATGTGTGTATAGATGTATATGCACACACGAAAAGTATATGTATATAACACACACACACACACACACACACACACACACACACACACACCCCCAAACCATACAGAAAGGGAAGGTACCATAGTATTTAGAAAGTGGCCTTGGAGTTGGGATCTAAGTCCCAACTCTAAGACATATTGGTGGTGTATCCTTGGGACCTTGGGCAAATTACTTAATATCCTGGTGTTCCTGAGCATCTCTCTAAAACTAATTTATAGGAAAATACTGACATGGATCAATGGAAAACATTTCCCTTGGAGGTTCTGTATGCCAGTGAAGCGACAGGTCTAGTTTCTAGCCTGACCCCAACAATACTAAGTTTCATTATATAACATGTAAGGGCTGGCAAACAGAGTACCTCAAAAACAATGGCCACTTATGCACCATCATCCACTGGAGAAGATGAAGAAGAAGAGAAATCCATCAAAGAATTCCATAAGACCCTCTGAATTAAATCAACACACTACAGAATAATTCAATGGTGGGAATTGGTAAGAACAGTAGAAATATATATTTGAAAATATAGCTCAGGAATAAGGAATAAAAATGTCAGAGGCTTGTGGACTACTCGGAAGCCTCATACACATACATTTCTTCAGTCACTGTTGATTACAGTAAACAATATTATTCAAAGTAATGGACTCCAAATGCCAAGACTCAATAGCACGTTTCCCAAATATGTTTGTACGTTCACATGAACCTTCATCAGACTCACCTTTCCAGCAGCTTCTAGTTCCCTCTTGTCTCTTTTAGCATTTCCAGCTAACATTTTCATTTCAATGATTCCTGATAGAGCAATGATTGGAACAACTGATAATAGCAAAAGGGTTAATTGCCAACCGTATACAAATGATATGATTATTCCAGTCCCAAGGTTTGCTGTGTTCTGAGCAATCAAAGCCAGCCTGCTACCTGTAGCCTGAAAAGGAAAGAAGGAAGCATCTGTGTTCCATGTTCCAAGCAAATGAGCTTATTCACTGATTCATTCAACAAGCATTTCTTAACATCCCCTCCCCCAAATACATGCCAGGTACTGGGCACAAAGATATACAAATACCAAAGCAAAAAAGGCCCTGCCCTCAAGGAACTAACATCCTTCTCAGGGAAGATAACATGGACACAGATAAGTAAGTATGAAATATAGACTATTAAATAAACTAAGTAAATATAAGATATAGGCAAGTTATAATGTATGGGAAAAATTAGAGATGATCTCTCAAAGAAGTTCAAAGTTAGTTTCAGATGTGGCAGGTCACAGGTGGGTGGATAGCCCTACCACATGTGGACATCAGGAAAGGCTTCACGTAGAAGACATTTGAGCTAAGTCATAAAGTGAGCAAGGGCATCTAAGTGGCAAAAAAAGGAGCCACATTCTAGCCATGGGGAACAGCTAATACAAAGGCACCGAGAGTATAGGCTGTCTTTAAAAAGACCATGTAAACCAGTGACTGACTACAATATAACTAGAATATAAAGGGTTTGCAGTGTGTGTGTGTGTGTGTGTGTGTGTGTGTGTGTGTGTGTGTGTGTGTGAGAGAGAGAGAGAGAGAGAGAGAGAGAGAGAGAGAGAGAGAGACAGAGAGACAGAGAGACAGAGAGACAGAGAGACAGAGAGACAGAGAGAGAGAGAGATGGGGGGAGTGGAAGGAATAATCTGAGATTATACCAGAAAGTTAGTTTGAAGTCAGATTGTGAAGCTTTCTAAATAATTAGCTGTGGATTTTGTATTTTTTTGGAGGCAATAGTCTACTGGAGAGACACGGCTGCTAGGATGGAGCAATGGAGAGAGCATATGGCCTATAGCTAGGGAAATCTGAGTTCAAATCTGACCTCAGCCACTTACTACCTGTGTGACCCTGCACAAGTCACTTAAACTGTTTGCGTCAGTTTCCTCATCTGTAAAACAAGGATAATAATAGCACCTACCTCCCAGTGTTGTTACAAGGACCAAATGAAATATTTGTAAAGCACTTTGCTCGATGCCTGGTACACAGTAAAAGCTACATAAGTGTTAGCTATTATTATTCTCAAGCAGGGGAGGGACTTGGTCATACTTGTGCTTTAGAAATATCATATGGGCTGCTTTGTAGAAGATAGATCAGAGAAGAAAGAAAATAGATCCTGGGGGCTGACTTGGAGGCTACTCTAATATTCCAGGTGCAAGGCGATGAGGGCTTACGGTGTGAATGGAGAAAAGGGGATGAATATAAAAGTTGGTGTTGCTTTAGTCTCTTCAGTTGCGTCCGACACTTCATGACCCCATATGGGTTTTTTTTGGTAAAGATGCTGGTGTGGTTTGCCATTTCCTTCTCCAGTTCATTTTACAGATGGGGAAACTGAGGCAAACAGGATCAAATGACTTGCCCAGGGTCACACAGTTAGTAATTATCTGAGGCTAGATTTGAACTCATGAAGATAAGTCTTCCTGACATTCTGAGCACTGTGCTACCTAGCTGCCCACAAAGAATTTAGAGGAACTAAAATTGGGAACACACAGCAAATGACTGTATACGGGGGTTAGGGTAAGGAATATTAGATATTAGATTAGATGAGATATTAGAGAGAGGGATGAACTGAAGATGCCTTTGTATGAATCCCTGAGTGGATAGATTCTGTATCTCCTCGGAGGCTTGCTTAATTTCTTTATAAAGGACCCCCAAACATGACACTACATCAGTGGTTCTGGTAGTTTTTCTCCTACTTCCTTAAACTTATTCTAGTCTTCTGTCTCTCTTCTTATGGATGGGGTAGAAAAGAAGCCAATATCTTCTATCAAGGGGATAAACTCAGAGCATCCCAGAACCTTGGTGTGGGATAACCTCAGAGGATATCCAGTTCAATGAAGACCAAAGCATGCATCCTTTCTATGACATTCCTGATAAGTGATGATGGATCCAGTCTCTGCTTGAAGGTGTCCGATGATGGAAGACCCACTACCTAGAAAGGAAGGGAGCCCATTCTATTTTTGGACAGCTCGAATCAATAGGAATACCGTCCTCATGTTGGCTCACATTTGCCTCCCTGGATTGTCTAAAATTGTCATCTGAAGATAAGCAAAACATATCTACATCACAGCCTTTGAAATATTTGAGCTAATCAGTCAATTAGTGGGTGTCAGGCAATGAGCTAAGCACTATGGATACAAAGAAAGGCAAAACTACTGTCCCAACTTTGAAGAAATTCACAGTCTGTGAGAGAGACAACATGCAAACAATTATTCACTAACAAGCTATAGACAGGATAAATTGAAGGTGATCACCAGAGGGAAGATATTGGGATTAAGGGGGATTGGGAAAGGTTTCCTGTAGGAGGTAGCATTTTAGAGTCACTTTTTACATGCATTGGAAGTGACTGGAGCGGGAGCTCATGTCAAGATTTTGCTTCTACTCCTCCATCTTGGCTCCGCCTCTAGGAGGTAGCATTTTAGCTGAGACTTGAAGGAAGTGAGGTAAACCAGGAGGCAGAGATGAGGAGGGAAAGAATTCCAGGAATGGAGGACGTCAATGCGTTGAGTTGGGAGATGGAGTGCTTTGTGCAAGAGATAGCAAGAAAACTAGTGTTACTCGATCACAAGGTATGTGGGGATATAAGGAGAGTGGAAAGGTGAGATAAGGGAGAAGTTAAGAAGGCTTTGAACACCAGATTCTATAATTGATCCTGGAGGTGACAGGAAGCAAACAGAATTTATTGAATCAGGAGTGACATGGTCAACTCTGTCCTCTAAGAAGATCACTTTGGCAGCTGAGCAAAGGATAGACCAGAGTGCCGAGAGATTTAAGGTGTTGCTATAGCTCAGATGTGAGGTGATGAGGGCCTGTACTAGGGAGGTGGATGTGTCAGAGGACAGATGGGGGCATATGCAAAAGATTCCAATGAATTTAAAATCAACAGGATTAACAACAAATTAGAGTGAAGAGTGGAGGATGGCACCTATGTGGCTGGCTTAGGTGACTAGAAGGAGGAGCGATAGCCTCAAAAATAATTAAGGAAATTCCAAAGAGAGAAAGATTTAGGGGAAAGGTAACGAGTTCAGTTCTGTACTTGTTGAGCTTGAGACATCCATGGAACTCTAATTCTAATTGTCTGAGAACACCGATTATGTTGCTATAAATCCTTTCTTTCTCCAGGCTAAAAATTCACAGATCCTCCAGCTGAACCTCATTTGGCATGGCTTCTGCTTCTAGAATCATCCTGGCCTCCCTCCTTCAAACTGGTTCTGGTTAGTCAAATTCTTTCTTAAGACATAGCACTCGGAACGTGGCACAATACTGCAGGTGAGAGGGCAGAATACAATGGAAATATTACTGCTCTAATTTCGAACGGTATTGAACTGTATTCCAATGAATGCAATCTAATCTTGCATTAATATTTTGGGGTTGCCACATCATCTTACAGTTGACTCATTACTAATGATAATGACAATAGTATTTATTTAGAGTTTTAAGGCTTGCAAAGGACTTTGACTCTGTATATGTTAATTCATTTTATCCTCACAACAACCCTGAGAGCTAGGTGGACTGTATTATCCCCATTTTTCTGACAGGGAAACTGAGGCACCAAGAAGTTGTTAAGCAGCTCATCCAAGTGAAGCATCCAGGATCACACAGCTAGCAACTGGCTGAGGTGTGATACAAGCTCAGGTCTTCCTGACTCCAAAGTGATTTGCAGTTAGCCAACATGTTTATCAGGTTTTCTTCATAGGAATTGTTTTCTAATCATTTCTTCTCTATCTTGTGTAGATGGCTTTTTTTTTTTTAAACCCAAATGGAGGATTTTACCTTTATCCCAATTAAATGACTCTCTTTGGGAATTCACTGATTCTGGTCCACTAGGAGGGTATTAATGGGCTAAAAACATGGTACTGATTTAACAGAATTTGTGTAATGCTGAGAGAAATGTATCTTGTATTACTCTGTATGTGATTTCTATTTACTTAGCCTGCTTTACTCCCTCCTCAGTGGAATGTGAGCTCCTTGGAGCAGGGAATGTTTCATTTTTTGTGTATCCTAAGCCCCTAAAACTTCATAAATATTTGTTGAATTGAATTAAAATGGCAAATATTAAAACCTCTATTAGGTAAACATTCCCTGGAAAGATGGGATGCTATTGACATTGATTTCCAGCTATGTCAAAGGTGAAAAATGCACCAGCAGAGACTAGGTTACATACTCCTTGAACTTGGGAAGCATCAGTTGCAAGCCTTGTCGAAAGCGCACCGGTACTGTTCTTAGGATCATCAAACCAGCTCATGTCCTATAACAAAGCCAAATAATATTCTTTAAATCACGAAAAAATGGATTTATTTGGTCCTGTCCTATGATTTCACTAGTGTAGAGAACCCCTAGTATGGGAACTTCCTCTGCTAATGTTACTAGGCAATTCACTTATAACACCATCTTAGAATATTACTCGGGGGTACTTCCAGACTAAATAACTTGCCTGTGGTCAGAATTTGGCAGAGGCAGGATTTGAATCCAATTCTTGGTGATTCCAAGACTGGCAATCTATCCACTTATATGATTATTGCCTCTCTGTTCTTGAAACAGTGAGGTAATGCTCACCACTCCCCAAACAACAACAACATAAATTCTCAACCCCTAAGAACAAGAATAGTATGCACATATTGGGCACATGCTTAATCTGGACATGGAAGACTGTAGTGTCAATTCTTGACCATATGGGATATATTTGAAACTCCCATTGCCATTCTACAGTCTATGTATACCCTCAATGTTGACTTGAGAAAGAGAGCAGCCTAGACCATTTTGGAAGAAGGGTGAAGGTTCGGCCAATACTGAACATACTCCTTAGATTTGGGACTCCTACATAGAAGTTATACCAGCAGTTAGCTGGCCTGCCTTCAAAGGGACAACATTGAACTTGTAACGTTGAACTTGGCATCACAGGATCTGAATTCCAATTCTAACTCTCTCACTTATTATCAAATCATTTAACTGCTTTGGGCCTCATTTTCCTCATCTGTAAAATGAACGGGTTGGACAAGATGGTTTCTAAGGTCCCTTCACACTATACAGTTAGGATCCCATTGTGGCCACTAATATAGTGCTTGTTTCTAGTCCTAGAGTTCTCTCTTTCTTTGGTGCAGAACCCCAGAGTTTGTATGGTGGAGGTGGAAGGGAAAGGTAGCGAGGAGGTCAGTTTGCAGAGCTGAGAACTTTTTAAAATCTAATTTGCTACCTGACTACTGTATTTTAGGTCATAGGTCTTAATAAAACTTCTAATGAAGCCTCCAGAGTACAAGATGGCTCTTGTCTTGAAAATGTTGTTAGCTTGAGTCTACCAAGTCCACAGAATCTATTTTTCTCATTCTTTTACTCCCCATCCCCCCAACACATTAGCAGTGTAAATGGTCTAGGAGAGGTATATTTGGGTGTATGTTAATTCTGTGCAGATGGAATCCCAATCTCAGCACACCTAGCTGAATGTAAGAGTGAATCTACAAAGCAAGAGAGAAAAATACCTGTCTTAGCATTGCCTTAAAAGCCATAAACCGAAGTCTTGTTGTGAGGATCTCCCCAGCTTTACCAAATGTGAAGCCCTGATTGAGAAGAAAAGAAAAAGGCCACCATTGTTATTTTCTATCTTCCCTAGGTCTTAGGCATAAACTTCTCAGATGCAAACACCTACATATAACTTTCACCATCCAAGAGAATTCTGATCCACTTTAGGGATTTCTGCTTTGTTTTTTTAGAAGAACTCTACCATCAGTAATGATCCAGATTAGTGAATCTCCTAAAACAACAGTCTCTAGTTGCTCTTAATGGTGTTCAAATGGAAGTGTTCAAATGGAGTGTTCATATATCAAGTCTCAAGTTTGTAACAGAATCCTGGGCCTAGAGGACACCTTGAAAGGCTGCTGAGTTGATTCTGTTTGGGGGCTTGGTTACGCCCAAACTCTTCTGAACATTTATTGTCTGATTCATTCTTAAAGACTTCTGTGTAGAGAGATTTCATTTTATGTTAGGTGCCATTTTTAGGAAGAATAAGACAGGGTGAGTCAGAAGTCAGAAGATAAGATAGGATGAGTCAGTCATAGACTCGGGTTCAGTCCCTGCCTCTGACACATACTGGCTATGTGACCCTCATACAGGTCACTTACCCCCTCAGATCCCTGGGCAAAGCCCCAGAGTAAACATCTGAGTACCACCTTTAGGCCATACGCATTTTCCTACCCTTAAGGAGCTTGTTTGCATTAAACAAAAACTTGTCCAATGACATTTGTTTTCTTAATCATTATTTCTAAAAATTATCTTTCTTTTTTTATATCGCCTTCACTCCCCAACATATCCCTCCTCCTTCACTCCCCCAGAGTCATCCCTTATGACAAACTATTAATAAAAAAAATAAGATCTACAAAACTAATCAACAATCCACTGTCTACTGTTACATTCAGAGCTTTGTTCCCACAGTACCCCACTCTCCAAAAAGGAAGGAGGGGGGTACATTGGTTGACTTTCATTTTTATACCATACCTATCTCCAAATGGAGAGACCATCTCCCACCTCCCGGCACTGAATTCCTCCCTTGTAACAACAACAAGATTAAGCAAAACCACCACGATATTTGTGACCAGGTCAGAGAGCACACACACACACACCTACACACACATACACACACACACACCTACACACATACACAAACATGCACACACACATACACATGTGCATGCACACCCCCCCACTCACACACACACACACATTCACACACACACACACCCCACTCACACACACACACTCACACACACACACATACACACTCATACACCTGCAGTCCCCCACATCTCTGCTGACAGAAGTCTGTGTAATTATCTATTCTCTAGGACTAAGACTGGCCATGCTAAGCAATCAGAGCTTGCGTCCAAACTGCATTTTGTGATTTCAGTTGGCATGAAGGATTTAAAAGCGTGGCTTGGTTTGATGACTGGCCCATAATGCATGTAAATATTTGGAAGCAAAGGAAGAGATGGCTGGGCACCTACCTGGAGGAAAAAAGTAAAAAAAGAAAGAATCCCGAGCCCTAAAAACAGCAATGAGAACATATTGCACTTCTGTTGCTTCACTTCGTCATCCCCTGGTCCAAAAATCTATAGAAGAGCAAGGAAAAAACCCACTCGGATTAGGTGACTTTCCTTCTGTTGCTTCTTTGCTTTTCCTGCTCTAAACAGTGGTATTTGGGACACTTAGCAGAAACTAGACCCCTAAGCCATGGGTTTAATAAAAGACGAAGCAGTTTCAGAGCAGCAAAACCTGTGGTTTCACTGCTATAGAGAAAACTCCTAATGTAGACAGGGTGGCAGCTGGGAAAGAACACTGTTCTTTTCTGCCTATGTGACAATGGGGACCCTAAGGCAAGCTGTCTCATGTCTCTGGGCCACAGTGTCATCAGCAGTAAATTGAGGGGGTTGGATTTCATGTCCTTTAAAGATAATGAGGGAACTCCCTCTCTAGAAACAGATGAGCAATCACCCTATACTTCAGAGGTTTAGAGAACCCTCTGGGACACTTCAAGGTCAACTGACTTTGAGTCATATAACCAATATGTGTAGGAGGCTAGGTCTGACCCTAGGTCTTCTTGACCTCAAAACCAGCACTCTAAATGTACTATACCAGGCCATATAGTTAATCCAAAGTAATCTCAGTTTATTTAATTAATTCAAGGTTATTCAATGTTACTGTTGTTGTTACATGGGAGGGATTCAATGTTAAAGGTATTTTGTAAACCTGTAAAACTTAAAGCACTACATAAATGCAAGTTGTTATTTATTATAATTCTAATTCTTCTTTATGGTATCAAGGTGACACAGTGGATAAAGTGCTGGATTTTAAGTTGGAAGGTCTTGAGGAACAATCCTGCCTCAGACATTTACTAGCTGTGTGACACTGGACAAGTCACTTAATCTCTGTCTACCTCAGCTGTAAAATGGGTTAATAATTGACCTGCCACATGCGATTATTTTATCAAATGAGATAACTATGCAAAGCACTTTGCAAACCTTAAAATACTATAAAAAACACTTGTGGTGATGATGATGATGATGATGAACTTTCTTTCATTCTAAAATTCTATGAGCTTTATCAGCTCAAATTTCACCTCCCTAGTTGTTAGAATGTCCCCTAATTACTTCTACATTTTGGATTTCATCATGTATGATAAATTATCCATGATAAACCCACTCTATACGTTTTAACTATTTCTAGCCATACATTTAATCTTATATGTGATCAATTTAATAATCTATGACAAATGTTTTTTAATCCTTAAAGCACTATGTAAATACAAGCCACCATTACTACTACTATGCTGTTACTATTCCCCCTCTCTTCTCACTAGAATATAAACTCCTTGAAGCAAAGACTGTCTCATTTTCAGTCTTTAAATCCCAAGTGCCTTGCTTAGTGCCTATCACATAGTAGGTATTTACAAATGCTCTGAGCTTCCTATGAAGTCCATAAAGTCTAGTGTTCCAGTGTCTTCTCCACAGAGACTCAGATTCAGCTTTGTTTCACTTGAAAACATTTTCTTCAAGTGGGCAGAGATATACAATCATGGACCAGATCTAAAGAAAGTTAACCAGCTACTTCTATTCAGCTATTAGGTCAACATACAGTCACTGAGGCGTGGATGACTGGGTGATGTTAACTGACGGACTGACGAAAGTTAACATGTTACCTGATTTTTTTCAGACTTACTGCTAACATCTCTGAGAATATTATTGAAAAGGCTGGCTGTAGGGCCCCATTGACAATGGCACAGACAGTTCCCACCACAAAGTAAGGCCATTCTGTTTTATTCAGCTTCAGGACTTTGAGAAAAGAGACTGGTGGCACATCTGAGTCCTAGAACACAGAAGAATCCAGAGAGAGAATTATTCAAAACACAAATGAGCATTCACATGCTAGGACCATCAATCAAAGAACAATGACTTGTTAAGCACCTACTGTGTGCCTAGCACTATGATAGTTGCTATGGAAGACAGGAAGTGTATGGCATAGTCACTACCTCAAGGGACTTAAAATATAGTTGAGAATATAAGCACCACCGGCATTCCTGTTGGGGAATAAAATGCATATAAAATAATGCATTTGTTTATTTGTATCCTGAACTGTGATTTCACTGAGAGGGAAAATTCCCTGTGAGGAAACCCTCTACCAATGAACTGTTCTGCAAATTATGGTCTCAGAAAGTTGGCTGTGGGCATTAAGGGGTTAAGTGACTTCCTCATGTTCACATGTCTAATAAGGGCCAGATGCAGATACTGACCTGTGCTCCAGACTTCCCAGGCCAGGTCTCTTTCTACTCTTTCAATATATTAATTATAAAGTAAAAATGTGGCAGCTTTGGTGAATTTGACTGAGTCTTTCCTTTTTCCCCTGTTCCCTACTCTCTTTTAAGGCACAGAGGAATAAGGTAAGAGGGTAAGAGAGTGAGATTAGGAAAATACATGATTTCCCAAGATGTTGAAGACTGAGGAATCAGTAAGTGCAGAAAGGCACCTGGCAGGGACAACAGATTAGAGAAAGAAGATAAGAAACGGAGGGAAAAGAGGGGATGGTGTTTGCATTATTAAGCAGGCCTGGAGTTTGTTGGCATAAGGGCCATTTGGTATGAAGGACCATCTGCCACAGAAGGATGAGTGCCAGTTTACAGATTTCTCCTGAGGAAGGGAGAGGCAATTGTTTTGACACAGCAAAGTACTGGCATCACAGAAATGGTGGAATTGCAGACTTAGGCAAGATACAAATTACTGCCAATATCTAGAGCTCTGTTCATTAGGGAAGAAGGGAAAGAAGCAAGACAGTAGCTCTGCCCTTGGGGTCATGACTACAGTATACTTCAGGCACCAACCTGCTCTACTGTGTAAGTTCGATTTCTGGGAAATACAGTCACTGTCCAGGAGGAGGGAGCCAACACTTAATAAGAACAATAGATAATAACGATTCCTTATTACATTGGCCAAGGAAATACTATACTAGCCCTATCTAGGCTATACTAGTTTCATTTCTATCTCAAGATCAATTTTTTTCTATTCTTGTCTGTCTTGAATAAATTGTTTATGATTAATTTCCCTGGAAACATCAGGCTGTTTGTATGTAGGAGCCAAGTTTATTGCCTTCAGGGAAAGCTGAGCCAAATTCAAAGCTAGACATAAGCAAGATGCAGTTGTACAAGACAACTGAGGAGTCTAAGATGGAATCAGGTGTTTAAGTAATAGGTGATGGGATGCAGAAAGATGCCTACTAACAGCACAAGATGTTCTAAATACAAATAAACCCATTCTTTGCTTTTTTCTAGCTCTGCTGAGGACAGAACAAGAAAGAATGGGTTAACATTTCATCAAGTGGCTAGACACAAGGAAGCCCTTTCTGATGGAAAAAGCTATTTATCATGGGACTAAATTTCCAAAGATAGCTCTTTCTCTGAAAGTCTCAGACAAGTCATGACCTTGGTTTTCTCATTTCTAAAAAAATAGAAGGGTAGTATTCAAGTCTCTCACACTCTATAAATATAAGAAAACATTGTTTTCTTCCCCCAGATTTACAATTCTCTTTTAGCTCCAAAGCCTCTGTGTCAGAGCATCTCTGACATTCAATTCAACTCAATCCAACAAGTATTTATTAAGCATCTACTATGAGCTAGACACTGGGAACACAAAGACAAAAGTAAAGTAATAGCCTTTTACCCTCAAAGAACTTACATTCTATTGTTGCAATCTCTTTCATGATAAAGGCAGGTTGGTGGCTGCCTCTACTCTCCCTTTATTTAAAGTGAGTTCTCACTTCCTATGGACAGAATTACTGTCTCAACAATGAAGATTCCCATTTCTATATTACAATCCTAGTCTATCTCCAGAGTTCCAGTCTCATAGCATCAATTGCCTGTTAGATTGGTTCTCCCATAGACATGTCAAACTTCACATGTTTAAAATTGAGCTCATTATCTTTTCCTCCAATTTCCCTGTTATTTGAACCTCCTTTTTCTGTGGAGGATACCACCATCACCCTTCCAACCATCCAGATTTCCATCCCTGACTCCTTTACTCATCCTAATACTCAGTTGCCACATCGTGTAGTTTCCACATCCACAACAGCTCTTGCATCTTTGTCCTTTTGTCCATTTACACAACCACCACCCAGGTTCAGGATCTCATCACCTTTAGCCAGTACTCTTCCAATACTTTCTTTCATGGTCTCTTTGCCTCAGATTGCTCCTCACTCTAATTCATTCTCCACACTGCTGCCAAAATAGTTTTCCTAAAATGTGCATTCCATCATGTCATTCCCCTCCAAGATCAAGTATAAACTCTTCTTTTTGTTATTTAAAGCTCTTTCTAACCTGATTCAATCCTGTCTTTAGTCTTATTACCTTTCTTTGTGTATCTATGTCTTTGTCTGTGTCTCTGTCCACTGTGTCCTATTTCCACGCCATTGCCCTGCCCCTCCCACCCAACTTCTACCTCTTGGAATCCTTTGATCCCTTCAAAAGTCAGCTCTACATGAGGTTTCCTGGTTTCCCGTACCACCCTCACCATCCTTCCACCCCAGATACTAATGTGTTTTCTCTCAAGATTACTTTGTTTTGCCTTCCATCTTTTTTGTATGTAGCTATAAACATATCAATATAAATACATAATATTAATATAGATGTACATATGTATACACACATATCTCCCTCATTAAAACATAAGTTCTTTGAAGACAAATGTTTTTGCTTTTTTTTTTTTTGTATGTCTAGTACTTAACACAATGCTTGGCACATAGTAGGTGCTAAAAAGATCCTGGTTAATTGATAATTCACAAATGCTTGCTGAATATTTTTGAATGTGAAGACTGAAAAATCCATCCAAGTCAAGAAAAAATGGACATTAGTTCTCTTCTATTTAATGATGGGGCTAGAACATCATTGCAATCCATTTCTTTCCCAGGTAAATACACTAATTTGAGAACAAGATCAAGAACTCCTAAGCAGGGGAATCACAGTTATGATTACATTGGCAGCTACTTGGGACCCAACACACATCACAGAGAAGAACAGAACCGATCAAATTCTAGTAGGGAGAGTTTTTCTGACCTAAATAAGAATGAAAATCATCTCAATCTTATCTAATATTAACCAAACCAGAATTTTAAACATATTTGAGAATACTTTCTCCAAGAAAAATACAAATGTACCTTCCTTACTGAATGGCTTCTTTCCAATATAGGGCTGTTAAAATTAATGGTCAGGCATCTAAAGGACTTGGGGAGGGAAAGATATGAAAGAGACTTTGGAGAAGGAAGAAACAAGTCCCAGGATATGGCTGAGAACATGCAGCATTCTATCAAGCTGGGGTCCAAAAAACACCGGCTGGCACTTGGAGTTGGATTATGGTCTCCATGGACTTTTGGACTGTAGGGACCATTTGTTTGTTCAATCTCTCAAAGCAGCTGCTTTTCCTAGTTACCCCACCCACCTTGGGTGCTACTCACTAATGATCCCCAGAGTCACAGTTGGCTAGGCCTTTACTTTGTTTTAATAACACAACCCAAATCTCCATGAAGAATTTCCAAGAATATACATTTTTTGCTATGTCCAAGGTTTTTTTAAATGTAATTAATAGGTTCCCTGAATATAGTCTCGTCTAAAATCGTCCCTACAACTACTGTCTAAAATACAATATAAATGAATATATTGTTATCAGTATTGTTGTCAATAGTAAGAGTTTGATGTTGATTTTATTCCCAAGGCACAGATTGGATTGGAAAGATCTGGTGTCCAAGACACAAACATGAATGCTGGGCTTGTTTTTCAACTTCTGTATCTGAACAGTCTGAAAATTAAAAAAAAAATTAAGACAGCTCTAGGTCACAGGGTTAGGAGCCCATGAACTTATTTTAAAATACAATTTTAGTTGATTATAGCAAAAATTAAATATTAAAATTTGCTGAGATGTTTGGAACACCTTATATTTTGATAACTGTGTATCATTATAATTGGTATCCTTTTTTTATCCCATGAATTATATTTTAGGCACATAAAGCCATTCTTTTAAGTAGGGGTCATAGGATTCACTAGCATCTAAAGTATCAATGACACAAAAAAACTTTAAACCCCCCTAGGCTAACAGTTACTGAGGCCAAGAATTCTACAAATAGCACTATGGAGTTAATGAACTTACAAGCTCTTCTGGAGCTTCATCAAAGCTATTCTGATATTTTCGTGAATTTCTAAAACTTTTGTGTGTGGAATTCCTAAAAAGGCGCGATTTCAGGCCATTTGGTGCCATCCCAGATGCGTTTTCATCTTTTAATTCAACTTCAAATTCTTCTGACTGAATCTGGTTTCCTGATGTCTGAAAAAAATACGAAGTAAAGTTATGAAAGAGTTGTAGTTGTGAAGTCTTGGATTTGCAAGTGTAATTAAAACAGATTGAGAAACAAAGTTTTGAGGTATGTGATATTAGTGGGAAGAACTGTATTCAGAGTAAGAACACTAGAATTCTGATACCGCCTCTGCCCCCGTCACTTGGGTAAGCTACATAACCTGTCCAAGCTTTAGTTACTCCTTAAATAAAATGGGGCCAAAAATACATGCAACATGGCAGGAAAGAATCCTAGGTTCAAATCTTACCTCATAAGCCACATGCAAATAAATCTAAAAGGTTAAAAATTTAAAACCTCTACAGGGATATTGTAAGAACCAGATGAAATAACATAGGTAAAATGCTTTGTAAACCTTAAAATACTCTATGTTAACTTAATAATAAATGGATGGATGAATAAATGAATGAGCATTTATTAAATGCTTACTTTATGTTGAGTGCTATGCTAATACAAATGTGAGACAGTTCCTATCCTAAAGATGTTTACAACAACAACTAAATAAAGCATTTATATAATAATAATAATGGCTCACACTTTTAAGATTTGCTAAAAGTTTTTATGCACAGTAATCTAATCTGACTCACATGACAACCTATAATTATCCCCAATTTGCAGATGATGAAACTGAGTCTCAGACATGTTAAATGATTTACCCGAGGCCATACCACAATTTACTATTGTGAATCTGAAGTGGATGCTTGTAGGCTACCAGTCCAGCATTCTGGGTCTTTCAGGATTATAAAACGTCATATGAGTTTTGCAGATCTTAAAAAGTTGCTATTTTGAGCAAAAGAGGGAATTAATACATGTGGATGCACTTTGCAACCCTCAAACACTAGACTGGGTGATGCCGCCGTCCATGTAGCTCCCAAAGGTGCATTTCTCCACTGGCTATCCTTGGTGCCTGGAATGTTCTCCCTCCTCGCTTTAGCCCCTTGGCTTTCTTGGCTTCCTTCAGGACTCAGCTCAAATCTGCCTTCAGCAAGAGGCCTCTCCTGCCTATCTCAGCCCTGCCAACATCTCTTCCTTCTGAGATTATCTTGCATTTATAATATATACATATGTGTGGGTCATGTATGTTCCTAGTTATTTGCATACTGCATTCTCCATGAGAATATGAGGTCTTTGAATGCATGGATTGGATTACTGGCCTTTCTTTGTATTCCCCGAACTTAGAACAATACCTGGCACATGGGATGTGATTGATTTAGAGACTGAAATAAATCCACCAAGGACAACTCAATTCAATACGACATTTACTCTAAACTGGGCATTCATAATGAAGATAAAATGGATAAAGGAACTGACATTTGCTCAACATGTAGTGGTTGATTCCAAATTTAATTTCAGAAAGTAACACAAGACAATGACTAATATACGGGCAGAAAGGTAAAAATGTCTTTGGTGCACTGGAAGTCTTCATGAGCCATTTTTCAAAATGCCACGTGTTTTTAGGAAGCCCTCCAATTTACAAGTTCCAAAATAAATCCCACAGCTGTCATGAAATCTGAAAGTTAGGCATGGCTTGGGAATATTTTCACAAAAGTATTCCTTCTCTCAGTTCTTTTACAGCAGAGGAAACCGGAACCACAGGTCATGGTCACCACCCAGGGGACATAATGGGTACTGCTTTGCACACCTGGATGAGGAGGAGGTTTAAGCCAATTTAAGACTCACTCAGTTCTGAGCTCCTTTAGAGCTTATATACATATTACTTTTGGACAAAACTTGATTTTCCTTCAACCTCTCTCCTTCACTTACTGTCTTCAGTGAACTGTTCTCTTTAGGGACAGTTAGGTGCTAGAGTGGGTAGAATGTGGGACCTGGAGTCTAGAAGATCTGAGTTCAAATCTGACATCAGACATTTATTAACTGTATGATCCTGGGCAAATCACTTCACCACTGATTGCCTCAGTTTCCTCATCTTCAAAATGGGTTGTTGTGAGGATGAAACGACATATTTATAAAGTATCTGCATACCTTAAAGTATTATATAAATGCTAGTTATAGTTGTTATTGTTAATCATCTTAGGAACGTCAGTAGCCACTTCAATCAAGGTGTACAGTTTTCTAAGTTTCTTCACCCATCTTTTCTTGTTACTAGGTATCACTTACCAGTAAGGCATATCAGTTGCATTCCATTTGGAATAATTCTACAGGCTTGGAGCTCCTGGTTTCTAGAATCCTTTACAGAATGCTTTAGAGAAACCAAGCAGGGGAGTGATTAGAAGAGAAATACCTGCATGTTAACGAGTCTGAAGTAAACGCCTTCCCTTTTCATCAGCTCACTGTGGCTCCCTTGTTCTGTAATGACTCCATCCTCAAAACCAGCTATGATATCTGCGTTTCGGATTGTAGACAAACGGTGAGCTATCACAATGGTGGTGCGGCCTTCTCTTGCCTGGGAAAAGCAGAGAGAGAGGAAGAGAAAAAGGAAGAAGGGGGTGTGTGGGATGGAGGAAGAGTATAGGGGAAAGTTTCACTTTGTATCAGAGTCATCATGCTGTAACATGAAGTTCCCTGACTCTATTTTTTACCATCAGTTCTTTCTTAATTGATATAACGAATGCTTGTATCATACCTAGTCATAAAATGATAAAAACCTTCTAGTGGACAGAGCGCTGTTTCTAATGTCAGAGAATCTGGGTTCAAATGCTGATGATTATTTCCTCTGTGATCCTAGGCTACTGATTTAACAACTTCCTCATCTATAAAATAAGAGGGTCATACCACATGGTCTCAGGTCTTTTCTTCTGGTTCTATGATCCTCCAGTCTAGTCCAACCTCTTTATTTTATAGCCAATGAAGCTAAGGCTCAGAAGGGCTAAGTACTTGCTCAAGATTAACCACTTGGCACTTTGGCTCCAACTGGAACACAGATAGGCATTAGTGGTGCCAGCAGATATTGCTAATCATCTCCTCGAAAAATTGACCTACGTACTTGCTGAAGCCCCAGAGTTTTGTACCAAGGGCCACTAAGAGACACGATGCCATCAATTAATCACCCCACCCATACAAAATCTTAGTTAAGGCCTTGCAGAACATTCTATTTTTTTAAGAACTGCATTCTAACAGGCCAATATAATTGCTGCAAAAAATACTTCCAAATAGCCGAGAGAACTGACTTCTCAGAGGAGATTATTGAAGATATTTGACAGCATCTGACACAATTCCTCATCTCCACCTTCCGGAGACTCCTCTCCTGGTCTTTGAGAAGCTGGTATCTATCTGGCCATATGTCAGTCTTCTCCTTTGCTGGACCTTTATCCACATCAGATCCTTTAGCTGAGGTTATCTTCCATAGCTTTATCCTGTGTTTTTCTGACCTCTCTACTATGTTGCATGGTGATCCCACCAGCTCTATTGATTCTTTGAAACCTGTATATGTAGCCCTACTGAGCTCCTGACCCACAACACCAACTGCCTTACAGATATCTTAAACTAAATGTCCTTCAGGCAACTCAAACTTAGCTTGTCTAAAACACAACTCATTATCTTTCTCCCCAAACTCTCCCCTCTTTTGAACCTAACCATTTCTGTTGAGGGGACCACCATCCTTCCAGTTACTGAGACTCACTGACCCTGACTTTCATTCACCCCCTATGTTAAATCTTTTGTCAAATACCGCTGTTTCCACCTTCACATCTCACACATGCTCCCTTCTCACTCCTTACACAGACACCATCTTAGTACAGGCCCCTATACCCTCTCACCTGGACTGTTGTAATAGACTTCTAGTCAGTCCCCTTGCCTCAAGTCCCTCTCCTCTCCAATCCATAGTCCAGCCTCAATTTAGCTTCCAATGTAGTATCTTTAAAGCACAGGTCTGCTCAGGCCACCTCCCTTATAGAGCAAAAGTGGTTCCTCCTTACTACCTTCGGGATCAGAAGTAATTTCAGGATGTTCAGTCTTCTCACACTTTATGCCTTCCATGCACTCTCTGGGCCAGCTGTCCTGGCTCTCCCTCTATTTCTTATGTCTTTACCCAGGCTGGCCCCACCCCCATCTCTTCCCCCTGGCTTCTCTCCTTCTCCTTCACATCTCACTTTCTGCAGGATCTCTTTCCTAGTCACCCCAACTGCAGAAGCTCTATGGTCACCTTTCATCGCTCTGCAGGTGTCTTTTAGACACCTATTTATTTATATGTTGTCTCCTCCCATTTGCATAATAGTTATAATCACTAGCATTTATATAGCACTATAAGGTTTGCAAAGTGCTTCACAAACATTTTCTCACAACAATCCTGGAAGGTAGGTGCTATTATTATCTCCATATTACAGATAAGGAAACTGAGGCAAGCAGTTATTAAGTGACTTGTTCAGGGTCGCAAAGCTAAGGCTGGATTTGAACTCAGGTCTTCCTAACTCTAGGTCAAGTGTTTCATCCAGTACAACACCTTGAAATAAGGAACTGTTTTTTTTCTTTATTTGGATCTCCAGATATTAGTATAGTGTTTGACACAGAGTAAGCACTTAATGGATGAGTGTTGACTGATAGACTGACATTTTAATGCTTCAATTGTATAAAAATCAAAATACCTACCAAAGGTTGCTATTTTGTTTTTTATGCAATCAATAGTTATTCTTTCCTTCTGTTTAGTCAGGGGTGTGCTGGTAAATGTTTAACAACCAGCTCTAAGGGTGGGGGAGGGGATGCAAGCATGGCACACATTTAAGTTTAATCTTCATTGTTACATTTTCTCCATCACTTTCTTAAATCTAAACCAGGGGTGGGGAACCTGTGGCCTTGAGGCCACATGTTGCCCTCTAGGCCCTCAAGTGTGGCCTTTTGACTGAAACCAAACTCTATAAAACTTGGGACTCAGTCAAAAGGTCACACCCAAGGATCTAGAAGGCCATTTGTGTCCTTAAGGCTGCAGGTTCCCCACCCTTGGTCTAGACAATCAGGCCCTGATTTGTGGCATTTGATGATCTCTGAGGTATAAATGCTCACACTACAAATTTAGCAATTGGTTCTCTCTAGCTGGTTCCAGCTGACTCAGCAAACACCCAGGCTTGGGTGCTTTCCAAGATCATTTCTATGGCAAAAATCAAAGAAATCAGGTGACCAGCGAGGAAGACACTTTCCCTTCCCTCAGCTGCAGAAAGAAGAAACCACGCAATATGTTGTTGTGGTGACCTGGTTTTCACTCCTAGTTCTACAACTCACCCCCTAGGTGACCTCTGGCAAATAACCTGACTTTATTGTCTTCACCAGCAAAATGAATGGGTTGTACTGGGCAGCCCTCAGTATGTCTTATAGCCCTCAACATAGGATTGTTTAATTTAGGGGTGGGAAACCTGCAGTCTGGAGGCCACATGTGGCCCTCTAGGTCCTCAAGTATGAACCCAAACTTCACAGAACAGATTTGTTATAGGATCTAGGCCCCCAAGTCCCATAAATAAATAGCCTAGGGGAATGCCAAAGGTGGATAGAATCCACCATCTACAACCCTGACCTCACTGCCCCAGCAAATCAACTGAGATAATGAGTCCCATATCCCATGCACCTTCGGTTTTCAAAAAAGCAAGAACATACAGAGACAGAATGGGGGAATAAATTGGGCATCAGAAGAGGAGCCCATTTTGCATTTACTGGCTGCTTTACCAATCCAGATCTGGAAAGCAAAGCTATTTTTTTTCCTACATGGTAGTTTATGCTGCTTATCTTGGGTTCTTTGGGGTGCACTGACCTTATCCAGAGCTGCTTGTACCTCAAATTCACTTTCAGTATCCAAGGCCGAGGTGGCCTCATCCAGCAGAAGGATCTTGGGATTCCGAATGAGAGCCCGAGCGATTGCTATCCTCTGCTTCTGACCTCCACTCAGCTGGGCCCCTCTTTCTCCAACCAGAGTGTCAAATTTCTGTTAACACAGAGAGCAGCTGATAGAGCACAAGGTGGTACAGGGTACAGGGGTTCAAGTTTTGAACTTGGAGTCAGGAATCCCCGAGTTCAAATTCTGCCCCAGAAACCTACTTTCGGCCTCACTTTCCTCATCTGTAAAATAGGGATAATAATAGCCTCTACCTCCCAGGGTTGTTTTGAAGACCAAATGTAAGCAAAATTTACAGGGTTTGGGGACATCCCATATGTAAAGAGGTTTCATATAAATGTTGGCTTTTATGAACTTTCAAAGAAGTTACCTTTATTGCAGTGTGGTACAAAGAGCATTAGGCCAGGAGGTAGGAGAACAAGGTTCAAGGCCTGCCTTTGATATAGACTATGATCCTCCAAGGCTCTAACACTGTAGGCTGCAGAGGAGGTGCTAAACTGTACTGGTGGATGAAGTTTCCTCACCTGAGAGTTCCCTATATCAGTGAAATCATAGACCCAGGCCCTATTCCTGTCACTTGTAAGAGATTAATAGAACATGATCAGGTCTATCATTCTGCGCCATGAAAGGTCTGGGGAGTGTGCCTTAAACTTTGGCTAGATTAATTCTATTGATTTATTTAGCAAGATGTCTTTTAACCTCTAAAGACAATACTGAGCTGCCTTAAGTTAAATGGAGGTTCTAAAAAATCACTGATCAAGGTATTGTTTAACTGTTTTTAAGGACTGTACCTTTTTGGGTGAGGGAAAAAGAGTCTAAGAGCTGGTTGGGTAGGGTCTGGTCAGTCCAAACAAAATGTATCTTGTCCACCCACTAATATCTAGTTTTTACATAGAGCTTTAGAATTTGCAATGCACTTTATGAATATCTCATTTAATTCTCATAAACACCCTATGAGGTAATGATAATTATAATAAAAAGAATAAGAATAGCTAACATTTATATAGCATTTGCTATGTGCCAGAAAAGGTTCCGAGCACATTTCAAATATCTCATTAGATCTTCCCAGTAACCCTGAAAAGTAGGTACTATGATTATTCCCATTTCACAGATGAGGAAACTGAGACAGACAAAGGTTAAGTGCCTTGCCTAGGGTCACACAGCTAGTATCTGAGACTGGATTAGAACTCAGGTCTTCCTGACTCCAGGACCAGTGCTCTACCCACTGTGCAACCTAGATGACCCTAAATGAATAAATATATTTTAAAAATGACTACACTATCCATCCCTTTACCTCTGGTAGTTTCATGATGAACTCATAGGCATTGGCATCTTTGACAGCTTTCTTGACCTCATCCATGGTGGCATCTTCCCTGCCATAGCGAATATTTTCAGCAATTGTGGTGGCAAACAGCACCGGCTCCTGACTCACCACTCCAATTATTTCCCTCAGATATCTTACATTTAGAGTTCGAATATCTTGCCCATCAATGTTGATCTGAAAGAAAGGAAAATGCCTCCATCCAAGACCTGAAATTGATAACTGTGAAATGCCAGCTCTGACAGAGGTCCTTCACACCACCATCAGTCAGTTTGGGGCAGGTCCATGTACACAGGAGCAATGTCTTCAAGCAAGAAAGGGTCTTTACTGATCAGGGAGAAAATTCTGGCTTGTTTTTTTGTTTTGTTTTGTTTTGTTTTCAGTTAGGGAGTGAACATCATCATCAACACCAACACCAACACCACGAACAACAACAAAACCCAATCTGTGTTGGGCTGGTTCAATTGAGTTCCATGATTTGTTCCTAGGAAGTCATCTTTATTGTCCCCATAAACATCCCCAGTATTAAAGAGAACTGAGTCTTCTATCAACCTCGCTGCCCTAGCCATAGCTATAATAGCATTGTCCCTGGTCACCAAGCTGCCGGCAAATTTTGCCCAGATACCCACTGACCAGAGGAAGCAGGTCTTCTGAGGCAGTGTGAATGGGAGGGGCAGTGAGATATAGAGCTGAACTGGTATGGATAAGGGACTGAAACGAGATTCTGTGGTTCCTGAAAGCTCTGGGTAAATAATTTATGTAGCTTCTTGTCCAGTCATTTTTAATCGTGTCTGACTCTTTGTGATCCTGTTTGGAGTCTTCTTGACAAATATACTGGGGTAGTTAGACATTTTCTTCTCCAACTCATTTTACAGATGAGAAAACTGAGGGAAACAGGGCTAAGTGACTTGTCCAGGGTCACATGGTTAGCAAGCCTCTGGGGCTGGATTTGAACTCAGGTCTTCCTAACTCCAAGCCTGGTGCTCTATCCATGGTGCTGCCCAATTTATGTAGCAGTTAACATTTGAAAAGTGTTTCTACAAATATTCTCATGTGATCCTCACAACAATCCTGAGAGGTAGGTGCTGTTAGTATCCCCATTTTACAGATGAGGAAACCAAGGCACAGAGAGGGTAAGTAGCCAGGATCATATGGTTACTAAGTGTCCAAGGCAGGATTTGAACTGGGCTCTTCCTGACTCTAAACCCAGCATTCTATCCATGAAACTACTTAGCTGCCACAAACTTTGTAAGTGAAATAACTCTACTGATTTTACTATCATGACACCTTTCCCAAGCAAGATAAGTTTATTTGGTGCTCACTGTCCCTGTAGAAAAGGGCTTCATCCAAAGCTTTTGGCAATAGGGAAAGCTCATTCAGGGGTCTTACCATGCCCTCCAGAGGGTCATACAGTCTCTGTATCAACTGAACAGTTGTACTTTTCCCACAGCCACTGTTACCAACCAGGGCTACTGTCTGTCCACTATTAACCTTGAGATTGATGCCCTTTAAAATCTGCACAGGAAAAAGGAACATCCATTACATCACTCCAATAAAGAACTCAAAAGACTTGAATTTTAAAAACATTAAGCAAGTGAACGTGTTTGAAAAAACCTTTTCAATCTGTTCAAAAAACTTCAGATAAAAAATACCAGATGTAATTGTATTCACACAATTAAGCAATCAGTTCGAAGAAATGCTTCTTCATTTAACTTACCTTGACATCAGCTCGGGAAGGATAAGAGAAGTGAACGTTTCTGAACTCCAGATTTCCCTTGATGTGGTCTGGTTTATGGCCAGCCTCAGAAAAACTGTCAATTTTAGGATTCTAAGTAAAACAAATGCCATGGGAAAATATTGACTATTTTCATACAGAGGACTGTTATTCCTATTTTCTAAACCCAGCCGGATTGTTTGAATACAGTTACATGGCCACAGCACCTTCATCATACATCAAACACCCAGACTAAGAGTAGCCACTCTATTCACAACTGCATGTTTGAGACAGCTTGGCACAACAGTCTTCCTGACATGTAGGTCTGACTACATTTCCCTCCCCTAATTCAAAAATTCCTGAGGCTTTTTTTCCTCTCCAGCATCGACTATAAAATCTTTTGTTTGATGTCCAAAGTCTTTTATAATCTAGTCCCTTCCTACCTCACCAGTCTTCTTTTTTTAATTAAATTTTATTTTCTTTTTAAAAAAATTATTTGTAACATTTTCTTTTTAATTTAGGTTCCAGATTCTTTCCTTCTCTCCCACACTTTCTCATACCCACTGAGAAGGCAAGCAAAATAACAATTTTTATTGAAATCAGGCAAAACATATTTCCATAATAGCCATATTACCAAAAAAAGCCCCCAAAAGTGAGAAATTATACTTCAGCATGTACTCAAATTTTATCAGTTTTCTCTCTGAAGGTGGATAAAATTTTTTTTAAATCATGAGTCCTTTGGAATTTTCTTGGATCATTAATTATATTGATTAGAAGACAAGTCTTTCAGAGTTAATCATCACACAACATTGCTGTCACTGTGCACAATGATGTTCTGGTTCTTCTCCCTTCATTTTGTATTAGTTCATGAAGGGCTTGCCTTGGTTTTTTTTCCAGAAACCACCTTCCTTGTTATTTCTTATAGCATTATAATACTCTATCACAATTATAGTCTACAATTTGTTCAGTTATTTCCCAACTGAGAAGAATCCCCTCAATGTCCAATTCTTTGCCACCATAAAAAGCACTGCTATAAATGTTTTTGTACACATATTTCTTTTTCCTTTTCCTTTGATCTTTTTGGAGTACAGACTAGTAATGGTATTACTGGGCCAAAGGGTATGCACAATTTTATATTCCTATGAGTATAGTTCCAAATTGTTCTCTAAAATGACTGGACTGGTTCAAAACTCCACCAACAGTTTATTAGTGAACATATTTTCCCTCATCTCCTCTAGCATTTGTCATTTCTGATAGGTGTAAGGTGGTACCTCAGAGTTGCTTCAATTTGCCTTTCTCTAATTAATAGTGATTTAGAGGATTTTTTTATATGACTATAGATAGTTTTGATTTTTTCTCTTAAAAACTGCCTCCACATATCCTTTGACCACTTATCAACTGGGGAATGGCTCTTACTTTTTAGAAATGTGACTGGGTTCACTATATATTTGAAAAATGAGGCCTTTATCAGAGAAACTTGCTGGTTTTGATATTACTTCATTATCTATGGTACCCTTTAGCAAAATGTAGCTTCCCTGATAATCTCTTTTAATTAGGTCTCTTTTTCCTTTTGCTTGGTCTGAGATCATGATTGCTACCCCTGCCTTTTTTACTTCAGCTACATCATAATAGATTCTGCTCCAGTCTTTTATTTTAACTCTCTGTGTGTCTTTCTGTTTCAAATGTATCTCTTGTAAATCATATATTGTTAGATTCTGGTTTCTAATTTGCTATCTGCTTCTGATTTATGGGAGAGCTCATGTCATTCACATTCACAGTCATGATTACAAACTGTGTATTTCCCTCCATCTTATTTCTTCTTTATCCTTCTTTCTCTCTTTTATCATCTCTATTTGAAAGTCTGTTGTGACTCTGATCACTGTATCTCTTAATCAACCTCTCCTTTTATCATCCCTTCCTTCTCCCTTATCTCTTATTCCCTTGTCCTCCGATTTCCCTATTGAATGAGACATATTTCTATACCCAAGTGAGTGTGTGTATATATACATATACACACACAATACAATGTATGTGTATAACATAATATATATTATATATGTATGTTTCTCTCTTAGGGTTGATTCTGAAGAGAGTAAGGCATAGCCTATTACTCTTCCCATACTTTTCCCTCCATTATAAAATCTCTTCCTTGTGTGCTTCTTTTAGTGAGAAAATTTTCTCCATTCTACCTCTCCCTTTCCCCTTCTCCCAGTGCATCTTTCTTTCTCACCCCTTCATTTTTTATATTATATATTATATTATTATAATATATTATATTATATATTATAATATAATATATTATATATAATAATATATTATTATATATAACATAATCAATTCATACTCATGCTCTCTGTCTATGTAGACTTATTCTAACTTCCCTAATAATGATAAAGTTCTTAGGAGTTACATATATCATCTTCCCAGTTAGGAATGTAAACAATTTAACCTTGAATAGCTTATGATTACTCTTTCATGTTTACTTTTTTCATACTTCTCTTGAGTCTTGTGCTTGAATGCCAAATTTTTCTATTCAGTTCTGGTCTCTTCATCAGGAATGTTTGGAAGTTCTCTATTTCATTAAATATCTATTTTTCTCCCTGAAAGATTATACTAAGTTTTGCTGGGTAGGTTATGTTAGTTATGATCCTAGTTCTTTTGCCTTCCAAAATATTATATGCCAAGACCTCCAATCCTTTAATGTGGAAATTGCTAAATCCTGTGTGATCCTCACTGTGGTTCTATAATATTTGAATTGTTTCTTTCTGGATGCTTGACCTGGGAGCTCTGGAATTTGTCTATAATATTCCTTTGAGTTTTCATTTTGGGATCTTTTTCAGGAGGTGATTGGTGAATTTTTAAGATGTCTATTTTGCCCTCTGGATCTAAGATATTGAGGCAGTTTTTTTTCTTGATAATTTCTTGAAATACAATGTCTAGACACTTTTTTGATCATGGTTTTCAGGTAGTTTAATAATTCTTAAATTATCTCTCTTTGATCTATTTTCCAGGTCTGTTGTTTTTTCCAATGGGATATTACACATTTCGTTATATTTTTTTATTCTTTGGATTTTGTTTTATTGTTTCCTGAAGTCTCATGGAATTCTTAGCTTCCACTTTCCCAATTCTAATTTTTAATTACCTCTTTTTTTATTTGGTTAATTCCGCTTCTTAAGGAGTGATTTAATTCAGTTTTTCAGTTACTTCTGTGTTTTTTGAGGTATTATTTTCTTCGCTATTTTGCACCTCTTTGACCAAGCTGTTTATTCTCTTGTCACAATTTTCTTGCATCACTCTCATTTCTTTTCCCAATTTTAACTCTACCACTCTTACCTCTTTCTTTAATGCTTCCAGAAATTCTTGTTGGGCTTGGATCCAATTAGCATTTTTCTTTAAGACTTTGCTTGTAGCTGTTTTCACATTGTTGTCTTCTTCTGAGTTTATGTCTTGGTCTTCCTTGCCACTGTACTAGTTTTTCATGGTCAAGTTCTTTGTTTGTTTGTTTGTTCATTATTCCAGTCTATTTCTTGACTTTGAAATTTATGTTAAAGTTGGGCTCTGCTCACCTGGGGATGGGGAAAGCATTGTCCCAAGCTTTAGACTTTTTCATGCTGCTGTTTTCAGAGCCAGTTCTGGGAGTCTGAAAGTTTTTGGTGTTTCCAAGGTGGTATGATCTGAGTAGAGGTGTGGTCCCTGTTCTCTTGATCTATGCTCTGGTCTTTACCCAGGTAGGACCCCTGTTCCCCTGTAGCCACAAGCACTCCCACTCCTCATGACCCTGGAACTGTGACCACATCCCCTGCTCTCTCATGACTAATCACAAGTGCTCGTTTCTATCTTGGAACTGTGCCCAGAACTGCTTATGGGCGAGGGAATTGACAGTCAGCACCAGCAAAGTCCCTGTTCCAGCAAAGGGTTGCTTATGATCTCTTTTTGACTGGTTTTCCAAATCTCTTACCATCTCTGGACTGAGAGGTCCCAAAGCTGCTACTGCTGTGGCATAGATTCCAATGCCCACCGGCCCCCACTACCATGTCACAAATCTTTCCTGATGACCTCCTAAGTTAGAAGAACATTTTACTTTCATCTTTTGTTGACTCTGCCACTCCAAAATTTGATTTCAGGTTTTATTTTAAAGTTGTTTGGAAGGGAACATTGGGAGAGTTCAGCTGGGCCCCAGCTTTGGCTTTGCCCCTCCTGGCTTGCCAGTCTTCTTATACATCATTCTGCTTCATATACCCTAGAATCTAGAGGGTTCAGTGATTCTGGCCTCCTTACTGCCTCTCACACCAGATGTTCCATTCCCCCAATCTCCATATATGTTACCTATCCCCTAAGTTGGAATTCCCCCTTTCCTCACCTCCACCTCTTTGTTTCCTTTATGTTTCAATTAAAGTCTCACCTTCTGCAAGAAGTGTCTCCCAGGGGCGGCTAGGTGGCACAGTGAGTAGAGTGCCGGCCCTGGAGTCAGAAGGACCTGAGTTCGGATCCGGCCTTAGACACTTAACCCACACAAACAAAAACCTAGCCCTGTGACCTTGGGTAAGTTGTTTAACCCCAATTGCCCTAAAAAAGGGGCGGCTAGGTGGCGCAGTGAGTAAGAGCACCGGCCTCGGAGTTGGGATGACCCAAGATCAAATCCGGCCTCAGAAAATGAGCACCCACGCATAAATAATGACTAGCCGTGTAACCTTGAGCAAGTTACTTAACCCCAATTGCTTAAAAAAAAAAAAAAGAAGTGTCTCCCAATCCTCTTAATTAATATTAATATGTTTTCTCTGAGATGCTATCCAGATGATTTTGTTCATTTGCATTTATCTTCCCCATTAAGTTGTTTGCTGCTTGAGAGCAGATTGTTTATGCCTCTTTCTTTTTTTTTCTCTCTCTTTCTTTCTTTCTTTTCTTTTCTTTCTTTCTGTATCATGAGTATTTAGCACAGAGCTTGGCAACTATTAATAAATGCTTCCTAGACTTGATTTAAGGTACAAAAGAGTATTTCTTAACACAGGAAATGCATTTCTCTGACTCTATCCTCTGTTTTACTTTCAGCTGTGGGCCTATTCACAGATACTTTGGGGGAATGAACGCACAACAGCTGTACTGCAGAGGTGACACAGGACACTGGAAAGTGCCCTAGATTTGGAGTCAGTGCATTTAAGACCTGCCACTTACCAGCTGGGTGGCCTAGTCCAAACCAGTTCTCCTCTATTACCTTATATCCAAATTGTGAATAATACCTCCCTCACAGAGGTTCTACAAGGAAATGTGAAGTGTAAAGTACTAAATGAGTCATATATTGTGAGCTAGACGAGAGCTTTGGGGACATTTATTCTAATTCTTTCATTTCCCAGATGAGGGAACTGAGGACTAGAAAGGGGAGGAGACCTAGGATCACAAGTTAGGCTCTGAAGCCAGGTCCTTGGAATCCAAGGCCAGTGCTCTCTCCACCATCCAATGTTAATTATAAATTGAGGGAATATATGTAGAATGCTCAAAGCACTATATAAAGCTTTGTTCTCATTCTCATCACCATCATCACCATTCTAGTTGATTCCATTATTTCAGTTGTCTCAATGAAAGTATGTAACTACTGCCCAAACAGTCTAATTGACTGTCAAGCAACTAAATACCAAGAGGTATTGTGGACACAATGCTGAGCCCAGAGTCAGGAAAACTGAGTTCAAATCCTGCCTCAGACATTTATTATCTGTATGACCTTGGGCAAGTCACTTAATCTTACTCTACCTCAATTTCCTCAGCTGTAAAATGAGGATAGCAATAGCACCTACCTCTTAGGACTGATGTGAAAATCAAATAAGATATTTATGAAGCCCTTAGTGCAGTGGCTGATGTATAAAAGCTATTTAATAAATGCAGATCCCCTCCTTCCCTATCTGTGTGACCTCAGGTAAGTCAGCTAACCTCTCCACGCTTCAGTTTCCTTACCTGTAAAATGAAGGGGTTAGATCTGATGGCCTCTGAGGTTCCCATAAGCTCTGAATCTGTAATTCTATGATTTACAGCATCAGTTATAGAGAATTCATAAATGTAAAAACTTTCTTTTTTTTCATTTTCGGGATTTTCTTTGTATTTGCTTTTTACAAAAACTTAGTATTAAATCTTTGCTCTCACACAAAAGAATATCCACTTTTGTGTTTAATAAATTATGTAATTAACAGTTTGTACACAACTGAACATTTCAAATGCATAAATGTTTCTCAATACAGTAAGCTCTTTGTTGAATATAACTTCCAAGTAAGCACTGGTGTTTAAAACCCTAAATATTACATTGTTCAGACTGTTTTTATAGAGTGATGAACCTCTAAGGGATCATCACAACATAATTTTGTCTTTGTTGGCTATTTGCAGCAAAACTGGGTTTCCATTCATTGTGTGTGATGTTTCAGCATATGGATGGCTCCTCTAATAACCATTCTTAGCTCACTACACAAAAAAGGCTGCAGTTTGAGTCTCAGACAAAAACCTAGCCCACATGGGGATGGTGAAATTTTTTGTTGCCTTTTTTTGTGGGGGGTTTTATGTATTTGATCAGTGAAACTCAAAAGTGTAAGAGTCTTCTCCTTTTTCTTCTATTTTTTCTCCTCCTCCTCCTCCTTCTCTGTCTTGATCTCCCTCTCCCTTTCTCTGTCTCCCTCTGTCTCTGTCTCTCTCTCTCTTTGTGTCTATCTCTCTGTCTCTTTTTAAAATCTGGGCTTGGGGATTTTGTAATTAATTATCAACTTCATCCCTACAAACAAGGTCACATCCAGGCACATTAAGTAAAAGTATCACAACATGACAAAACTGACCAGTAGCCAGATGGACACAATCACTCTACACATTCTATAGTCATGCCAATCAAACGATGAAAGGTATTATATGTTGGGCAGCAGGAAACCAAAGTAACTGTGTCCAGCCATGTTATGGTCCATTGATCTGGTTTCGATTTTGCTATTGTCCTATTCCAGGTGTAACCACCCAGGGCAAGTGGTGGCCTGGCCACAAAACCCTTTGGCACTAATTGTTATTCTCAAAATGGGAAGCCCAAGTTACACCGGTATAATTACAGAATATGATCTCAGATAACAGCTAGCATTTTTATAGAGCTTTAAAGTTGGCAAAGCACTTTATTCACATTATTGCATTTGATTCTCAAAAGTGCATGAGAGTGGGACTATTATTATTTTGATTTTATAGATCAGGAAACTGCAGTTCAGAGAGATGAATGGAGAGAATTCTCTATGGTCAAATAGCTTGTTAGTACCTAAGATGGGATCCAAACCCAGGTCTTCTCAATTTTAAGTCTAGCACTATTCCCTTCCTCAATCTGGGCCCTTAAAGGAATGGGGGAAAGAAGGGAATAAGCATTTACGTAGTGTTTACCATGTGCCTGGCACTCCCCTAATTATATGAATATTACCTCACTTGAACCTTGCTATTATTACCTCCCTTTTATAGTTGGGGAAACTGAGGTAAACAGAGGTTTGGGTTTTTTTTTTTTAAGCGATTTGCCCAGCTAGTAAGTGTCTGAGGCTAAATTCAAACTCAGAATTTCTTCACTTCAGGTCTCCATTCTATCCCCTTTGCTATCAACTGCCTCCTTAAAATAGTCTTCTTGGAGAAAACCCAAACTATCACCATGAATATTCTTGCTGTTCCATCCTCAAAGGTTAGTTTAAATACACTAGTCAAACCAGAAGAGCCACAATGATGTAAAAGTTGTCTTCTAATTACAAAATGTTCAAATGAATAAAGATACCATTCCCTTCACCCACAACTGAGAGCAGCAGGCTTAATCTGTTTCACACACATATCCTCAAATTAGATTTAATTTGTTAATCTTCAAATAATTTTTAATGTATTAAGAAAACAAATGACTTACGTTATCAATAATATCAAATATTGCATAAGCTGCTCCTCTTGCATTAGCAAATGAATCGATGCATGGTGCAGCCTGCCCAACACTGAAAGCTCCTATTAATATTGAAAAAAAGACCTATGGAGAAGACAGGAGGAGGAAAATGTGGACAGTCAATTCTAGGACCATGATGTCATCTAGCAAACCGTATAATATCCTGAAGAAATGTTGGGGCTTGGGGGCAGGGTAAACTACACAGAACTTATCCAAGTTAGTACTTTATAACCCAAGTCACATTTCATTATTCCCTAAACATGTATGTATACATGCATAGATACATTCATATATATAGATACATACATACATAGATACATACATACATAATATAGATACATATATATATATATATATATATATGCATATAGCTCAACAAACAAACCGCAAATATAACTTTCTGTTGCTACTTTCCTAGACTAATGCATGGTCAGATTTTAATTCTATTCCATTCTATGGAACATTCTAAGGTTGAGTCTATAGAGAATAAGCCTTCTCTCAAAATGTTTATCTCCTTGGGCCTCAGTTTCCTCATCTGTAAAATGAGGTGGTTGGACTGAATGGCCTCTGAAGTCTCTGTCAGCTCGAAATCTAAGATCTTATGGCTTTATTAATTGTTCCCAGATGATTTTTCTCCCCTCTGTAGAGCTATAGGGGATGCTGCAGATAAGACACATAGGAACCTGACTGCAAAATTCTCTCACAAAAAGCACATTTTGAAATAAACATCTTGCTAAGTACCTTAGGACTGAGACTAGGCACATCAAGACAGCCCCACCCAGCTACACTGTTTAGGGATTCCTTGGAAGTAACTTCAGGCTCCCTAGTACAATCCAAACACTTCACCTTTTAATTTGAATTTGTATTTTTTTTCACAAAGGTAATAAATTCATATCATTCAAAAATGTCCAGGATATGGTAGTAAGGGCCTTTATTTAACTTGTCTATGGAAAGTAGAAATAAAGGTATATGTCTTCATAGGATCTGGTGCTGAGAGAGATCTCAAAGGGCTGTTTAGTCAAATCCCCTCCCCCTGCCCATTTAATAAAAAAAAAGGAACGGAGGCCCAAAGAGTTAAATGGTTTGTCTAAATTCACATTGGTAGTAACTGGCAGAGCCAGGGTTTGAACTCTAAGTCAAAGCCCCATACTCTATCCACCACACCACAATGCTCAGTACAATGGTTACTGTTCAGAGTGAGGACTCTGTGTCATTAAGAAAAGGTTTTATGATGTTTAATTAACCCTGCTCAAGAAACTAATAAATCAGGAAATCTTTTTTTTTAAGATTTCCAAATAAAATATTTAAAATAAACATTATGGGTGCTTAGCTGGATGCAACCTCAGGTATGCAGAAATCTCAGCTAACAGAACAATGTATTTCTCAAGGGTTTCAGATAGCTGCAGTTTTACTGTATATAAATGTTTAACATTTTCCCAATACTATGAAGTATACTTAACAGTAATGATAACCACATTTTTTATAGATAAAGATGATGTCAGGACCTTGGCTAAGGACCCCTAGTCCTAGAGTGGGGAAGTGGGCAAGATAACAAGTGGATTTGGCAGATTCTGATTTCTTCTCTCCCCCAGAAGGGTCCTGTGAGAACACATGACTGCCTCCTGAAACAGATCCAGAAAGCTATTTGGCTGAAAAAGATGAAGACACAGCTCCAGGTGATCTAGGCCTCATTCTCCTGTCTCCCAGCCCCCAAAGATCAGGCATGAGGCAGGGATGTTAAAAAGCAGAATTTGGCAGCAAACTTTCATGGGTTTGCCATATTGGATTCCTCCGGCATGATTGCAGTTCCTAACTTACCTACTCTTAGATGATTTCCTAGGCCTGACTACAGCTCTAGCAGGTCCCACTATACATTTCCTTTCAGAGAGCTCTTCTCTAACCTGTCAGGTTACAATTTCCTACCTGCCTCAGCCCAAGCCCAGACCTCTGTTGATGATTAGATTTAGAAACCAGCTCTAATCAATCCCCATCTTACATTACTTCACTTCCAATGTTGCCCATCTGATCAACCAGTAGCCCAGCCCTCTGTTCCTTTTCTAAGAATATAATTTTTAATTTTTGAGCTTAAATACCAAATAAATCAGGCCTTTCCTTATACAAAACAGAACTGAAAAAAACTGTACACAAACAGTAAAGGTTATTATATAAGCTTGCTAACATCCCTCTGTCCATTAACAATCAGCGTTGCCCACTGTTGTGCCTGCCCCCATCAACATCTGGATCATATCTCCTGTCTAGTTAAAGCTGTAGATCTTAGTAGACCCTAGACAGTGATACTTCTAATTCACCATCAGTGGGGTAAGTGCTTGGAATTATGTGTTATTCATTCATTCAATAAATATTTATTGAGCACTTACTCTTTGTCATGTAGGTACTAAAAGAATAATGACTTGCCCTGATCCAGCCACTATTTCTTTTTAATTAATAATAAGCCTTCTTGATGCCTTTTGTTTTATAGCACAGACATTTCCAAATTTACTTTCCTACACCCCACCCAATGAGGCCACCTCTGTAACAAAGGAAAAATAGAGTTAAGCAAAGCCATCTGACCCAGTGACCACATTTGGTGGTGCTTGGAACATGGACCTCTCTACTGAAACCATCCACAGTCTCTTGCCAAGGTTCCTGTTAGGTACACATTGCACACATGTGCAAGCTGGTTAGATGGGGCTATGGGAGCTATTGGTTGTCAAAGATGAGAGAGGAAAAGAAAGAATTACATAATGGTAGAAACTAAAACCTTCATGTCAAAGGATCAGGAGGGCAAGGTTCATGGAAAGGGAAGTTTACAAATAGGGGAATGAATAACTAATATTCCCAGATTTTCCAGGGATATTGCATATCTACTTACTGTAAGTGCATTTCCAATAGTATATTCCTTGGATATGACAAGAGTAGATCCATACCAGAAAGCCAGAGCATAGGATGCATATATTAACAGGAAGGCAATGCCCATAGAAATGTTTGCTGAAATAGCTTTCTTTATTCCAATCTTTTTGGCATTTTCTAAATATCTCTGATACCTAGCAGAAATTGAAGAGGGGAGAAAAAGTTAGAATAAAAATGAGGATGTGCATTCTGAACCATCTTTATATCTAAGAAGCTGGAGGGTTTGAGCATCTAAATCACCATGGCAGTCCCAGAATAGTCCTGTACTCCCTATTAAAACTGCTTAAACTTGGGATGACCCAGGATCAGCACGAATGCTCTGTATTAGCCCAGACCCACCTCTCTTGGCCTAATAGCATAACACAAGTCCAGAAACTGTCTTCTGACAAAGGGGCTCAAATCTTCTTTACTGCTATATTCAGACCACTGTTTTCAGGGGATGAGTTCATCATAATATAGGGGTGAGGTAAAGGTAGGTGAGATAAAATCAAGTTAAGCCCCAAAATCCTAATGCTATTTTGCAACCTTAATTTCTTCCTGAAACAAGAAGGAATCTTCACACTTTTCAAGAAACCTTTTCAATATGACTGTAATGTTGCTGTGCCAGACATGACAAGATAATCACAAGAATGGTTGTTACATTTGAAATCCTGGTGGGGATTGAGGAGGCCCCCCCCTTGAGGTTGGTTCTTTTTTTTTTTTACATTTATAACCACTAGATCAGTGAATGGAGGTGTATTGTATTCCTCAGTTTGAGAAATGGGGAAGGAAGTTTTTTATTTCCTATGACTAGAGTTAAATTTTGAAAAATCTGGAATACATGATCTTTTGAAGGCATAAGGAAGACAAGAGGAGAAAAACACCCACTTATAATCACAGGAAGGAGAAAGTGATGGCTACTCAAATACTGTATTATGAGTCTAGATTGACCATGTACTAATTCCACAATTAGCAAATAATAACTGAACCTAAGGTGTCAAGATAAAATTATGATGTAGATCACTGATGTTTAAAACATTTGACATACATAGTTTTGTTGTAGTGCAAAGAACTTTGGAGTAAAAAAGGAATCAAGGGACTAGTATCCTTGATCTAAATTGACCACTGATTCTTCCTGGGCCTCAGTTTCCTCAGTTGTAAAATAAAGGGATTGGACCAGACTCATTCACTCATTTATTGAGAATAAAGTCCCTGCTTTATGCTCTGAACTCTGCTGGGGATACAAAAACAAATACTAAGCAGTCCCTGCCCTCCAAGGGCTTACACTCTATTGTTGGGTGATATCTAGGATCTTTCCTGATGCCAAAATCCTACCATCATCCATATCCTTTATCCTTTGAAGATCATTTTCTTGGCCTTTCATTGAAATAAAACCTATTTGAACAGAACAGACTAGTTTGTAATTCTTTCATAGGAAACATGTTAATACACTCTCACATTGTATGGTCTTAGAAAGTTGCCTGGGACAGTGAGAGCTTGGGTGATGCCCAGGTTCGCATGTTAGAATGTATCAGAAGCAGGATTTGAACCCCAGTTTCTCTGAACCCCAAGGCTGGGTTTTTATTCATAGGCAACACATTAATTAAGTCCCTACAATCTGGCCATCTCTGCTCAGGATGCTGAGCCTGGATCTCACAAGGGGTAAGAATGGTCCAGTAATTTAAGCTTCATCATTCCACATCTGCTGCGGTGCTTATCAGCACTTCCAGTAAGATCTAATATCAGCAGACAGCCTATGTAAGCATTCCAACCCGAGGGGTGGATGTTCCATTATTGCACTCACTTTGACTACTTGCTTACCAGAACTAAATGAGAGTCAGAGTAGTCTGAGGAGAATATTGTGCTCAGGGAAGCAGCAGCAGAAGGAAGAGAAAAAGAAAAACAAAACAAAATAAGAGGTTAGAGAATAGTGAAGATGCGAGAGAGAAAGATGGCAAGGAACGGAAAGAAAGGAAAGGAAAATGGGAATGAAGATTTCCCTGGATAGCAGGCTGCATCTCTTATGCACATTGTCAGGCAGCCCATAATAGCCAAGAGATGTCAAACATTCAGTGTAATTTCCTCCTGCCTCTGGAAGGTTCCCTGACACACCGTGAAGTTACAAAAGCAAGTCCTTCCTTTACATTCCACTGCCGAGAAGCTCAATTTAGATGGGGGTGGGGGAAGTCTGCCAGGTCTGGGTAGAGAAGTTCTGAAACAATCCGCCACCCATATGGGTGGCCAGTTCTGATACTTTACTGAGCATTTTTTAGTGAAATGAGGAGTAATCAAGGATCTTTGGACCAGCCCTGGAAAATTCCCAAGGAGTTTTTAATGACTCACAGATGAGACAGTATAAAAAGACCCACACTTCTGCAATTTGAATTTTTAAACAGGGAACCACATTTTAAAGACATCAGGCTGTGCTTACTACTTTAAAGGAACCCTGGATTCATTTCTTCTGTAAAGCAGAGTCTTTTTGTAGCATGAATCACCCCACCACCCTCCCACCCCCAATTTTAGAAGAAAGGAAGTTGGAGTTGGGAGTCCTGGGTTTTAATACTGGCTCTAATAACTGTGTGACCCTGTGCAAGTCACTGATGCTAACTGAAAGTTAGGTTTCTTTCCTGCAAAATATAATAATGCTTTGTTCTACTTGACTCACAAGGGTGATGTCAGGAAAATTGTGCTTGGTAAACCTTAAAATGTTACAAAAACATGAATTCATAAGCTCATAGCCTTAGATCTGGAAGGGACCTTAGAGGAGATATAGTCCAACCCTGCCACTTTGAAGATGAGAAAACTAAGACCCAGAGAGGCCCAGTAGTAAGTGGAGGAACTGGGATTTGAGCTGAGGTCCTCTGACTTCAAATTGTACTACACTGTTGTGAATGTCTTGGTTTTAGTTGATTGGGTTTAATGTGGTATAGCAGATAAAGTGCTGGGTCAAGAAGCCTTGTGTTCAAATCTGGTTTTAGACACTTACTATCTGTGTAACTCTGGGAAAGTCACTTAACCTCTGTCTGCCTCAGTTTCCTCTGGGGACAGCGATAGCACCTACCTCACAGGGCTGTTGTGTGTCTGGTGGAAGATGAAACCTTTTACCCACCACAGTTGTGAGGATCAGATAAGATAATATTTGTAAATGTTTAGCACTTTGTACTAAGGCACACAATAGGCATTTTATAATGCTTGTTCCCTTGTTTTCCCCTTTTAAAGGAATGCAATCATTCATCCATTAGAACTACAAAGACACTACATAGACACATCAATGGAGGAAAGATTACCATATGAAATAACAGCTCGAACTCTCCCCCCCACACCTCCCAGGGGAGAACCCCCCCCCCCATTCATCCTTTTAGAGAGCATGAAGAAAGTCCTGACCTTTCCAGTTCTTTGTTTTGTCCCCCGAAGGCTATCACAGTCTTAATGGAAGACAGAGCCTCCTCTGCCACTGCACCAGCCTTAGCATAGGCTGCTAATTCTTTGTCACTAAATGCAGACAATATCTGGAATGACAATAAAACCCAAGCATGTTCATCTTCTTTGAATTTAGGGAAAGTTGAAAAGATACTTTCATTAACTGAAATTAACTTCTTCCTTCTCTTAATCTGACCATTAACCAAAAATCTTTTTGGACAGATCAAGAGAGGAATTTAGGAGTGGGTTAGAAATGGGTTGATCTGGGGCAGCTAGGTGGCGCAGTGAGTACAGCGCTGGCCCTGGAATCAGAAGGACCTGAGTTCGGATCCGGCCTCAGACACTTAACACACACAAACAAAAACCTAGCCGTGTGACCTTGGGCAAGTTATTTAACCCCAATTGCCCTCCAAAAAGCAAAAAAAAAAAAAAAAAAAGAAATGGGTTGAGCTGGGTGGCTAGGTGGCACAGTAAAGAAAGCACCAACCCTGGAGTCAGGAGGACCTGAGTTCAAATCCGGCCTCAGACACTTAACACAAAACTAGCTGTGTGACCTTGGGCAACTCAACCCCAATTCCCCAATTCCCCTACCTTCCACTCTCCAAAAAGTAAAAATAAAATAAGAATTTTTTTTTAAATGGCCTTTAATAAGAGAAAGAATGAAAAAAGGTTTAGTGCAGTGTGTGTGTGTTTTCAGAATTCATAATTAAAGAAAGATTGATGAGGGTTTCTCATCCAGAAGCATTAGCCCAGCCAGTAAATGTTTTTGTTATTTTTTCGACCACTGCTGACTCAGTCCAGTACACCAACAAGGGAATCATTCTAGACACCATTGCATCCTTCCTCCTTCCTCCTCCATCCTTTAAATCTGCACAGAAAGAAGAACTTAATGAAGAGCCAGCGGGATACCAGGTAGAAAGTGATGGATTTTGTGACCAGAAGACGTGGGTTAGAATCCTTAATGAAATCTTATTTTGCTACCACAAAAGGAACCGGGAGTGGGAGAAGGGTCCAAGTGGGTCCCCTTGAGACCATACTACCAAGTGCCCAATTGTGGTTATGGACTTAGAAGAGTGTGTTTAGAAACAATTGAAGACAGCAGGAACTGAGTTGTCTGATTCGATGATCTTACAAAAGTGGCCTGAGTACTAAAGGCTCAGGGAAAGTGGTGGGCCTCACACTCATGACAGTTTTCCAGAAGAACTATAAAAAAATTATCTTCACAGATTATATTTCATCGAGAATTTCTCTTTTTTTTCCTGTAGCATTCCCCACTATCCACCAGGACTCCATAACTGATTTTATTTCCTTTTTCCTTTATTACATATAATAATGATAATAATTGCTAATCTAGGACAGTTAAAACTCAATAATTGATTTCTCTTCCTTTTTCCTTTATTATAAATAAAAATAATATTAAATTATTGACCTAGAACAGTAAAACTCAATAATTGATTTCATCTTGTTTTCCTATATGAAAAATAATGTTAATAATTGCTGACATACTGTGGGTCAGCTCCCTGGCAATGAATTGCCCAAAAAGCAGGCAACAGGAGGGAGGAGGAGAGACAGAATAAGAAGCATAGTTTACAAGATGAATTGTCAATCTCAGGAATATTAAGAATTGGTTACAGAGTCTGCAGTCAGTTTATCAATGTAAGCAGCTTATGTATTAATTTATTGCTAGGCAAAATGGCGTTATTTATTCTGAAATCCTTTTCCCCCAGTTATTAGCTCCCCCTTAAAAAACAAAATTAGTGTTTATTTAATATATATGCTGTATTTGGGAGACATTTGGGAGGTATGGTGGATGAAAAATTGGCCTCAAAGTCCAGAAGACCTGAGTTCAAATCCTACCAGTGACACATACTGGCTCTGTGACTAGGGACCTGTCATTTAACCCCTCAATATCCCAGCCATCTAAGGCTACAAATCACAGAGTAAAAATGCTTTGGTGAAGGAACTTCCTCACTAGGAGTTGCCTACACCAAAAATAAAAACACAGCAAAGAGCCAGTCCAAAAAAGAAAAAAACAACAAAAACAAAACAACAAACCCTACAAAGAAACACTTTCTTTACTTTTGTGTGAACACCTTGGTCAATTCCCCTACACCCAAATAGAATGTAAGCTCTTTGAGGACATGGATTTGTTTTTTGTGTTTTTACTTCTAATTCCCAACAGAATGTCTAGTACTTAGTAGGTATTGAATAACTTGTTGAATTGAATTATTAAACTGTGACTGGTGCTAAGAATACATAATAAAAACTTTATTAAAATTTTTATTTAATTTTATTGGATGATTTTCCAAGTACAAAAATGAATGACAAGCATTTATATCAAAAACAAAAAAAAATCTGTTTCCACGATTGGCTTAGTTAAAAATTAATTCAATAATTTATTAAGGATAGGAATTTAAGAATACCTCAAAGGACCAAGATGAATCAATGGATGTGCTGTATTTGTACATATTATTAATAGTAAGATGAAAGTTTTTATGTGACTTTGCATAGTCCTCCCTCACTCAAATCAAATTCAATTGCAAGTCATGGCATCATCTTCCTGATATCATGGTCCTCTTTAAGAACAAAGGACAAATCCCAACTTGTAAATGATAATATCTGCTTCGAATTATTTGTATTTAAAAGACATTTACCAAATGGGGAAATTATAGTAAAAATTTTTTTCATTGTGCCATTTGACACAATTGAAGGGTTTGGTCCTTCTCTTAAATCATCTACCAAGGCACTGTGGACAGTATCATAAACGTAAGTTAAATTGAATGAATGAAAGTTTATTTTAAGAAATTCTAATCTGGGAGAAAAACTGCCTCTGTGTTAGTTAAGACCTATGACATTTTGAAATAGGGTAAATCTAGCACTTCTAGATAAGGTTTCATTAGAAGGCATATATGAACTGTCAATAACAGCAGACCTTTATATTGTGGCATAGGACTTACAAAGTATTTTATGTAAGTAGCAACCCCACCCCAATTTTGATGGAGGTGCTCCTCCCTCCCTTCCCCCCCCCCACTTCAGAGTTGGAGTACATATCTTTTGAGTGCTCCCTATCAGCTAAGAAGACCGCTCTTTTAATTGGCTGCTGAGCCCAGAATTCCAGGATATCCTAAAGTTAGAATCTCTGCTCCTCAGGCCTCTTCCTCCTATGAGACTGACAGAACTTTTCCCTCCTCTTCCCTCTCTCCCCTTCCCTGCCACTGGCATCACAAGCTGAGAGTTCATGGGCCCCTAGTCAAGCCTGTTTCTAGGACAGGGCTGTCTTCTCCTGATTATTCTTCCTTCCTAAAACAAATTGGAGACAACTCCATCCTAGACAAAGGCTTGTCTGGAAGACCATGAGTTCACAGCTTGTGGACCCACGTGGAGGGTGGGTAGTGGGAAAAGGGCATCCCCCCTTTTCCAGTCTCCAGAGCTTAGATGTTGTATGAGGTCAACAGGTGGGAGAGGCCCGAGGAGCCAAGTATACCCATGGCAATCTGGATCCACAGAATTAAGAGATTCTTATAGCTGACAAAAGGCAGTCAGAGGATATCTACTCCTGCTCTGAAATTAGTAAGGGACCAAGCAACCTTCATCACATGTCTCCAAGGGAGTAGTATCTTATTTGTTCCTTAAAACAACCTTGTGATTTTGGTACTCTAGGCCTCATCCTAAGCTTTAGGCCCTAGGGGCAGCTAGATGGTGAAGGGTCCTGCAGTCAGGAAGGTCTGGGTTCAAATCCAGTATCAGATGATTATTAGTTGTGTGACCCTGGGCAAGTCACTTAAGCTCTGTTTACCCCAGTTTCCTCAACTGTAAAATATGTATAATAATAGCACCTGTCTTCCAGGGTTGTGTGTTGTGGTTTGTCCTTCCTTCTCCAAGAGGACCATGACATCAGGGAGATGGTGACATGACTTACAAATGAATTTGATTTGAGGGAGGGAGGGCTGTGCAAGGTCACCATTCTCACTTTCTACTCCAGAGCCCTCTGGGTCCAGTGGCAAGACATAGGTCAGGATGACTGGAGATGACCCAGGATGCAATGGAAGATCCTAGCCCTTTTAGGCTAAGGCCTTTTCAAGTTCTCACTTTGTGTGAGGAAATACCCATTCAATGAATAGGCTTTAAGAAGTGAGTCAAGGGATGACCCCTTTAATAACAACAACAAAAAAATCAAACTGGGAGGGAAGACATTCAGGGTTTCTGGCCAAAAGAGAGAGTTACTATTTACATTCACTCTGAGCCAGGAGGGCCCAAAAAATAACCATTAAGTGGTGCTTGGGCACATATTGACCTATTGTTAATCAATAAGATCCAGAGTGAATTGGGTTTAAGGCTTGGTCTTTGAGAAAGAAATCTAGCCAGTAAATCCCAAGTTAACTATGTAGGTTTGGGCCATCAAAATTTACCTTCCTTTGAGCAGAGCACCCCCAGTTAAGGTCATGATAGGAGAGGAGAAGAGAGGAGAGGGGAAGGGAAGAGAGGACAAGCTGAGCTGCCCAACTGGAACTGGCCAGTTGGGTCCCCAAGAGGGCAGCTCTTATCATCCCGACTGCTATCTGGCTCTGGAGAAGAACGTGAGGCTGGTGACTTTGCACAGCCTTCCTCACTCAAATCAAAGTCAATTGCAAGTCAGGTCATCATCTTCCTGATATCGTGGTCCTCTTTAAGAACAAAGGACAAATCACAACTCATAAGTAATCTCCCAGGATTATTGTGAAGATCAAAGGAAATAATAACTTAAAAGCCCTTGGTCCATTGTAGGCACTATATAAATATTAGTTTCCTCCTTGTTCTTATTATCCCTATTTTACAGATGTGGACATAGGTTCAGATATATCAAGGGAGCTTGTCCACAGTTACAGAGCTAGCAAGTATGAGGTCTCTCTTGAATTTAAATTTTCCATTATTACTATGTTGCTTCAGTGCCTAGCACATGGGATACACTTAATACATGTTTGTGGAACTAAAGTGAATTACAGAGAAAACCATACTGAGCAGGGGTTTCTTAAGTACCGGAGAGGCAATACCTAAAGGTCCATCTCCTTCACCTACCTTTGCCCAGACAGCTGCAGAAAGTCCCAGGATAGGGCTGATGGCCATTATCACAAGGGTTAACTTCCATCCTCTTATGAACCCCACTATGAATCCTGCAAAAAATGTTGCCACTGCTTGAAAGAACATTCCAACCTTGTCACCAATTCCTTCACTGATTTTGGAGATGTCACTAAAAAGAGAATCACACTTGAGTGGTTACGGTCATGACGTTCTCAGCGGAAAGGTACAGTGCAAACTAACAGATGCGCAAGCAGATGCATTGAACACAAATACAGTTAGCTCTGCAGAAGGCCCATCACCATTCCTGAGCCCTCTGAAGACTTCTGCCAGACCCTCAGAAGAGAAGTCACCTTGAAACTGGGCCAGTTAATTAACAATGGGCAATAGCTTGGGTCTGGTTTGACCACCAAGTAAGTACAGCCTTAAAGTGGGACCTTTTATTTTTCTTTTGTGAAAAGTACATATTTTCACGGAATTTATATCCATCTCCTTTGGGGGAAAAGCATTTTTCCAAACACATGATAAAGGAGTTAACAGAATACTTACTCTGTGAGTCGAGTGTTGAGCTCTGTGCTGTCATTGACATCAAACCACCCTATTTCCTGTCTTAGGACAGCGTGAAAAAACTTTTGCCTAATTTTTTTAATTTGCCGGCCAGCAGCTAAGGTCCAGAAGGAAACCTGAATGTAAGCAGCTATTAGAACACCTCCTCCTAATCCTGAATAATAATAGGCATATCTGAAAAACAGGGAAAATAAACAAGGATGATAATAAAAACAGCTGACATCTCTAGAGCACATTAAGGTTGCAAAGTGCATTACAGAAATTATGTCACTGGAGCCTCACAAGCACTCTGTGAGGTGCCCCCATAGTGTTACCCCCATTTTGCAGATGAGGAAAACAGAGGCTGTGGAAAGGTTCAATGACTTGTCCCACAGACAGTAAACATCTGAACTGGAATGCAGAGATGCTTTTTAATCCAGTTACTTTTTAACTTCTTTCTGGAGTAATGTCCAGTACTGTATTGTTTTCTGAAGTGGTCATACATAAAATACAGAAAACACATCTTTCAATCTGCTTTTTCCTTTTTTCTTAAATTTGGGAACTGTTTTGCTTCTTTCTCTATGATATTAAAATAATTAATTCTAAATATCAGTCAGCTCCAAAGAGAAAAGACAGTCAAGCTGATAATTTGCTTACACATAAACTGAAAAGGAAACTACTCTTTTAATTTTTTCCTGGGTCTATTGTTATTTCATAGCTACAACTCAACTATCTTTTTGGAAATGACATTTTACATATGTAAAAATGGGCATATAAACAGCAATGATTTCTATTATAATTTATTAAAGTTATAATATATGAAATATCACCAAATTCCCTCTGCACTTTAATTGGGACATTTAAAATAGAAGCCACTGCTAAATTATTTTAAATTAGACACACACAAAAAAACCAAACCCAGAATAACTGAGTTTGGTTAAATAAGTCGAAATTTAAAATGATATGATATTAAAAGGAATATTTAAAGAAATACACTTGTATTATTTAAAATTACAGACTAAATCTAACAGATAACAATTCTCACAGAAGTCCTTTAGCCTGCTTTAATGCATACTTGTTATCTATTTGAAATTAGTAGGCTTTATTTATATACATACAGCCAGTAAGCTTTAGAGGGACCAGATACTTCAACTGATGAAAAAAAGTTGCTTGGTCCTTTCAGGTATTTTAAAATTTTGGTCTTTCTAGTATAAGCATCTATATGTTCCAAGAAATGTACTGAACTTTTAAAAGATTCTTTATTTAATTTGGCTAAACATGCCTGAAAACCTTATTTACCTTGTTAATTTTCTTTCAATTCTTCTCTTCACAGACAATACAAAAGTAAACTTTTTGATCCAGCCCAAGTGGAATGATCAAAACTCCAAATGATTGGTATATGAATTAGGCTTTATTAACCTTTAATTTTCCTAATTTGGTGCCAGTGGAAGAACACAAGATTCAGCACCCATGGGAAATTCTGCCCCTCTCACCATACACAAACTGACAGATAATTCTCAGATACAATTTTTAAATGGAAATGGGCACCTGTCATTGATGACAGACAACTTGAGTATATGTATGTGTGTGTATGTGTATGTGTATGTGAAACTTCCATCAAAACAACTTCATGCTGTAAGAGTCACATGCTCAGTAACAGTAAACATGGCCCTGGGTAAAGTCATATATGTCCTATAAGAAGTAATCCTCTCACCATGGCTAGCTTCACCATGGAAAAGGCAGAGTCAGCTATATTTTCTGAAGTTTGGGGTAAGGATCAGACTCACCAGCAGGGACTCCCCAAATCACAGTCTCTATGGTTTTGTTTTGTTTTTAAGGAAACACTTCCCTAATCACCATCAGCAGTTACACGATAGCACAAACAATTCTGCTAACCAGTCTTAGGGTTACCCACATCTTTTTCTTCCAATAAATAGGCACAGTCTACACTAATACATTATTTTGAAAGCTGGGGTTGAGGCCAGATCTTTAGAAAGTTGTTGCCTACTGAGAGAACACTGATGACAGTGTTATAAATTGGTTGCATCCTGCTTTCTTGGTTTTATACTTGCTTTTTCTTTTTTTAGAAAGAACATCAGAAAAGAACATGTGCTGAACCGACCTCCCTTCTACCAGAGAGTAATTAGTTGTTAGAGAAGTTTCTTATAGAGTGGGTAAGTGCATTCAAAAGAATGGGTCCCCCAAGAATGAATTTCACATAATTATATCTTGCGAGCAGGAAAATGCTACATTCTGTGTTGGGTTGCATGATACTAATTAAGTGCTAACTGTGAGCTCTTTTACCATTTGCATTTGACAGATACCTTTTCAATATTTTCAGGCCAGTTGTGTGGGGAGTTCATGACTGAGCTGAGAACTAAGGCCTGTAAATGGCTGTGGTATTAAATTCAGCTGACTAAGGAATGGAATGCAGCCACCTCACCCTAGAGTCAAATACAGCATCTCTCTCATGCTCAAGTCTGACTCCCTAGTGTACTGCATAGCAAGAGACGTCCTGGCAAAGAGATACAGATGGACGTTTAATGGAGACCATGCTTAAGGCTCTTAATGGACAAAATAATAGAACTAAGACTCGGAAGGAACCTTAGACATCACCTAATTCAACCCCTTCTTTTTCTGAAAGGGCACTGTAATAGGTCGTTGGATCAGGGATCCTAGGATATAAATCTTAGCTTCCAGTCCCCGCTTTACCCATTAACCATATGGTGACTTTGGTTGAGTCATTTAACCAATCAACAAGCATTTATTAAACTATGTTCTAGGTACTGGAATGGGTGGTGTGGTAAATGCATTGAATAAAATAATCTCTATTTACAAGAAGCTTACTTTCTAAAGCAAGAGACAATAAATGCCACCACAAATAACATAAGTATGTATAGAATAAATTTAATGAATAAGTTTATGCAAAATAGTTAAATAAAAGGTAGTTAGGCAGGAAGGATGCCAGCAGTTGAGGAACTCAGGAAGGTCTTCATGTTGAGTTGCATCTTGAATGAAAAGATAGGTCCTATGAGATGGAGGTGAGAAGAGATTGTGTTCCAGGAATAGGGTATGGCTTGTGCAAAGACATGGAGACAGGAGATGGAATGTGTTGTGTTTCAGGACTTTTGGATCTCTGTTTACTTATCTATAAAATAACAGGGTTGGACTAGACAATTCTTGAAATCCCCTTTTGGTTCTATGAGTCTAGGAAATTTAGGCCAAGGATGGCTAACTGACTTGCCCAACGTTACCCTGGTATTTAGAACCCATATCTCCAGCTTCCAGTCCAATGTTCTTGTCATGACACCATATCTCCCATAGTGGATTCAGTGTATGTAAATTACTCACATGTCCCATGAGGACGTGAGTATGGCTATGTGGGGGAGTGTGAAAGGTCTCAAAGCCATCCAGATACTCAGGAGATTCAGCTACACATCTGTCCTCATCTCCTAGACTCATGTTCCAATACAACAGAATATCTCCATATAATTGGAACATGTTCTTGTGAGGTCTAAACAATACTGGTACATATCTTGTAAGTCCCTCCTGTTTGTTTGCTGGCAGAATAAAGTTTCAGTAGAAGCTAGAGTCAATAGGGATGATCTCCACTGTCCCTTAAATAAGAGCTGTCAGTGGAAGTTAGGAGTTACTGCCTTGAAACTAATAAGTAATTTTCAAGAGAAGAGTGAGGTACAATAGAAGGGAAGGCACTATTAATCCCAAAGGCCCTAGTTTCAAATCCAGGCATTGCTACTTATTACCTGTGTGACCTTGGTCAAGCCATTTAACCTTTTGGGGTCTCAGTTTCCTCATCTGTAAAATGGGAAGATTAAGCCAGATGATTTCTAAGGAAAGCCCTTTCCAGCTTCAGGTCCTATGATTTCCCTCTTTTAAAAATTCTTATTAGCTGAAACTGGTAAAATGAATATCAAGAATGGTCTAAAAGTAAAAAAAAAAAAAAAGAAGAAAAAGTTAATTAAGTGTGACGCCATAGACCAAAACCCCTTGCCATAGACCCCACTCCCCTACGTGTCCGTCTCCCCTATTAAGCTCCTAGAAGGGAGGGGGATGTCTCTCTTTTTTTTTTATAACAGTGCCCTTAGTGGGTAGAACAATGAATGCCTGGCATATAATATTTTTATTAAATGCCTTTTCATTCACTTAATCATTCATTCATAAAAAAGGCAGCATGTAGACTGAAAACATCAGCTATCTGTTTATAGTGTGATAGAAAAAGCTTGGGACATAAAGTCAGAATCTGAATTCTAATCCTGGCTGTGCTGCCTATCATCTGTGTGGCCATGGGTAATTCACTTAGTCTCTTCTGGCCTCCATTTTATCTAAATCCTGTGATCCTATGTGAAATAGAGGAGGAAGGGGATGCTGCTGCCAGGCAATCAGTCCTAGCCTAGCCTTGATTGTAGGTCACCAAGTCGATCTCAATCCTACCTGCTTCCTGGACTCAAAAGCACTGGTCCAATGTTCTGTACCTCAGATACAACTATTAGGTCTGGACTCGAAAAGGGTCATCAAAGAGGTTCTTGGGATGCTGACCCTCTAGGAATGGATATTTACTGAGAAGTAAGCTTGGCCCCTGTCCTGCATTTCTGACTCCATTCCTCTAAAAATGACTATGACAAGATTAGCCTATACACTCCAGTAGTAATGTGGCCATGCTTCTCTAGATATACCTGTGCACTAGTGACTCCAGTGACTCAATGGACAAATACTCAGCATCTAAAATGTGCCAAGTATGTGCTGGGGTTATAAGTGAATTGGATGAAGCAATCCCCACTGTCAATGAGCTTACATTCTAAATGGGGAGGCAAGTGCATGTATCTGCATAAATATAAAGTGAACAAATAGAAATATATACAAAGTAATCATACATAAAGAAGTTTGGGAAGGAGGGCACTAGAGGTTGGGGGCTTTGGGAATACTTCATGCAGAAGGCGCTATTTGAGCCGTGTCTTGAAGAGGACTCATCAAGGAGATACATGCATAGAAATAAAATTCCTCAGTTATGGTTTTATTGGTAGGAGAGCTCTGATATGCTATTAGAAGAGATTTGGGGGAAGTAGACTTTTGGCTTTTATATCCTTCCTAATCCTATTAGTTTTCCAGACAAATAAGCTATTTTGAAAATGAAGATGTTTTAACCTGGAGGATTATGGCCCTTGGGGGAAGAGGAGCAACTTCTGACTTTCCCAAAACTTTCATCTAGGGGACAGCTGAGAGTAAGTTATCGAACAGAACATCAGTGCTGATACTGATGATGCAATTCAGGGAGACTAAGGACTGGAGGATGGAAGCAGGAACTGGCTTGGAGCTTTACTATGTGAGCCTCCTAGATCTAATGGTGGTTCCTGATTTATTGCTTGGGGAATTCTTTTGCTAATAAGTCTTAAAAAATGTTTAGATACTTCGCAGATCTGAGTGAATGCTCAAATGTTCTACAGGAGTGGGGAACTGGCAGTCTTGAGGCCACATGGGACCCTCTAGGTCCTCAAGTGTGGCCCTTTGACTGAATCCATACTTCATAGAACAAATCCCCTTAATAAAAGGATTTGTTCTGTAAAATTTGGACGCAGTCAAAAGGCTGCATCCAAGGACCTAGAGAGCTACATATGGTCTTGACATTGCAGGTTTCCCATCCCTGTAAGATCATGTACTAAGCTTATCATGTCAAAAAGTCACAGTCAATTTTCATCAATGTTGTTGGTGTGAAGAAAAGTGTAATGTGAAAGGCAGGGGGAATACAGTAGATGGAGAACTAATCTTGGCACCAGGAAGACAGGTTCAAGTCCCACCTCCATCACATGAATATGAGTTCACAGTTCTTAGTGAGTTGTGTGTCTTAGTGGTCTGCATCTTAGTGAAAGGAGTTTCCATGCCAGGAAGTTTCCATACAGTTGCAATCATGGATCAAGATGCAAAATAAAATAAAATACCACCAAAGCTTCAAGGCAGGTCTTTAATCTTGGAGAAGCCAGATTCATTAGATAATTTCCAGGTAAGATTCCAGTTATCCCTTGCCTGTGTTTACGATGAGAAATACTGGTTGTTCCACAAAAAGAAGTGATATGACAATGATGATTTCAAAGAGTTGGAGCATTCTGATGAAAAGTGAAAAATTCAGCCGAGATTTGCCTCTGATATTCGCAGCAAGGACATTGCCTGCCTGCCTTCCATCCAGATTATGGACTGAATCTTTCGCTTTTCTTTCACACATCTGGGAATAGTTACAGTCAATAGTCACAGCCATCTCAAAAGAGCATAAGTGTTATAGAGGCAAGACAGACTATAATCTGCTTGGGGGCAGGGACTGGATAATTTTTGTCACTGTATCCCCAGTAGCTTGTACATAGTAGGGGCTTAATAACTGCTTGTTAATTGATTGACTGATGTAGGTACTTAGAGGTTTCCATGGGGAGGCTGAGATGGGAGAGTAGATTGATTGCTTGTGAACAGCTCTCACATGGTTGGAAGTCCTCTACTCATCATCCTACTATCTTGAATCTTCTTCACCAACTTCCTCTTTTGCCACCCTCTGTTCTACAAGATCATTTCTTCATTCTTTAACAACAAGGCTCTGTCCACAGACCCCTGTCTCTTAGGATATAGACTTAAACTCAATTATACTATTCCTGAGGCTATGGATGGCACCTCAAACCTCTTTGAAGTCCTCAGACAACCTAGCACATAGTAGGTGCACAATGAATATTAATTAGTTGGCCAACTTAATGGAATTTATTCAATTTATGGAGGATGGTAATATATACTTATATATGCATCTGTCTCTATATATGCATGTATATTTCCAGAGATTCCAGTCCTACATTTGTGTGTCATGGTACAATATTTTTGCTGTTTTTAATGGATTTTGACTGTGTCCTTGGTAGACTTAGCTATGAAGATAAGTCAAAAGCAGAGTTCTTTTCTTTGGTTCAGGTCAATATGCAACTGGTTTCAGTAGGAGATCAGCCCAAACTACTCCTAGCTGCTTAGACCTTGTCTCTGTCCACTCCAGGTAAACAAAGAACAAACATGCCTGTTAGCCAGAGGCAGGAGCCTCTGGTGGAAGACCTTTTAGAGGCTGTGTGAATGGCCATCAAAGTAAGGACTGCTGTCTCTGGCCCTGCACCTCAGGGTTTTCACCTACTGAGATGTTCACCTCTCCAGAGCATTTGCTGACAACTTTGCCATTTTAATTCAGACAAAAAGTTTGGCCTGATCTTCAATGATTCCTTACCATGTCAGATTCCCTCCCCCCCCCCCTTTTAAATCTGTTTTAACTATTTATTTTATTTCTGTTTTACTATGTCATTCACTTAAATATTTTTAAATGATTCTTAATGCACTAACATGAAGGGGCTGATACACTGGGTCACCCATACCTCAAACAAAGAAATCCTGATGCCTTCCCTCCACCTTTACCAACCCCACAGGGTTTGAGGAATCATAAATCTGGAGCCACAAAGGACCTCAGAGATCATCTAATCCTCTGACGCCCTCATTTAATGTGGAAACTAAGGCCCAGGATGGTTCTATGATATGCCCAAGGTGATGTAAGGTTTTCCATCACCAGAGCTAACATGCTTATCACAGTATTATACTGTTACCCACTCTGAAACAGCTCTTCTGTTTCTCAGATGGTCACCCTTGAGTTAAAAAGCAGTCCTATGGGAGAGAGTTACAGTCCCAAAGAAAAGAAACTCAGTCCCAAAGACAGCTTAGGGACAGCCATGAGCACAGAGTTCTCTTTAAAAAAAAAAAAAAAATATATATATATATCAAGTCACCCAGCCCTTTAATGTGGAAACTGTGAATTCTCTGTGGATCTTGAGGTTCACATTTACAAACAATCAAATGAACTCAATCAATGGGCTATTTTTATTGACTAAATTCAGCAGGTGTTTCCGAACTAAGTAAATGAGAGAGTTTGTGACTGTGGGAAAAGTTAGGTAAAAAACAAAATCAAAATATACCATATTTGTCAATAATTATGTTTTCATACAGATTCTAATTTTGTGGTGTTATTTTCAAAGAAGATCAATATTAATTTTTATGACAAAAATATTGTATTATTATATTATATAATATAATATTGTATATTAGCCACATCCCCTTGTGGCTAACACAGAAATCTTCTAGAACAACCTATATAATTCATGAGTTAGCCAAGATGGTTTCATATGTTTAATCTCTGTGTTATCTTTTCTTGAATAAAGCACAACACATATATCTCTTTCTTTTGATTGAAACTACATTTATATAAGTACAGTTTGAATACACATATGTTAGCCAATTACCTGGTCATTTCTTCCTCCAGAATTCTGGCTGGATTTAACATCGCCAAAGAAAAATTTACTAAATAAAAAGAAATTAACAGAAGACATTTTTAAAAGGTTGACCTAAAAGACTGGCATTGATAGTTTCAAAAATCATTGGCTATCACTGTGTACAGTAAACACCATTCTTTATTTAAAAACAACAGCAAACACCTGCTTAGAGTTTAAATACTCAAAAGCTAGAAGATTCTACAATTCATATTTTTCCATGCAAAATTAAGTTTTTCTTTGCAAATACAAGTTCACCATGAAGCAGTGAGTTCAAGGGTTTTGGGAAAGATGTTACCATAGGCATAGATTAGGGAAGACAAGGCCTTCCTCGATTCTCCTATGCTATTTATTTGTGATCTCTGTAGCTGTTTTCTAAGAAACTTCAAAAAGGCATCCCAGGGTTTGGGAGAGGTATGGACATTGATAGAAGAATGCATTGAACTATCATGAAAAAGAAACGATAAATAGTGATTTTTTAACTCTCTTCACCTTACTATAATTAAAAGTTAGCTTTCTTGGGGGTTGGTGGTAGGAGTGGGAGCTTTCCAAGCACTTCCCAGGTAATTTGTATTTGTACCTTTAATTTTTGCCTCCATGTAATTCCTACCATTCTTCACCTAGTGAGGTAGCAAAGGTTAAGGTCATCAGTTTGAAACACAATGCTGCAAGATGCACTAGGCCCAAAGGTAATTTAGCAATGATTTTAGAAAGCAAACAAGTCTATTGTCTTTCAATCCCATTCTGTATTGATAGAAGTCTTTATCTTTTACAGATAAAGACACTGAAGGAGTTAAATGACTTTCCCAAAGTTAACTTTTTAAAGTTAAGTAATTAAGCCCAAAGCTTGTCTTATCTGGGATAAGAACAAAGGTCTCCTCTTCATATTTATTGCTCCAAGCCAATGTATAACTTAGAATACAAATGGGACAAGATCTTAACTATTAATATGGGCAATATGATAAGAATATTTTCTTATGGCATATATTGTCATTCATGGTTATTGTGTTGGGTGAGTGTGATAAATGACTTGTTTTATTCTTAATTAGAAAGGTTGAGTCACTACATAGATGAAGGAAGAAAAATGCAGAAATGAAAGTGACATAAAAGCAAATTATTAGTAAACTGAGATTTATTTAAATAAGGGCATTTCCTGGTTTTTATTGGTTAATGGTTTGTGTTCATACCTACTTCTTCCCTTTCCCCTCAATCCCTTCACACAAAAAGAAAGAAGTAGGGTGGGAGGAAAAGAGAAAAAGTCAATATTTATTCTTAGGCCAAAGCACTAGATGGGGTCCCTCCCCACTTAGATTTCTTATCTGCACTATCCTTCCTTTAGTGATGCTGAACAACATGGAGAAAAGGCACCTGAAGAATGATTTCCTTTTGCTGTACTGTGGTTTGACCCTGGTTGGGACAGATCCGTTCAACTTTGTTCCTTTAACATATGTAAATATGCCAAAGGTCATGTTTTCTGGCTACTCTGTAATTCTTCCAAAAGAGATAAGGCGAAAATTGATTTAATCCTTAATCTCTTGCCAGGGTCTGTTGCCAGGCACGGTGCTTGGCATGACTTTTGCCTCGGGATCATGATGTCTTATAGCTGTGAACAACTGCAGGCTTCTACTTATTAACTGCATTTTTCATATGCTAATACGTCTAAATAAAGCTAAGAAATCATCTGACAGTCAACATCTCCCCATCCCCACCCACGGAAATGGCAAGATTTTTAGGTAGAACTTCAAGATTGGTTAGGGAGATACTGTGATAAGAGTGTTAACTGTGGAGTGACAAGTGCTTGGGGTTGGATTGGGGCTTTACCTACGTTATCTATGTCACCATGGGTAAGTGACTTTAACCACTCTGAACCTCAGTTTCCTCATCTATAAACCAGCAATATCAATACTTACTCTGAGGATGTCACAAGGTCGTTGGTATATCTCAAAGTACTAGTACAGTGAGTTTTTATTCTCTTTATCTCTGCTTGTTTGTTCTAGCTCTGAGTGCTTATGACTTAAATTGGTTAGCATGCCACCTGCGCTGTGTCAAAATCAGATTGACAAATGGCTATCTGGGAGAACAAGAGATGAGAAAGAATTCCGAAACCATGACATTTTGAAGAAGTATGGGGACCAGACCATGAGAAATCTCCATGTTGATATACTGGTTCTGCCAGTCTAGATAGGGAACTCGAAGTGAACAAATTAATTTGGAACCTTCTCCTTCCTCCCTTTCTGTTTCCTTCTCTCCCCTAACAAATGGATCCCAATTCATTCAGTAACAGTTTCATAGCTAGAAATGCTTCTAGGAGACAAATTTTGACACTGATCTGGTAGTTTAGGGATTTTTTACAAACCCAGAAAAGTGGAAAGTCAGGGAGTAACTATGGATCATAGTGCATCTCCCATGACTGCTTAAGTCTGGGCTTTTATATGCAGACAGATGAGCCCCAGGTACCATGGAAACATGGAGGCACAGCCTGGGGGCAATAACCACACAAGGTTACACAGTACATATAGTTTTACTGTGAAGAGACCATTCCCTTTTGGTAACTGCCTTCTCATGCTAGAACTTTCCTGGGACCTTTTCACCCTAGAATCTCCCTCCATGCTGACTCCTTTCACCCTTCACAAGTTCCTTCAGAGACCTCCATTTTTGGGAAAAGCTCAGATTGGTCATGCTTCGTGCCTCACCTGGTGGACTTCACTCCATGCCATGAAAGTACCCTCAAAGGCACTTTCCTCTCCCACCCCTCTTCTTCAGGTTACTTTTGGGAGGGGAGGGTGCTACCTTCTACCATTAGAATGTAAATTCTTCAAGAACAGGAGTTGTGATTCTTTTTGCTTACAGTTATACCCATAGCACTAAGCACAGGGGCTGGCACATAGAAAACAATAATGATAGTAGCCTTGCTTATATGTTCCAGTCTGATTACACTTCTTTATCTAAGTATCTAATCAAAATGAAAGATCTGCTTATCCAGCTCTAAAAACTGCAATATTCATGCTTGCAGAGCATGGGCCGATAATTAAGTCCTTTTATAAGTATATCTGCCAACCACTGAAGAGTATAAAAGTATTCTTAAAATGAGGACCAAAATCACTATCCACCTAGAATAACCTAATGAATCTAGATTCACAGAGGTGTTTTGTCATCTCGGCACATAACCTGCGGTCAAACTACTCAGGAAAAGGGCCTTTTGTCTCTGAGCATGCTGCTTGTAGTGAGTGGTACCATATTAAAAATGGTGTTCAGGAAAAAGCAGGCTATTGGTTTTGATTATATACATAATTATAGTTACATATATTTGGTATGGAGGTTGATAGTCTCTAGGAATCCTCAGATAATCCTCAGAGAATCATTTGGTTTCATGGTATTACTGCCCTTGTGGTTCTGAAGGTGAAAGACTATATATACACTTGGTACCTCCTCAGGTGAGCTATTTACCAACAGAAGCGAAACATTGCTATCATCAAGCCATGTTAACAAGGATGAGCTTGTCTCACAAATTGCAATTTGGTGTCAGTCCACCAAGTAACTTAAAACTTCTTCAGCATTCCCTTACTATTTGTCTTTCATGAACTCTCCTGCTAGTCTAAAATCCAAGTGGAGAGATTATCAGGGACATTCTTTGTTTGGGATGAGAAGAAAAACCAACCATCTCATCTATCTACAATCATATTCAGGCCTCCTCAGGCCTGAGAATATCCCAGAGGCTTGCCTTTTCCCTCATCTAATTACTACCCCATCTTTCTTTTCCTCTTCACTTGTAACATCAAGAATGTTTTCTACACCCAATGCCTCAATGCCACTCTTTCTTCAGACCTTCAAATCTAATGGGCCTTTTTTCAATCCCCTCATCTTCCTTGACCTCTCTGCAACTAATGATCATTACCTCTCACTAGAAAATCTTTCTTCCTTTAACTTTAGGCATTAAACCATCTTGGTTCTTCTCCTACCATTCCGTATTTCTCTTTTTTGCTAACTCCTCATCTTTTGACAACGCTTAATGAGAATGTCCCCTAGGGAATCTGCCTTTGCTCATCTTCTCTTCTTTCCACCCTTTCTTTCTTGGTTGAGTCTACAGACTCAAAGTCTGTAGTTCTACCTCACTGTGGCACTCCCCCTCTGAATCTCCATATAAGTACCAGATAAATAAAAAGTATTAGATTGTACGATCCCTGAGGTCAGGTATCATTTTCTCTCAACTTTGTTTCTCCTCTAGTATATGGAACAATGCTCTGCATAAGCCAGCATTAAATGCTTATTGAATTGAAAACAAGAATTTGCCTAAATAAGTAACAAGAATATACTCAAATACTATCAGGAATAAGAATGTGAGAATCTAAAACATTCTGGGTCACTTCCCAACACTAGTCCACACAGAGCCTCAGAGCACAGAACCAAAGAAAAGGCACATGTGTATGAATTTCTATGTATATGAGATCTAGTTGAAACAGATAGGCAGTTTTACTGGCATCCTCCCAGACCACCCAAGACTGGTGTTGATGATGACCTCATTAGCTCTTTCCAAAAAAGTGCTGTACTTGATTTTGTCCATATTGCAAATCACTGGCACCTACCAAATAATGTAGCTCCAGTTCCAATAATAACAGCTCACTTTTAAGAAACTGAGGCCCAGAGAGGTTAAGAAATCTTAACCAAAGAACTGGGAACTCCTCTTTCAGGCCCAATCTAAATCCAGTGATTTAGATTTAATGCAGTGCCTTGCATATAGAAGGCAGTTAATCAATGTTTATTGATTGATTGATTAATATTCCCTCTATTACACTCTTCTGCCTGCTACCACATGCCAGAAATGTCTAGTGAAAAACTGCTGAACTAATTTGAATATTTAGTTATGGTAGAAGTATTCTAGTTTGATGATAAACAGGCATTGAATTGGTGAATTTATCAAGGCTGAAATCCCACACTGTGGTCATCTATGAACACTTAATCAATTGAGCCTATCTTTGTTACTCCCCACACTCAAAACTCCTTGTATTTGTGGTATTGTCATACTGTTTGTGATGATTAAAAAATGTAACAAGTAAGCCACCTTGCTGCTGGTCTGGATTAATATATTTAAATCTTTGTGTAGCTGAATGCTTGACAGAAATAACAAAGTATCTATCTCTAGCCAAAATCTGTAGGGAGAAGCAACATGGAGGACATGAAGTAATGGATGTGCTGTCAGGAAGCTCAGGATTTAATCCTGTGGCACTTAGTAACCATGGGCGTGTTACCACCACCTCTCTGAGCCTCTTAATTCTTTACATTATAGATGGCTTTCATTCTGCATGGGTAGAGGAGTTTCCCAACCAATAAAATTACAGGTCCTTAATATCTGGATATACCCATATGTATTCTTAGGTATGTTTCAAACACATTTTGACTGAAAGTTCCAATTATTAAAGTATTAAATATAGATTATATGTATATATATATATACACATATATAAATGTGTGCTTGTGTATATGTATATATATGTACAGATTATATATATATGTGTATTTTGTGTGTATATGTTTATATACATGCATATGTATCTATGCATGATATATACACATACATATATATGTGCATGTGTACATATGACAAACCAACCTCCCTCATTTTTTTTTTTTTAGATAAGAGAATCTCTCATTTTTACACAAGAAACTGTAATTTATTTCTTTGTAGCAATATAACTAGACTTTCAGCCCTATGGGGGAGTTTGAAAAAAATGGGAAAATCCCTTTGCTTATCCCTTAAAGCCCTGGCCTTATATTGAACCCACCTGTAGGGTGAATGAATTTTGGCTTTGGTTTCAGCTGCCATATTCTATTCTATATAACAAAGTAATGGATTTAAAAGGTCCCTGCCTTCCCAACACATTTCATGTCTTCCTCCTAAACCAAGTTTATACAATGATATGCAAATCCTATCACAATTTGCTGAAATATGAGTTTGGAGAACATTTAAAAAAATGTGTACACCAAATAGTTTGGATTTTCTAAGCCTACTGAAACAGGGCTCCTAAACAGTCAATATTGACCATATCTATGCAAACAAGCTGTGCTCATTGAACAAATCCATCAATTGCATGTCCTTAGATAACTACAGCTTTCAAAAATGTGAGCCAAGTCCTGCAGAACATTGAGAACCCTTATCAAATGCCAAACATCATTTATGGTGGAAACTATTTCTTTTCCATCAATCTGTTTTCCTACACTCAGCCATCCCTTCAACATACCCAATCCCCCAAGGTTTGATGGTTTCATGGAAGCCCAGCAGGCTTTGCATAAAGCACAGGAATCTTTGGTACTGTGGTATCTGGCCAATCTAAAGAATAATTCACTACACAGAAACCTCACTAAAAAAACAAATAAAACAAAACAATCCTTAGGGATGGGGTTCTTAGTCTGGGGTCTGTGAACTTGTTCCTTTAAAAAATATCTTGAAAACTATATTTCAATGTAATTGGTTTACTTTGTAATCCTATGTATTTTTATTTTATATATCTAAGAACATTATTCTGAGAAGGGCTCCAGAGGGCTCACTAGGCTAAAAAATGGTTCCAAGACTCACAAAAAAAAGTTAAGCACTACCTTAGGGTCTCAAGCTATGAGGTAAAACCATCTCATTTACTTTGGTAGTTAAATGGCATGGGGTCCAGGAGAAATCAGCCTGATTCTTATTCTGTTCTTTAGCTACTTAAATTTTCTCTATATGTCTGATTGACCAAAAAACTGGAGTCTGAAAATGGGCAAGAATACTTTATTACCATAATAAGCTAAGCACTAATGTCATGCAAAAATACTTTCAGCAACATAAGCATTTAATATTTGAATTTTTCATAATGTTCTGGATGTTGTATTAACTATATAGAACATATTAAAAACAACAATGATAGAAATACTATCTTCAAGTAGAATGACTTCTAAAATTTTTATGCTAGAGCCCCTTAAATGGAGTGAAAAATTTTCCTCCCCTGAAGGAAATGTACCACCAAAATTTATTATTCATTCATTTTTCATTTATTAATACACTCATCCATTAACTCATTCATCCATTCATTTATTTTTAAATCAAAGTAAAATAGAGTTGCTTTTATTTAGGGTGTTTCCTGAGGGCCTGACAACATCCCCCTTGTGAAATCTAGGAAAGGCTAGGAGTATGGCCAAATCAAATAGCAAATAGTTGGTAACAATAGAAATCAAAACTTATCTTTCAATCAGGGAACTGGACAATGCAACTAAGAAGACCAAGGCAATGCTTACCTGGAAAAGAAAAGTTTCCTGCAGTATTTACAAAGCTATCTGTCATTTCTCCAAATACTATCATCATAAGTGGGAGGCCCGAACCATGAGCAATGGCCATGATGGTGCCCAGCACCATAAATAATTTATCTTTCCAATCAGAATATCGAAACTGAAAAAAAAAGGAAACAATTGAATTTTGAAATGGAATTGTCTTGTTTTCCACAAATACAGAGTCTCAAAATTGTAAGTATCATCTCTACAACTGTCAATAAGTAGTCAGACAGATCTCAGGTAGAAACTTCAAATAAGAGGGAATCTACCCTTTCCAGTGGCAGTCCATTCCACTTTTTTTTTTTTGGTTCAGTTGTGTCTGACTTGGTGACCCCATTTGGGGTTTTGTTGGCAAAGATACTGGAGCGGTTTGCCATTTCTTTCTCTAGCTCATTTTACAAGTGAGGAAACTGAGGCAAACAGGGTTAAATGACTTGCCCAGGGTCCCAGAGCTGGTAAATGTCTGATGCCAGATTTGAGCTCAGGAGGATGAGCCTTCCTGACTCCAGACCCAGGGCTCTATGCACTGCACCACCTTGCAGTCCAATTCCATTTTTGAATAAATCTAATTGCTAAGAGAGATATGCTCTTAGCAATGGCCAAGTTAGGGTTTGGGATGATCTCAATGTCTGGGAGAAGCCTCCATGATTGAGTCTATTCTGAGTAAAGCTACACTTCTGTTCTGGATCAGGAGATTCCATGTGTGACAAAAGGCTTGTAATTTTGTCTTTCCAAGTCTCAGCTTCCTCATTAACAAATTAGATATTTGTAAAGCCTTAGCATGGAGCCTGTCACCTAACAGGCTTTTATTTTCTTCCCTGTTCCCCTTCACCTATAAAATGAGGACCATGATACATGTATTATCAATCTTGCAAGGCTGTTGTGAAGAAAGCGTTTTGTAAACCTCAAAGCTATGCAAGTGGGAGTTGCAATTGTGTTTGTATCACATAAAAGGAAAACTCAGAACTGCCTCGGAAGGGAATAATTACACAGAGGACTGGAGCCTTAGAAGGGAATGGGAGCGTCTGCAGGCTCTTAGTAAGCAGAGAAGCTGGACTGGGTGGAAAATCACTTACACTGCCTGGCAATTGGCAGCTGAGGCATCCTAGGGCAGACAGGGTCTGAAGCCACAAAATGGCTTTAAAGCAAGAACAAACATAAATAGGTGAAGAATGAGAACTTCGCAGACACTTCTACGTGAGGTCTGTCTGACGCAGACACTAAGCATTTCCTTTTCCTTTAATCAGGATCACGGGTTAGGAAAGCGCTCCCAGTAGGACCCCCAAACTAAGTAACTAACTATGGGGCTGTAAAATGTGAGGAGTGAGAGATGTGAGAGTAACCTGGAGAGGGCAGAAGTCCTCAGACTAACGCCCCCAAACAGCCTAAGGGAGCCTGATCTGTCTCCTACATTTGCTCTCTGTGGGGGTATATTTGGAAAGTGAAACTACCTGATCTATGTTGTCTAAACTTTAAAAAGCAATGATTCCTTTTTTTTTTTTTGGTGGGGAAAGCAGGAGGTGTCTAAACTTGTGATTTCATTGCTGTGGGAAACTCATCTGTAATTTATAGTCTTAAAAGCAAGGTGTGGAGCAGTGGAAAGATGAGTGGTCCTGGAATCCAGGGGACCTGGATTCAAATTTTGCCTCTGATGCAGACTACCTGTGTGACCTTGATATTTCATCTCCCTGAGCCTCGATTCTCTCATTTCTAAAACAAGGGACTGGAACCAAATGGTCTCTGTTGTTATTCAGTTGTGTTCGACTCTTTGTGGCCCCATTTGGGGTTTTCTTGGCAAAGTTACTGGAGTGGTTTGTCATTTCCTTCTCCGGTTCATTTTAGAGATGAGGAAACTGAGGTAAACAGGGTTAAGTGACTTGCAGAGGGTCGCACAGCTAGGAAGTGTCTGAGGCTAGATTTGAACTCATGAAGGTGAGTCTTCCTGACTCCTGACTATCTGCTGTAGCACCTAACTTGCCTTCATCTTAGGCACAAAGTAGCCATTGTTTCCACCACCAGGGAGTGTTGCAGGCAGGGTTGAACCTATGCCTTCTTAGGGACAGAGCCTCTCTCCACAGCAACCAGACACTAGTCTGATAATTATGCTATTTGATCTAAGCTCTTGGTCAGAAGTTGAATCAAGCATTTAGGTTTATTTTGTCTGTCCAGATAATATTACTACTGCCCCTGGGCTGAGGTGTTACCAATCCTGCACTTCAGCAGGAGCTCTAGCAACAGGAAGTGAGGACTTCAAAGGTGAGTGATAACAGGTGATAAATCTTGACACCCAGAAGCCCAGAGATGAGGGCAGTTTACTCAAGTCTCAGTCACAACAGGAATATTTTTGTCCTTACAGACAGAAATCAGGTCCTTTTTTTGCCACATCTTCCTATCTGTCTGTACTAACCTTTCTGTGACAATCTTTTTAAATGGTCGTTTCTTTCTCCCTTCCCTCTTCTTTCCTTCTGTGGCTATAGTTCGTCTTTTTTTGTGCTTCTCTTTGTAAAGAAATGGGTGTCTTGCTGAACTTGGGTGCTGAAAACGGGGTCAATGGCATTAATATGAGGATCTCTGGGTCTGCTCAGTGGAATGGACCAAGTGAAACTAGCTTAAGCTTAGGAAGTCAGTCAGCTAAATTTCCAGCATGAGGATTTCTTGCACCTTCTCCATTTTCTATGAATTTACTCTTCCTTTTAAACCAACTCATCTTTCATTCACTCTATCTTTCCTGAGAGGTTGGGGTCAGGGCAGGAAGGTTTTCCCTATTTGTGACTTCCTGCAGGTGTCACAGACTTTGGGAGGATTAAAGAATACTACTCAGAATAAATCACAACATCTGACCTTTGAGCAGGCAGAATGATGGCCTGGGTGACAGGACATTTTGCCTTGACCTAGATTAGGCAGCTAAACTCTTCATAACTTGGCTTCTCTTCCTACCCTTCCGGTCTTCTACTTTCTTCCACTTTCTTCCCCTCTTCACAGCCTACAATCTAGCCACACTGGCCTATTTGCTGTTCTTCAGTCCCCAACACCATCTCCTGTGCTCTGTGCCCTCTCTGTCCCCCTTGCTTAGAATGCTCTCTCTCCTTTCCTCTGCCCCTGGAAAACCCCCTTTCACTGCTTCTGGGGGCTCCAGGGATTGGTTCACTTGATTTCCTGTCAACTTCCACTAACAGCTGTTTTAAATCAACCTCTCTTCTCCCCTTGGTCACTGTTATGCTGAACTTAGTCTCATGGTTTCCTTCCCTATTCTCCATTCCCTGATGCAGGCAAAAAACCCTTCTGAGGCTGATTTCTTGCCCCACACCCTACATCCAAAAAAAAAAAATTGCTAATAAAAAAGGGAACAAAGGCTTCTTAAAAACACTATCCTTGACTTCACCCCTTCTCTTTTTTTCACTAAGACTGCAGAGAAAGTTGCATGAGCTACTAATGAGTCCTTTGGGAATATTTGGTGACTGAAGTAAGATTAATCTTCATTTCAGAGCAAAAGCAGACAAAAGACTGTCTTCAGCATTTTGAAATAGAAGCTGAAATGAGGGTTGGTTCTTTATAAAGCATAGCTTTAGGGCCTTTGAGCAAAATGAGGAAGGAAGGAGATATCTACTATCTGCTATGCTAAGTGCTTTTACAACTATTATCTCAACTGATCTGACAACTCTTCTGAGATAAGTGCTATCATTATCCCCATTTTACAGTTAAGGAAACTGAGACAGACAGGGGTTAAGTGACTTGCCTAGGGTAACACAACCACCAAGTTTCTGAGATTGAATTTGAATTCAGGTCTTCCTGACTTCAGGTTCAGTGTTCTATTCACTGCATCACCTAACTGTCTCTAACTAGGTCATTTAAATGTCACATTTTTACCAATGAAATCCAAAGAGGGTTAAGTGACTTGTCCAAGGTCACATGAGTGGTGAGTGGCAGACCCAGGTCCTCTGCCTCTAATTTAGCAATCTTTTTACTATCATAAATAATAAGTGGCAGTAACAATAATCATAATAATCACCCTGTAGATGACTTATGTCCTTAGAATTGAATTCCAAATATAGGCTAAGGATAATGCAAGCTTACAGACTATAATATCCTGAGAGAGTTGGACTAGACTTCTCTAAGGTCTCTGCCAGACCTGAAATCTCATGCCAGGGCCCTCAAGGATTATTGGATTTTAGAGCTGTTTGGAGACATCAGTGAGCACAGGAATTACAGCCTAGTGAAGGGAAAGAACCTTTTACCTCCTGAAGTGGCCAGCAGAGAGCTCTGAACACAGCCAGTACTATAAACCATTTGTCATGAGTCACTTAACCTCTGCCTCAGTTTCCTGAAATGTAAACTGGAGATCCTACTAGCACTTAACTCCTAGGGTTATTGTCAAGATCAAATGAGAAAATCTGTAAAGTACTTCACACAGTTCCTGGCACTTAACTTGTTTTCTTCCCCTTCCTTAGTATCGTTTTTGTATTGGAAAACAGCATCACACACACACACACACACACACACACACACACACACACACACAGTTCATAGCTTACCAATGTTAATGGGCTGATCATGTTAGTTTTCTTCATTTTTTTCCTGTCTTGTTGGTTACTGAAAAAGATAATAGTTGTAATTATGAACGTACTATCAATATTTTGTATATTTCATGAGATAAAACCAAGCAATCAACATACAGTTAAGTGCTACTTATACATATTTATACATATTTCAGGCTTTGCGATTAGTCCTAACAATAGGGCATAAAATGTTTTTGGGGGCAGATTTATGATTTCCTTATAGTCTTTGAGAACTATCTGGGGAACTAAGAGTTTGTGACTTGCTTATTCATTGTTACAGAAAGATTATGTTTCAGAGATGAGATCTGAACTAAAGTTGCCCTGACTCCAGGACCAACTCTCTATCTTTTTTTTCTTCTTCAATTAACAAAAATGTGTTCCCCCCACTAAATGCTACTAAAAAAAAAAAAAAGGAAAAGGAAAAACATCACCTCTCTGTCATCTAAAATCAAGAATTTTAATTTACATTAAAGAGAATTCTTAAATCTTTCAAATTTGGTTTTCTTTACAATATTGTCATTCTTGTTATATGAATTGTTCTGGTTCTGCTAATTTCAGTCTGTATCAGTTTAAATAGTTCCCAGATTTCTCTGAAACTATCTCGTTCACCATTTCTTACAAGACAATAGTATTCTATTACATTCATATACCAATTTTTTTTTCAGCCATTCATTGACTGATGGCTATCCCTTTAGGTTCTAATACTCTGCCGTGGCAAAAAGAACTACTATAAATATTTTTGTGTTTATGGGACCCTTTCATTTTTATTTCTCTTTGGTGAACCTAGCAGTACATTGCTAGATCAAAGGGTTGCTGTTCATCTTTCATTTTCAAAGAGGACCAATGACATCATGGGGTGATATCTTGACTTGCATGTGAATTGGATTTAAATGAGTCAGAGTTGCACAAAGTCACAGGCCTCACTCTCCCAGAGTCATCAAAACCTTGAAGATTGGCAGTAGCCCGTGATGCAGTGGATGACCTTGGCATCTTCAATGTTTAAACACTCCGCAGCACCTGTTTCAACTGTCCTCCTGGCTGTTGGCAGAAATTGTTCTCATCTGCCCACTCCACTGGGGGAAGTTGGGGATGTCTAGGTCAAAGAGTATGTATGCATAGGTTAGTGACTTTGGGGCCATAGTTCCAAATTGATTTGCAGGATATACCAGCCCTCTATCCACTACAGTACCTCTCTTTGTCACTATCTACATATATAAATAATAGCTATGAAAAATGAAAAAGTTTCCTTAGTTATTGTTTTTACAGGTTAAGTGATCAGACCACTGGATAGACAACTGATACTCCAAAGGGACATGTACAAACATCTATAGGTGATTTTCCTCCTCTAGATACAGGATTTTAAAAATCTAAACTTTTTTTGTTCAGCTCTCTTATTTCATTGGCATAAGAAACTCCCAGTAAGGGATCTCCTTCTATTAATATGAATTAATGTCTGTTGTGTAACTTACTGGCTTAGAGAACTGTCAGAGGCACTGAGGACATTTGGTGAGTTGGCCAGGGTGAAACAGACAGATCTCTTTGCACCATATTGCCCCCAAATCCCAATGAAAATAATTTTTAGAACTATATAGAGGAAACTATAATGATCAGCAGTTTTACAATTTGTGATTTTCAGTATGAGTTGTCCCATAATAAATACACACAGAGAGTGCTGGAGGTAGCCAGGGTCTTAGACCCACAGAGCATGGGTACTCAACTTTCTAACATTAACATCTTAATACTGGATTGCTAATTGACTGTTCTTCACCCAGCCCAGATCCAGCACAGCAGACACTGATTTTACTTTATGCTGATATCTAAATGGGAAAGTCCCATTGTGCTATTATATTGTTTCAGTAATTTCAAAACTGAGGATACCCAGATGGCTCCGTGGACAGAGTATCAGGTCTAGAGTTAGGAAGACTCACCTTCCTGAGTTCAAATCTGGCCTCAGATACTTACTCTCTGTGTGACCCTGGGTAAGTCATTTAACCCTGTTTGCCTCAGTTTCCTCATCTATAAAATAAGAAGGAAATGGCAAACCACTCCAGTATCTTTGCCAAAACACCCCAAATGGGGTTATGAAGAGTCAGATACAAGTAAAAGAACTAAAGAAGAAAAATCCAAAAGTGAGTAGCATCCCTTCTAATAAAAGCTAGCATTTTCTTGATATTTGAAGAACATAGTATCATTAAAATAAATTTCAGATTTAAAATAATTGGAAAATACCTAATATTTTAAAAACTTTTTTTAATCCACCATGCAGTAAAAGAGCCAATCTGTATTTGGGGAGAGATTATAGTATGCATACAGGCAAGTCGAGGAAAGGGAAAGTACTAACAAGTGAGGGATTAGGGAAAGTCTCTCCTAGGAGGTAGGTAAAGTAGCAACAAATGGCAGGATACCTTCTAGATGCCAAATAAGCCTTATAGGCAATAAACACAAAGTTGGCAAAGACAGAGCAACTTTAAAGTGAGGGGAGTTTTATGGGGTCAGCTGTTAAAAACAGAATAAAACGGTGAGTTTTGAAAAAGTATAATATTTCCCAGAAAGCCTTTTCTTTTAGTTAATGTTACCAGGCTCTTAAGTTGACCAACAGTTTCTCTGTTGATTTTGATAAGCCACAATTAATAAATGGCTAGAGACTTGCTGCCTCTACTCATCTTCAGATCAGGTTTCCCGAAACTGGAAATAAAAGAGTCCTGTGGTTCAATTGGGTCTGAATTTTCCAGCCCATCTACCAGTGCAACGTTGCAGCTCTAGCAATAAAGACCAGTACAGTAACCAGACAGTACTAAATTTGGAGTCAAACACTTGGACTCCCTTCCCATTTCTGCTACTTAGTACCGTGTTACTTTGGCCACGACATTTAATGTTTATGTGCCTTAGGTTTTTCATCTGTCAAAAATAAATGGGGTTGATTCTGGAGAGGAATTTGGAACTATGTCCAAAGGGCTAGAAAACTGTGTATACCCTTTAACCCAGCAACACCACTACTGGGTCTATATCCCAAAGATATAAAAACAAGAAGGGAAAGAACCTATATATACAAAAACATTCATAGCAGCTCTTTTTGTGGTGGCAAAGAATTGGAAATTGAGGGGATGCCCATCAATTGGAGAATGGAAGAAAAAGTTGTGCTATATAATTGTGATGGAATATTATTGTGCCCTAAGAAAGGAGATGCAGAATGGTTTCAGAAAAACCTAGGAAGACTCATATGAACTGATACAAACTGATGCAAAGTGAAGTGAGCAGAACCAGAAGGACATTGTACATAGTAATAGAAATATTGTATAATGCTCAACTGTGAATGACTTAGCTATTCTCAGCAATACAATGATGATAGTTCTGAAGGACTTATGATGAAAAATGTTCTCCACCTCAAGAAAAAGGACTACTGGAGTTTGCAGATCAAAGCATACTTTTTTATTTTTGTCTGTATTTTCTTTCATAACATCGTTAATATGGACATATGTTTTCTATGACTTCACATGGATAATCTATATTAAATTGCTTGCCTTCTCAAGGATGGGAGAGGAGAACAAGAAAGAAAGAAAGAGAATTTGGAACTCAAAATCTTTTTTTAAAATAGTATTAGAAATTGTTTTTACATTAATTAGAAAAATAGATAAAATATAAAAAATTTAAAAAATAAATTGGGTTGGACAAGATAATAATGTCTGAGGTACTGTCCAGCTCCAAAGTAAAACTATGAACTATTTTCCCAATTAACCAAATTCCTGACATCTAGTCAACGATTTTTTAAATCAAACACCATTGTAGTCAGAGCATAGAAAACACAACCTAACAACCTCACATTGAAGATTTTCCTCCTGGAGGCTTTAGCTGGGGAGAATCCTAGAGGAGATGACACTCTTACATAATTGAAAGCCAATGCATACCCTATGCAATATGGTACCCCAGAGTCATTTCTTGGCAATGCTTGAAGTGTCTTATTCATTCGTATCCAAGACTTTTTATTGGGCGATGGATTTTTTCTGGGGCTGTGGTCTCAATAAAAATCCTGACCCCTTTCACCCCTTTCACATTTTATCTTCTCACTGTCTACGTAGGCAGAAGTTGAAGGTGCATAAAAAGATCTTTTTTATTTTCAAGGTGAAGGAAGGAGAACTGGTCTGGGTTACAGAGGATTTTGAAGCAGAACACCAGCTAAACTCAGTCTGACAGGGTAGTTTTTCTTACAGATAGAAACCATCATTCACAGAGCTATCCTGTCTACCTTACTCAGGTTTCTCCCTGCCCCCCACCAAAAAAAAAAATCAAATAATCTGACAAAAGCACGAGTCACCTTCACCAGGTACTGCCTGTTTTTTATTGCTTTTAAAAATTTACTCTCTGTTTTCAGCTCTTTTCTCTGGTCTTTGAAGTATATTAATCATTTCTTGCTCATGTCCAAGTGAGTGAGACCTGCCTAGTCTTAAGTCAGCTTTGCTGACCTTGGAGAGAACCTTTCCTGCTTTCAAGTTCTCTTGCTTCCTGGACCTCTCAATAAAAAAGGCTTTGGGCCCCAAATTGTCCCCTCCGTCTCCAGGTCAGATGCACCAGCTTGGTAAACCCCTTATTCTCTAGTCTTAGGATTTTCTCCAATTCCTGGCCACAAGAATTCATCTTAACTTTCTCCCTTTTTGCCCTTATCCTTCTGTTGGTGATCGGAGCACTGTACTCTCCTTGCCCACATCCTCCTGCCTTGCCCAGAACTGGCACTAACGGACATAGGTTGTGTGTTGGCTGAATTCTGTTGGACTTTCTGCTCAATCTCTCCCTTCGCTCCCTCTCCGAATCCAGAGACTCTTGTTCTCTTTGTGCATTTTCATTGGTTGTTGTCATTCCTGCCTGGAACGTTTTTGATGTCTGCTTGTGGGAACCCTTCAGAACCCACATCAGATAAACATGATCACTCCTTTGGTTCCTGATAGTACTTTGTCTGCATCTTACTTTTGCCCTGCTTATATGAATTCTTTTTTGTTTTGTTTTGTTTTGTTTTGCTTTTGTTTTTTGGAGGGCAATTGGGGTTAAGTAACTTGCCCAAGGTCACACGGCTAGGTTTTGTTTGTGTGTGTTAAGTGTCTGACGCCGGATCCGAACTCAGACCCTTCTGACTCCAGGGCTGGTCCTCTACTCACTGCGCCACCTAGCCACCCCATATATTAATTCTTAATTGTACATTAGCCCCAAACTGCTGACAGCCTCCGTTTCTCTACCCACATCCCTCCACCCCCTAATAGACAGTCAAGTCTTTGAATGCCAGGTTGAGGCTGCTTCTCATCCTTCTCATCCACTGCCTAGCTTACAGCCTTGAATATAGAAGATATACAAGGAAGACTAATTGAATTGAACACATTCTGACCCACCATGGTACTGAACTCTGTCTATGCCATGGGCTTCCTCTACACATTTTCTCCTTTCTAATTTCTGCCAGTTCAATCCTCTTCATCCTTTCCTTTTCCCAAGGCTTTTTTAAAGGAGGGTCAGATGATAAGAATACCTCAGAGGACTGAGATAGTAATACAATGCATTTACACATATTAGAGATAATCAGATGAATATTTAGTAAAATTATGGTGAAGCAGCTAGATGGCATAGATGATAGAGTAGAGGACCTGGAGTTAGAAAGACCTGAGTTCAAATTCAGCCTTAGACACTTACTAGCCAGATGACCCTGAGCAAGTCACTTAACCCTGATTGCCTTAGTTTCCTCATCTATAAAAGGAGCTGGAGAAGGAAATGGCAAACCACTCTAGTATCTTTGCCAAGAAAGCCCAAAATAGGGTGACAAAGAGTCCTGCATTACTGAAATGACTGAACAACAACAGAATTGTAATACCTTTTTTGGTAATCAGTGGTATTACTACCAGAGTATTTGGTAAACTTTGCCTATTGATCATCTGCTATATGGTTTGTCCATAGCAAACTTTAAATCACAGGCATATTCAGCTTCCTCAGCTACCCAGTACAGGCTCCAAGGCTCCTTCTTTCCCTGCCAAATCAGTGTGTCCTTAGAAAACATCCATTGATTTTAATACTTTCTTACATGAAACATAATTAGAAAGGCAAAGGTGCTACAAATACATTATTTCTAAAAGAATCTTTTAAAAATCCAGTTACTTTGGATAGTTTTCTTTTATTGATGTCAAACTAGCTATTCTTTTAGCTTTATGTTTATACCTGATTTTGTTTATTTCAATATTTATCATTTTAACTAAGATACAAAAATCAGCAGTCACACAGGTGAATACCAGCTGAAATATTGTCCTTGGCTGGCAGCCACTGCTTTCCCTATGCCTTCTGGAACAATACACTATTAATTATAATTTCTACACATCTGTCTCAATTGGTTCACTCATGCCTAGCATAATTTATCCTATGTAAATATTAATGCATTCTTTAGTAGATTCATGACCTCATTAGCATGGCGACACATTGCCCTGCTGTAGATAGCAGCATCTCTGGGTCTTCTCATCCTTCCTGTCACAGGACTATAGAGTTCTAGCTAAAGGAACTTTGGAGACTATCTATCCCCAACCCCTCACTTTTCACATGAGGAAACTGAGGTCCTGACAGGTGACTTATACAATGTCACACAGGTCTTTCCACAAATCCTCCAGAGGATTTTTCCAATATACTGGAAACTTTCATCTAGTTTTCTTTTTTTTAAGTAAAGCCTGGTTTTCCTTGGAAAAGCATATATTAAATTTAATATGGTAGTACCCATGCTGCCCTGCTTGTCTGTGCCCCTTCTGAGCTTCCTCCTATGTATTTTTGTGCTTCCTTGTTTTTGGTTTCTTTTTAATCTAGTCCTTTTTAATGTTAGCACTGTATATTAAATCAGCATATAATCCCAAACTTAGTTAAGACAAATGCTAACCCCAATCATCATACAATGTAAAGGTCATAGGAACTCAGATTTAGAGGTCATCCAATTCAACCCCCTCATTTTACAGAGGAGGAAACTGAGATTAAGTGACTTGTCTAGGGTCACACAGATAGTAAATGTCTGAGGCATGATTTGAACTCAGTCCATACTCCACACCCAGCACCCTTATGCATCACAGTTGCTATCTCTCCTTAAAGATGAGGATTTTCCCTAAACAGACAGCACACACTGGTTGCTGTCTGTTTACAGACATTTATTCAACTGCTCCAAATTATCCACATATGTCTTAAGGCTTCATTAATTGTCCATCTGTGGGAACACTTCTCTTAAGATTTTTAGGTTGGGGGGTGGCTAGGTGTCGCAGTGAGTAGAGTGTCGGCCCTGCAATCAGAAGGACCTGAGTTCAGATCCGGCCTCAGACACTTAATGCACACACAAACAAAAACCTAGCCGTGTGACCTTGGGCAAGTTATTTAACCCCCAATTGCCCTCCAAAAGGCAAAAAAAAAAAAAAAGATTTTTAGGTTGGAAAAAATCCATTCATCTGATGAAACAAAGGTAAAATATAAGCGTTGGTTCATTGTCAAATGTTAAATTGTTAGTATGAGATTATGGTCCCAACAGTTTGAAGTTTCTTTGTTATTAACATGGGGAAGTTATATGGTAACACATTCTAGAATCTATGCTATAATGTTATTGTTGATGACTGAGCTTCAACTAGCTGAGTCAAATACCTTTTTGTATCTGGCTCAAACCTCTGCCTTTACAGATGAGGAAACTAAGGCCCTGAGAGGGGACTTATTCAAGGTTATACAGGTCTTTCCATTAATCTTCCCTAGAGGATTTCCCCCAAATATCAGAAACTTTCATCTACTTTTCCCTTTATAAGTATAGTTTGGTAACAATTTTCCTTTTTTGGAGGGCAATTGGGGTTAAGTGACTTGCCCGAGGTCACAAGCTAGTTTTTGTGTTAAATGTGTGAGGCCCAATTTGAACTCAGGTCCTCCTGACTCCAGGGCCAGTGCTCTATTCACTGCACCACCTAGCTGCCCCTCTGTTTGGTAACTATTTTGACATCAGAACACAGGTAGCTTCCCAATCTGTATATGGGATTCAGGAAATTGCAAAGCATTTTAGCTAGCAAACAAAAATCTGCACAATAACCTACTAAGGAAGCAGTAGAAAATAATGGATACCCTGCACTTTCTTAAAAAGGGAATAATTGAATTTACACGTATTTTCAAGAAAAAAAGTCATAACTGGACTGCAAGTTTAATGAAATTCAGTATTTCGAAAAGTCTTTTTGCATATTTTTTATGCTAGAAGACAAAACAATACCTGTTTTCTAGTTCCACTCCAGCTTTTAATAATTTGATAGTAATAAAAAAAAATAATTAATGCAGGCCAGCTAGGTGGCACAATGGATAGAGTGCTGGGTCTGGAATCAGGAAGCCCCAAGTTTAAATCTGAACTCAGATGCTAGCTGTGTGACCCTGGGCAATTCACTTAACCCTATATACTTCAGTTTCCTTTTCTGTCAGTGTACTGGAGAAGGAAATGAAGACCATGCTAGTATCTTTGTTAAAAAAACAAACAAACAAACAAACCCAAGTGGGATCACAAAAGTTAGACATGACTGAAATGACTAAACAACAACAACAACAAAAAAAAATGGGCGAGGGGGAGGAGCCAAGATGGCGGAGTAGAAACAGCTCTTCCAAGCCTCTCTGCCCCCAGATTCCCCACAAACTATGTAAAAAAGGACTGTGAACAACTTCTGGAGCCCCAGCACCCACAGAACGACACAGAGAAGCTAAACTCCTGCTGAGGACAGCCCAGCAGCCCTGCAGGAAGGACCAGCGCAGCGGTCTAGAAGCCTGCATCGCGCAGAGCGCAGGAGCCGAGCTGAGCCGAACCCAGGTCCGCGTGAGCCGAGGTTTTAGCTCCAGGGCGGCAGGGCCAGCAGCCAGCTGGAGGAACCCCAGAACACCAGGAGCTGTGGCGATTCCAGAATTATCAACATAGACATGCCTAGGACAAAGTAAGAGGTTGGTGTCCTATGGACTTTGGGACTGGTATTTAGGGAATGCGTCTGCTCCCTCCCCCGGGGGCTAGAAGCCACTGAGGAGACATGCTATTTTGCAGTTTTCAGAGGCAGCTCCAGCTCCCAGCCTGCAAATCGTAGGGAGATCCAGCGATCAGTCTTGGGGGGTAATCGCTCTTGCTTTAACCTCCCTGGATCTGGATTGTGATCTAGGGTGGAAGTTGTGGGTGGGTTTACAAGCTTGCCAGAAACAGAAGTTGCCCCCCACACGTTCGGGATGAAAATTCCTCTATCTGGCCTTAAAGCCATAGTGTGGCAACAAGCCCAAAAGTCAAGTAATTAAGTGGCAACATGCCAAGGCAAAGGAAACAGAAAAATGCAACCTAGACTCCTATTTTGGGGGCATAGAGCGGGAAAAGGACTGTGAGGTCAGAAGTCCTGCTCCAAAAGCCCCAGGGGAAAACATGAAAGGGTTGCAGGCCATAGAGGACCTTAAGAAGGACTTTAAAAATCAAATAAGAGAAGTGGAGGAAAAATTAGAAAGAGAAATGAGAAGGATGCAGGAAAAGTATGAAATGAGGGTCAACAGCCTGACTGAGGAAAGCAACACCTTAAAAAATAGACTAACTCAAATGGCAAAGGAGGCCCAAAAGGGCAATGAGAAGAAGAATGCCTTAAAAAGCCGAATTTGCCAGATGGAAAAAGAATCTCAAAAGCTCAATGAGGAGATTCATTCCCTCAGAGTTAGACTGGAGCAAATGAAGCTAGTGACTTTATGAGAAATCAAGATGCTGTTAAACAGATCCAAATAAATGAAAGAATAGAAGGCAATGTGAAATATCTCATGGGAAAAACCACTGACCTGGAAAATAGATCCAGGAGAGACAATTTAAAAATTATTGGACTACCTGAAAGCCATGATCAAGGAAAGAACCTAGAAATCACCCTTCAGGAAATTCTCAGGGAAAACTGCCCTGATGTTTTAGATCCAGAGGGCAAAATAGAGGTTGAAAGAATCCATTGATCACCTCCTGAAAAAGATCCCAAAAAGAAAACTCCCAGAAATATTATAGCCAGGTTCCAGAATCCCCAGATCAAGGAGAAAAATACTACAAGCAGCCAGGAAGAAACAATTTCAATATTGTGGAAACACAATCAGAATAGCCAGGACCTGGCAGCTTCTACACTGAGGGATCGAAGGGCATGGAATATGATATTCCAGAGGGCAAAAGAACTGGGAATGAACCCAAGGGTCACCTACCCAGCAAAACTGAGTATTTTGTTTCAGGGGAAAATATGGTTATTCAGTGGAATAGAGGACTTTCAAGCATTCTTGAGGGAAAAACCAGAGTTGAATAGAAAATTTGATATCCAGACACAAGAAGGAAGAGATGCCTGAGAAGGTAATCAGGGAAAAGAAATCAAAAGGAACTTATCAAAGCTGAACTATTTACATTCCTATATGGAAAAGCAGTAACTGTGACTGATGATATCTTTCTCACTATGAAAATAATGGAAGAAGGGGTGTGGTCATATGAATACATATGTGAATGTGTGTGTATATGGTTACAGTTATATATGGATAGAGGGTATAGGTTGAATTTGTTGGGAAGGGAGAATACTCAAGGGATGAAATTATGAGGTGAGAGAGGAAAGTGGCAAGAGGAGATGGGGAGAGACAGGGTAGGGTAAACTATCCCATGTAGAAGAAGCAAAGGGAAGTGGTTGCAAAGGAGGGGGAGAATAAGGAAGGCTAAAAAGACAAAACCACATTCCCATTGAATTTGGTTCAGGGAGAAAATGACAGACATACTAAATGGGATATCTCAACCTGCAGCAGGATAGGGGGAAGGGGGATGAGAGGAGGGATGATGGATGGGAGGGCATCCTTGGGGAGAGGGGAGGTTGGAAGTACCCACTATAGAAGAGGGACAGGATTATGTAGGGAATGGACCAGGTGGGGGGTGGGATGAGTGGGAGGGATTTATAAGCAGCCTTGTACAATATATCTACTATGATAATGTTTTGCATAGCTAGACATGTACAACATATACTGAATTGCTTATCTCCCAAGAAGGAATGGGTGACAAGGGAGGAAGGGAATGGATCTGAAATTTGAGGTTGTAACATTAAATGTTTCAAATATATAGAAATACTATTAGTAATACTCTTTCGCTTGTAATAGGGAGATAAGATGTGCAGGCATCGGGACACAAAGATTCACCTTCCTCTAATGGAAAAGTCGATGGGAGTATGGGAGAAGGTATGGGAGAGAGCAGACTGGAGGAAGCGATATCTTGTGGGACTACTATTCTGGGAGGTTAGGTAGGGGAATAATGGGGGGGAAATGAATGTAACTCAAAATCTGGCGGAAATGAATGATGTAAAACAGAAGTTAATAAAGCGTTTGTTTAAAAAAAAATGGGCGAGTGATTTATATCGATTTGAGCTCACTGTACTAAAAAAAAGGGATCAAAATTGCATTCTAGACTCATTCTTCATCAGAACATTCTACTCAGCCTTCTTCTCAATTCTTGCCTTTCTCAGAAAAGTTGTTACCAAGGATCTTATTAAAGGATGAGCCCAGACTTTTTCTCTCTATGGTTTCCTTCCCTCTCATCCCCACTCTCAAATTTTTAGGAGGAAGAGGTGGAGGAGAAGGAGGAAGAAAGAAGAAAAGGAGGAGAAAAGAAAGTTAAGGGGAATGGGAATGCAGGGGCCACCTGAGGGATAAGACATGAAGTACTGGTTTCCCTTGTGCTCTAGCATAATGCCTCCAGACCTAAAGAAAGTATTCATTTTAGAGACCAAGTGCATCCACTGTTGCATGTGTGGGAGGCATCCTTTTGTATGCTGCTAAAGACTCTTTCTTTTTTCTTTTTTTGGAGGGGGAGGGCAGGGCAATTGGGGTTAAGTGACTTGCTCAAGGTCACGTGGGTAGTAAGTATGTCAAGTGTCTGAGGCTGGATTTGAACTCAAGTCCTCCTGACTCTAGGGCCAGTGCTCTATTCACTGCACCACGTAGCCAACCTCCCCTCTCCCCCCTCTCTGTTACCCCCCACCAATAAGGACTCTTTCTTGCCCCTATACTACATGTACATCTCCTGCTCATCCTTAAAGAAGGGAGCTATAAAACAAAGTAGAAAGAATACCTCTTGCCAAAGTAGCTCTCAAGTCTTGGAGAGAATGTAGTACCCCATCCCTGACCTTCTTGACAAGGAGAGTAGTCTGAGATCGTCTGACAACTTGCCCAACACCAGATCCGCCGAGCTCAAAAGCTCAGCAGCAGCCATGAACGTCAGTTGAAAATTCCACCATCTCCCATTCCTGGTCTATCTTTCCATTTTGTGATAACAGATACCCTAACTAGAGTGACTCACTTCCATTCCTGAGATGGACCCCTACCAAGACCAAAAAGATACTTTTTTGCTCTCTGGCCTCCTCATATAAGCTCCAGTCAGGTTCCCCAGGATGGGCCCCATTTTTGGAGTATTCTCTTCATTGACTTTCAAGATTAAGATTCACTCTGCATGGAGCATCAAATTACCAGGTTTATTGGACAGACGAGGTGCATAGAGTTCATAGGTACCTGAACAATACATAAGATTCTATACCTCCTACCAGCACAGCTAGATGACTCAGGGGATAGAGAGCTGGACCTGGAGTCAGGAGGACCTGAGTTTGAATCCAGACTCAGATTGACCTTGGTTAATCATTCAAAAATCTGTTTGCCTCAGGGTCCTCCATTGTAAAATGGGGGCCCTGGAAAAGGAAATGGCAAACCACTCTAATAACCTTGCCAAAAAAACCTCCCAAATGGGGCCATGAAGAGTCAGATATGACTATACAATTTAACAACAAAAACCTCCTACCACCAAGATAATTGAATTGAGGAAAAAAGAATCCAATGTAGCAAAACAAAATAAAGCAGGTTAGTGTGTGATTCGTCCCTAAGACTGAGGAAAAGAATCGTCATTTAAAATTTTAAAATACTACTATGGAAATTGGGTTTTTAGGTCTATACCATATACTTTTTTTGGACCTGTGATTTCACTAGTATAGGCCAAAGATGTCAAACATTAGGCCTATAGGCCACATGCAGCCCAACATACTCTAGAAGGTGGCCCGAACCAAATAAAAATGTAACTACTATCTGATTTTAGTGTCTTGATGTCTTAATACATACATATGTGTGTATATTGAAGGGACCATATACATACATGTATATGTGTATATAACTTCAAGTATTCTGTGTGTATATATGTATATATACATATGTGTGTATATACATATACACACACACATATATGCATCTCTCTGTCTCTCTCTATTTGAATACACATGTAGTTTTCTAAGTCAATATGTGACCTGCAGAGGTCCTTCTGTATGGTTTAGTGGTCACTCTTTCTGTTTGAAGTTTGATAACTACAGGTATAGGGAACTCCCCTTACTAACACAGAAGAGCTTTGCAATTTATAGTCTTAGAGAGCTGGCTGGGAACTGGCAGCCAACTCTGAAGGTTAAGTGACCTGTGCTATGTCCCACAGCTGGCATATATTAGAGGCAGGACTAGAAATCAGGTCTCTAATTGCAAAGCAGGCCCTCCAGCGACTATGCCAAGCTGCCTCTCATCATGTACCACATTCTGCAATAAATCTTACTGGAACAATTATCTAAATATTTTAAAAATTATTCAAAACAGAGGAAAAGTAATATTTGTTTCAACTACGGGAAGTACATTTTTATTAAACAAAGAGAAGATATCTTTGTAGGTTAAACAGATGGGCTTGGTTACTTTTATAAAAAGGAGTTTGTGAAAAAATCTCTAACAATTTTTAATTGATAAACATTTTCAATAAGTCTATCAAATAAAAGTCTGATACATAGAATGTATAAGGTACTGATATTTATCTGTAAGAATAAAACACTTTCCCCACTGGAGAAATAGTTAAAACACATAAAAGACCACTTTTGAAGGAGGAAATACAAAGTGCTAATAGCTACCTGAAAAGATGCCCAGATTTCTTCCTAGAGAAATACAAATCAAGGTAACCTTAATATAGGCTCTTATACTCACAAAATTCTCCAAAATAGTAAAAAAAAATCAAATTCTTTAGGAACTGTGGAGAAGCAAGTACTCTATTGTAGCACCTGGTGGTACACAGTAGTTACTTAACAAATAATTATTGCAATGGTGAATTACATTGTTGGTGTTATTGTAAACTGCTGTGACTTTTTTGAAGATCAACATGAAAATATACAATAAATGTCACAGAGACATCTATTCCATTGCTGTGACATTTTTAGTGTCTAGTATAGTATCTGGCATGCAGTAGGTGCATAAAAGATGCTTGCTAATTGTTTGATTTAGCCTATAGATTGTGGAAAAAGTCCTATCAATATAAAAATATCAATAGCCACTTTCTTCATAATAGGAAAAATCAGAAACAATTTATATCCTCAATGACTGGAGAATGATTATATGGTATATTAATTTATGGGAAATTATAAATATTTATGTCATGTTATACAAGGAAATATGGAAAGACTTTTATGAAGTAATTTAAAGAAAGGCAAGCAGAATCAGAATAGCATACACACTAACTACAATTATATCTTTTAAATATAAAGGAGAAAAAATAAAAAGTAACAGGATGGACAGTGGACAGAGGACAAACAAGTACTTTTTATTAATTTAGTTTGTTCCCTTTTATGGAATTGTGCAGTATAATATGGCTAAGGTTTTAAGTATCCTCTTATGATGCTATTTTGTGTGTTTATATTTTATCATTGTTAGTGTACAATATTTTTTTAATTATAGCCCTATCGCAGAATTCTGTTAGAACAACTCTGATCACCTCAACACTTAAATAATTACTTTATATATATATATATATGTATAACTATATATATATGTATAACAATAGAGAAACATATCTAAAACTTTATTGTGGCCTTCTTTGGTGGGGAGAGTTAGGGGAGAGGGGAAAAAAGAACAAAGTAAAAAAGTGCTCAGCAGACAACAAAAGAAAACTCACAAGGAAGCAAAGAAAAGATGGACAGTTTTTAACACAAGGAGTATTGTTTATCATATGGCTTTCTTGAAGTGAAAATTTATTGTTACATATTTTGAATCATCTCATGTTCTGCTATACACATGACATGCTTTTGTTTTTCTTTCTAATTTTGTATTTAAGTTTATGCTATGTTTTTGTTTCTTTTCTCTATTCTCTGTGTTCTGGAGTTTGAATCTAAAATAAAATTTTAGGGAGAAAAAGAATTACTTTTTACATGAATGGTAGATTTTATTCCCAGTTGTTCCTGGCCATTGCGTACTAATCCCTGTAGTTAATGGCTACCTATGGGAACTGAGGTTTACCCACAACACAATCTACAAGCAGCCAGAGAAGTTCAAATTTGAAGTCAGCTAGGTACTCATTAGCTCCTAGAGTTGGGGGAACAGGTCTCTCTATCCTCAAGTAACCTCCAAAACCAAAAGACCATCCCTGAAACTGGTTAATGGGGTTGATGAGTCCCTTTCCCCATCACTCAAGAGACAAGCCTTGTGGTCTTGTTAGGAGTATCTCTCTTGTTGCTCAATCACTTAGTATCCCTTTGGCTCCAAACACCAAATCCTTGCCCACTCCTAATAATCAAGGATGGCTAAGAGAAATGAATAGCCCAAGAGATCTTACAACTGTGGCAGTTATGGGTTGGTGCCCAGTAATCTAGCAGACTGGCATGGCTACAAGTCTAAGAGGAGCGAATGGAAGCCAACCTTCAAAAGCATGCTCTAGACTTGGTGGTGGCTTTCCATCAATGCTACCTCACCAAGGCACAGTCTCTTAATTCCAGAAAGGCATTCCAGTGGGATGAATTGTGTCCAGACCCATAACAGTGCTTATGCAATGGATCTCGGGGCAAGACAAACTTGGTGTGATGGGATAGAGTGGAATCAATCATGGGGTGTGATAAGAACACAACCATGGTAAAAGAAGACCATTTTGGATGACAGAGTTTAATTATTGATACTTCATAAACAAAGGTTCTTAATCTGAGGTCTTTGGACTTATTTCAATAATATTTTGATGGTTATATTTCAGCACAATTGGTTTCCTTTGTAACCCTATACATTTCATTTCAAGCAGAACAAAAGCATTCGTCTGTGGTACCCAGAGGCTTCACCAGACTTCCAGAGGTATCCATGACAATAAATGTTAAGTATCTGCACTTTACAGTTGCAATTTATACTCAGCCTTTATATATACTTCCCTTCTTGAAGGAAATGTGAAACCTTAAGCTCAGCAAGAGAAAGAGCTTCTCTCTGTTCTGCATCCTTATTACACAGCACCATTATTCATGATCAGAACCATGGTAGGAACTCATAAAATGTTCAACCAATTCAATCTATGAATTCTGCGTCGCTGAAAATGTTCCATAGTCACTGACTCGTGATTAGTCCCTCTGTTGCACCATCTGTTATTTTTCTTTACTTCCAAATTAACACTGTTGATTTTAACAATGAATATGATATGAGAATCTTGAGGAATTCCTGGTTCAGGAACTTCTTCCACCAATGCAAATTCCATCTAGTCTTCACTTTTGTGGATAAGAGCTAGGGACTAGTCTTAAGTACAATGTGTTTGTGACTTACCCAAGGTCAGAAAGCTTGTGAGAAGTAGCTTTTAAAGCCAATTCTTTCTGACTCCCATCCCAGCACTTTAGGTACTAGGCCACTGCTGCCTCTCACTTTATATGTTTTGTAGAGGATGATACCTCTGATTTCAATGATATACATAACTTCTACCAATGCAGAGCAGCGTCAGTTCAAAAACACATACTTTTAGAACATAAGTTCTTAACCTGGGGCCAACAGACCCTTTGGGTAAATTTTAGGAGGTGTGTGAACTTTGGTGGGAATTTTCCTAACCTTTAATTAAAAGTTAGCATTTCCTTCATTTCTTAAAAACGTTATTCTGGGAAGGGGTCCACAGTCTTCTCCAGACTGTCAAAGTGGTCCATAACACAGAAAAAGTTAAGAAACCCTCCCCTGCCTTAGAGGGTTATCTGGGGGAAATGGGGGATTAAATGATTTGCCCAGGGTCAAAGAGCCAGTATGGGTCCAAGCTTAAAGCAGGATTTACTGAAGCAGAGATTAGAAATGATCTCTATCCATTATGCCACACTGCCTTTGAACTTTATAAGTTTCTACAATTACAATTTGAAAGTAAAATAAAAACAGCAAGAATTTATATAGTACTTACTATGTGTCAGACCCTTCACAAAAATTACCATTTGATCCTTACAACAAACTTGTGAAGTAGGTAATTTTATTATCCCCATTTTACAGTTGAGGAAACTGAGGCATAGAGTGGTTAAGTGACTTGTTTAAAGACACAAAGCTTGTAAATGTCAGAGGCCAGATCCCAGGGCCCAACATTTTATCTACTGTACCACCTAACTGAACAAACCATCTGTTTAGCTTTTTCCTTAATACTATCCAGGAAAATTCCACTGGAGTCTTACTTTAGTGTATCATCACTGTGGAGAGAAAGTCACCCTGGATTTTCAAATGCTATGTCAGGGGACTACATAGTCCAGTAGATTCTACAAAACATAAGGAAGACTCAGAATTACTAATGTATTGTCTGTCTATCATCTGTGTCTATCATCTGAAAATAAGTTTAGATAAATTTCAAAAGATTTGTGTCCAAATTAGCTGAAGGATAAAGAATTATTTCACCAAAGCAACAATTAAATTAAAAGGGATGTCAATCTCTGCGGGTAGAAGGAGCACCCAAAGACACAAAATTACCTCACTCTAGAAGTACTGAAATAGCCAGTAAAATGAAATTTTCTATGACTTTTTGCCACAGATACTGAGGAGGAAAAAACGTTGCAGTTCTCCATATAGAATGAGATAGGGTGATATAATGATAAGAGCAATGGAGTTAGAGAAACTTTTCTCACTGATTCCAGAGAATCTGTTACCTTTGGAAAAGACTGGGCCTCAGTTTCTTCACAGGAAATAGGGGAGAGTTAGACTAGGTAATCTCTAATATCTCTTCCATCCCTAAAATCCTATGAGCCTAAAAAATGATAGTAAAATTATCAGCCAGTATTCACACCAGAGGGCCACATTTTCAGTTAACTAATCAGTCCTAGACAGCTTGAAGGAATAACCATCAAAACTCATGTCTTCCTGGGTTGATCATTTGGCAAAGTAGTTCAATTAGTTCTGGGTGGCCCGGCATGAACTCAGACCCTGTAAGCAACAGTTTCATCAACTACCTGGGTCTAAATGAAAAGGGGATTCCTTCTACTTACTACGTCCTGTGAGAAACCTTTCCAGGTTTCTGAGCTTTACTTACAAGCCATTGCCAGAGCACCAAAGATACTTGCTCCCATCAGAAACCAAAACGATACTTTCCCCAAAGCTTAAGTCCATGGTGCCCCATGTATTAGCCAAACAGAGCACAGGGTTTTTCACCCTCTCACTTCAAGCACAACTGAATTGAAACCACACAGTAGCTACTCAGGGAGAAAGACTGCTGCGGAAAGGCCCCTTTCCAAAGGGGGAAAGGACTATGGGGGAGGGAATATAACCATTTGCAGGGCTGACCTTCTTTCCTCTTCTTTCCTTAAAATAAATAAATAAATAAAAGCACCCAAAAGATAAAAAACAAGAGGAAAAACCTCCACAAGACTCAGACACGGGTTCTTTGCAGGTGCATACATATTACTAAGGAACTCTCTGGGTTCCCAAATGCAGTCTTTGTACAAATATTTGTCTGAGGCTTTCCTGGCAGGAATAAAGACAAGAAGGGCAGCCTTTTCTTCTCCAATTCTCCTCCGGAAGGAGACTGGCAGATGCTGCTGCTTGGATGCTGGGAGCTTCCCAAACAAAACCAAACAACAACAAAAACTTTGGCTCCAAGGTCAAAATCTCCAGACAAGCCTCCCCAAAGGCTCTAAAGGGGGACGCTTTATTTTATAGATCCCGAATGAAAGGAGGACAGCAAGAGATTCTTCTGAATGTGTTTTCCTGGGCCAAGTCAGACACTATGCACCAGTAACTAAATGGAATGACGGGTGTACGGACCTGGTGGTGGCTAGTTCAAAGTCACCCTCGGCTCCCGAGGAGCAGCCGGCAGTCCCGTTACTTCCCTCTTCGCGGTCCATCTCAGCCTGCCTAGGGGAAAAAAAAAAGCACGGGACTGAAGAGCACATGCACTTGTCCCTTTCCACCCAGGACGTGTTCCCTCCCCATCCCCCACGCCCATCATCCTCTCCCTATCCCATCCTCCCTCACCTCCCTGGATGGCATGGGGGCACATCTGGTGCAAGGGTCCCCAGCTGCTCGGGCAGTGCCCCCCTGGCGGGTCGTTTTCTCTCGCCCTCCCTGGGACGCCTGTAATGCCCAGCCGGAGTCCGGAGGCCGGAATCCCCGGGCCGGGGCGGCCCGCGTACGCCTGGGCCCCCAGCTCACCTTCAAGTTCTCCGTCCCGCTCTGAGAACACACAGCTCCCCGGGACACGGCCGAGGCCCAGGGCACTGGACTTTGCTCGCCGCGGCCTCGCCGCCTCCTCCTCCCAGCCCCACGCAGCCTGACCTCTCGGGGCGCTGCAGGTCAGCACCTCCCCAGGGCCGCCCGGGGCTGGGGGGCTGTCCGGGCCCGCAGGAGGAGGACGGACAAGCCCTGTGCGCAGAGCTTCTGGGGTGAGGGGCACCCTCAGCCCGCCGCCCCCACTACACTCCCCGCGACCCCCACCCCCACCCCAGGCCTCTAGGGCCGTGGTGAGCGGCTGTCGCCTCCTTCCCGCGGCCCGGCCCGGCCCGGCCAAGTACTGATGGGGCGGGGGCAGCCGTGGATGCTGCTGTGGTGATACCCGAGCCAAGCCCTGCCAAGCCCAGGAGCTGGGCTGTTTCCCCTGGCGATTCTAGGCTTGCTGAGACTCTCTAAGTACCCGGCAGTTTACTTTATCAATTGTACAATTTGCACACACACACACACACACACACACACACACACACACACACACACACCCTTGGCTGTTGCCGGGGCACAGACTGTTTCTTTCCCTTTTATGCCCATATGGGCCACTTTTGGATCACAGGGCTGAAAAGAATCCAGTGGAGACCACTGAACCAGCCCCCATCTCCCACTTCAAACTACCCCTCCTCAAGACTGGTTTACACTGAAATAATTCCTATCAAGTGGCTATTAATCCACTCCTTAGAATTCCAGAGATGGAGAACAAATCTATGCGAGTCATGAGTCTTCAAAATCAAAAGTTTTCCTTATGTTTAGTCTTTCTCTTGCCAAAAATTCTGCATCTTTCCTTTAGTTTTAAAACTAGAAAGGATGTTTGAGGTCATCTTATCAGAGACTTTGCTGTGAAAGAAAGTTTAAATGTCTTTTGTTTTTACAGTCATTTCCCCTGGTTCTTCTTAGCTCCCTCTGCATCATACTACAACGATGGACCAGGTCACAGGCTGGAGGAGGAGTCAGGAAGATCTAAGTTAGAATCCTGCCTCAGACCCTCACTAGCGATGTGCTTAGGGCAAAGTTATCCGACTTCTCAGTCTCAGTTTCCTCATCTGTAGGGATAATAATAGCATTCACTTTACAAATTATTGCAGAGATCAAATGAGATAAATCACTTTGCAAACCTTAAAACTGACATAAATGTTGCCCAATGTTGTTCTTATTTTCATTGGCTTCCCACATTTTCCCAAATTCTCATATTCTTTTCCTGAGCTCCAAGTTCAGCAGTACTCCATGACATCCACAAGCTCTAGTTTGTGTGAGGAGTTCTCCACTGACCTCTTCCAGTGCCAGGAATAACTTGGCTTCACTTTCAGTGCCTAAGGCTGAGGTAGCCTCATCAAGTAGAAGGATCTTAGGATGCTGAGAGCTCAAACAATTGCTGTTCTTTGTTTCTGACCTCTTTCTCAAACTAGAGTCAAATCTCTGCCTTAGAAGCTACTGAAGAAACAGTTTGTCACTACAGTGGAGAAAGAAGAGTGCTAGACTTAGGATCAGGAACACCTGAGTTCTGAGACACTTTTTAACCCATCTGTAAAATGGGAACAGCTAGATGGCAAAGTGCTGGGCTTGGAGTGAAGAAGACACATGTTCCCGAATTCAAATCTGGCCTCAGACACTCACTAGCTATACAACATGTTTGCCTCAGTTTCCTCATCTGTAAAATAAGCTGGAGAAGGAAATGGCAAAACACTCTAAATACCTTTACCAAGAAAACCCAAAATGGTGTAAGAAAGAGCCGGACGCTATTGAAACAAGTGAACAACAACCCAAAAATGGGGGTAATAATATCTTATTTCTTAGGGACATTGTGAGGATCAAATGAGACAACATATTTAAAGAAGTTTGCAAATCTTAAAGCACTATATATTAGCTATTATTTTTTCCAGCATATTTTTTCACCGAGTATTAAAATAAATGTTAATTTTAATTTGGCGGACCTTATGTCTCTCATAGAATTTCGCTATCTCCTTATTCTCCTAAACAGATGTTGGCAGTAAGCTACAGCTATTTCCATGACAGTCTTTTTGCAAATGCTCATAAACCCTTTCAGTGAGATGACTGAACGCTTCATGAAATTTTTCTGGTCGTTGCTTTTGTATTCATGATAAAACCAACTCTGTCAACTTCATTTGCTCTCCCTGTTTAGATGGAAACTCTTTTTTCCATCTCCAAGTTTCATTTAAAATGAGAATGTCAAGATTGGTAGACTTTGGTTCCTGAGTATTATGTTTATTTATTGCTAACTACAAAAGATCCCATATCCAGATGAACAATAGTTAGGTTAATGGTTATATGTGCTCCAAGATGGAGATCTTACCTTCTACCATTTCTGCCTCTCGGAAACATAAGACTGAAACCCATGTTCTATTTTTCTTTGTTTTGTGGGTTGCTGTGTCCAAAAGATCCATCCCAGCGTGGTCAGCCTACAACAAGTGATGGGCCTCTCCATACTCAGCTAGGCTGGCCCTCAGAAGCAGGCATAATCTAATACTGAGACCATACTTGAACCCTTTCCAACATGGTAAAATTTCTGGAATTTATGATCTGTTGACCTCACGTTCAGGAACTTAGAGTCACTTCCATACAACAATAAAGTATCCAAGCAGGACTTTATGGTGTGATTAAGATGACTTAAAAATTGAAGTAAGCCTGTATGGAAAGATTAAAATAGGAATGAATACATCCTAGTACTCAGGCCACATAGCAGTAAACAGTGACCATTCTGTGTGACATACTGTTAGCACCCTTGGAGCCATCTTGAAAGAATTAGCTTGGGCTTCACCAGGGACTTAGTTGAGATTTTTCCTCCCACATGAAAAAACTGAAGAAAAGAGAGAAAATATGTTTTAGTTAAAATCTTTTCTATTCTCTATTCAAACTTCTCTACTTGTCTTCCAATCTATTATAATTAAACTAAAGAAGTATCCTGAGGTGTGTTGTTTTGATTGCTATTCCAAGACCTTCACACAGGCATGTTATGCCTGTTCTGCATCATTTAGGAATCTCCTGACCATGGAGTGACACAAAAATAAATTGAATTGTGGAGCCTGAAGAAGAGATGGTTGACAGGTAAAGTCTCCATATTGTCAAAAGAAGTACAAGAAGAAGGGTGGGAACCTGAGGGATGAAGGTGAAGAAGGAGTGAAGTTTAAAGTGCCAAGTAATACTAAGGAGGGTGTGTGTGTGTGTGTGTGTGTGTGTGTGTGTTAGCTAACACAGGGAGTTTGCCTTTGAAGGGAAGCAGTCTTTGTATCTATTGGATCTGAGGGACGGGACCCAACTAGAACATGTATCTTTGTCTGCTGGAAAAAGTCCTGTGAATATCTGTGTGTTTGTGTAGCCAACTGGATTCTGCCCAATTTTAAGAGCTCCCTTTATGTTTCTATGACAATATCACTATGTTATCTCCTGATATAATAGATTATTGATTCCTCTGCCAAACTATAAGACATTTAAGATAAGGGACTACTTTTAACTAACTTTTAAAAATTGTCCACAGGGTCTTGAACATAGAAGGCAGTTAATGTTTTTGAAAGGATGATTAAGTTTTATTTTCCTGTGGCAGAGGACCTTTAGCTTATTTGTGTCATGGGCACCTTTGGCTATCTGGTGAAACCAATGGGCACCTTCTCAGAATTTCAGAACTCAAGATGTTCCTGATTCCAGGCCCAGTGGTGCTAGCTGCCCTGAAATTAATTTTTTAATTACATTTTTATTTTGAAGTTAACATCAAACAAAAATGAGCATTTCCATATACATTACAGAACAGAGGAAAATTTCTAAAGCAAAATCTATTCTGGCCCAGCAAAGTTCTTTGCAAATCTTAAGGCACTATATAAATGCTAGGTGGTGGTGTTGATGTTAATTTGACCTAGTCCAATGCTTCACTGTGGCACAGGAGGGATTCTGAGTCTTGGAAGGCCATGCCAGTGTCTTGTAAGGTCTGGCAGGTTCCAGTGAGATAGAAAGTTTTTGGATACAGGCCCAGCAATAGTCTTTGCTTTCTGAGAATCAATCTAGCTTAGTCTAAATTCACAGCACCAGTAGGCTGATCATTCAGTGTTGAAATATTTAGCTATAGAAGATGGCTTCTTAAACCATGCACCTATTTTCCTTATATCCTCCAGCATCTGTCATTTTCTTCTTTTTAGTAATTTTTATCAATCTATTGGTGGCATCTAGAACCTAAGAATTGCTTTAATTTTTATTTCTCTAATGACCAAATATATTTATACATAGAAATATTTAAATAAATATATAATTCCCCATAGATTCTTGGATAGATGGGCAAACATAATTGCCTTTTGTATAGGGATGAAATATTATGATTTAGTATTTTTATTTTATTATATAAATTAGAATTTAAAACACTATATTGTGCTATAGCATATATAGTAATTCATAGTGCTATAATAATAATAATAATAATAGTTATAATTGTAGCACTATATGCATGTTAGTCACTATTATTACTACTGCTATTAGAATGGAACCACATGGAATCTTATTCTCTAGAGGTCTTTAAGATGATAATAGCTCACAAGGCACTTTGCATATAATATCTTATTGGACAGATTTTTTTCAGGTTATTACGATTTTGCTTGGACCATAGTGGCTAAAATGCCATGTCTAGAGTCAGGAAAACTCATGTTCCTGAGTTCAAATCTGGTCTCAGACACTTACTAACTGGGTGACCCTGGACAAGTCACATAACTCTGTCTCAGTTTCCTCATCTGTAAAATGAGCTGGAAAAGGAAATGGCAAACCATTGTAGTATCTTTGCCAAGAAAACCCCAAATGGAGTCACAAGGAATCAGAAATGACTGAAAAACAACTGAACAACACCAACTGATTTTGCTATAAGATAGAAAGGCAGTCTAGGTGATCCCCAGAGTTCCTTTCAGGTTCTCTAATTTGAATATCCTCAGGTCTTTTTCTGCTTTGGTTGCGTTTGTTTCTAGCTAACGATTCCATCCTTTTATTCCCTGGTTTGTAACTGGTTCCCAAGTGAACTGCTATGAACTGCCATTCTCATATAGGCACATGTTCATTGCACAAGATCTCAGTTGTTTTCAAACTGTCTACTGCTTGATCCTCTATGCCATAAGATCGTTCATTCAGAGCAGAAAGGTGACTTCTGATGGAGGTCATCTAACACTTTATGTATGAGGAAACTGAGGCCCAGAGAGATTTAATAAATATAGTGTGGAGCAGATTCAGGATTCAGACCCAGGTCCTTTGCTCCAGATCCAATCATCTTTCTATTCAATACACCACCTCACCCTTGGCATTTTCTTCAAGTTTTTTCTCACCCCTCCATCTCTAAAATAACTGCTAGTCCTTGGTAACTTTCTTTTAAAAATTATTTCTTTAATCTCTATTCTTTCCCCCTTCTTATAAAATGCAAGAGATAAAAAGGATTCTTTTCTGTACATAGTGTCCAGCACACCCCCAGGCACTTGATATAGTCAGTGATGGTGGTGATAATGATTTGGTTCCTTGTGTTCTGCTTTTTAGAAATTTCTAAGCCACAGTGAACTCGTAGGCAGCTCTGCATTTCACTTTTAGAAACATTCAGTGGAAACATTGCTAGTAAACACTGAGATAATATTATTTATTCCAGCCTAGAGAAATGACACACAAGGGTAGTGGTGGGAGGTCCAAGGTCAAATTGCCTCATGGAACTCTTCGGTTGGATAGGTATTACATGGCGAGCAACCAAATAGACAGAAACTAGTTAAATGTTGAAGGTTATTTGTGTTGATGTACACGATGATATCATAAAACTTTGCAAAAAGCCTCTCTTTGTTTAGTCACACATCCAAGTATTTGTAAACACAATCTAAAATGCCTCAAAACAATTTAGTGCAGGGAATGGGACTATTTCCTGCAAGGCTCAAATTTACAATTCCATATCAGTTATCTCTACCCAGCCTTAATTTTAAGACCTTAATAAATGCTAGTTGATGGATTTATTGATTGGTCCTATGACATTTTCTATGACTTCAAAGGATGTTATATTATTTATTTATTTATTTTGGAGTGCAATTGGGGTTAATCAACTTGCCCAAGCTCACAAAGCTAGTTTCGTGTTAAGTGTCTGAGTCCGGATTTGAACTCAGGTCCTCCTAACTCCAGGCAGGGTTGGTGCTCTATTCACTGCACCACCTAGCTGCCGTGAAATTAATTTTTTAATTACATTTTTATTCTGAAGTTAACAAATATCAAACAAAAACAAGCATTTCCATATACATTACAGAACAGAGGAAGATTTCTAAAGCAAAATCTATTCTAAATCTATTGTGGCACTCTTGGGAGTAGGGAGAATTAGTCATTAAGCAAACAATGCTAGAGTGTTGCAACTTTTAAAAACAGTTTGGTAATTCATTAGTTCTCTTTTTTCTATACTTTTCTTTCTTTTGAAAAATTTTTGCTTGCTTCTCTGTTGACATCTCTTTCAGAGAGCTGGAGAGGGAAAGGAAAAAAATAGCTGTGAAATTGGAATTGATCACCTTTGTGATGACTTAGTTAGCAGAAGATAATGAAATTATTAGAAATAAGAAGGGGTTGTTGTAAATTATCTGTGGATTTAGATTATTTAGAATCTTACAGCCTTGATGAGGGTCTATAAATCCAAGGGAATGGGAGCTGGACATTGTCACAGCCTGGTCCTGTGGTTTTCTTGACACTCTGTAAGTTGCCCTTTTGAGTGTGGTGAGGTCAGATGCACTGTGAATTAGGAAACTGGTAATAATAGTGTCATGAAGCAAAAAGTTTAGGCCAAGATTCATCCAATCAAGCAAGAGGAGATAGAACAGGGGTATTGCCTCCTCTGGATTTTCTGTCTTTTTTTCCAAGCTAGTTAGGGTCATTCACCAACTATCAGACACCAGATTAAGAGGAATAGGGTTAAGTCAGAAGACATATACATGCTAGAATAAAAACCCAAAATTGACAAAGGAAACAAATCTAGACCAGTCCATCCTCCACATGGCTACCAAAATCATCTTCCTAAAATATAGAACTGGCCACGTCACTTCCGTGTTCAAATCTTTAGTGGCTTCATTTAAGATGAAATATGAACTCCTCAACTCAGCATTAAAACCTACAAGAATTTGACTCCAACTCACTTTCTCTGCTTAATTCACACTATTCTCCTTCACTCACTGAATCTTAGAGCCAAACTGGTCTCCTTGTTGATCTGTCCTTTTTCAAGAGAAACAATGACATCATGAGGTTGATGTCTTGACTTCCTTGTGAATTGGATTTAAGTGAGGTAGAGTTGGGTGAAGTCATCAGCCTCACTCTCTCTTCCAGAGTCAATGAAGTTCAGTGACAAAAGTTAAGCCAACAGGTCATGGCCTGGGAATCAGTAGATGACATTGGCCTTTCTAAATTAAAGCTCAAATTGGTTTGCTTTTTACTTTGCATTCCATCTCCTGCTTCTTTATGCCTTTACCTGGGGGACAACACTTCCTCACCTAGGTCTCTCAGCTTCCTGAAAAGACCAACTCAGGGGCTAACTCCTATGGGAAGGTTTTTCTGGTTCTTCTAGAGAGTAATTTCTTCCTCCTAAAATTACTTACCTGCTTTGCAGGTTATATCTCCAAGGAGAACGTAAGTTTCAGGATTAGAGATTGTGGACCTGAAGTTGTAAGGAACCTCAGAGGTCAGCTTCTCCTAACTCCTTCTTTAGCAGATGAGAAAATAAGCTCAGAAATGTCAAGTGACTTGCCCAAGGTCACACTGTGGCAGAGCTGGAATTCAAACTTACATTGACTTCAGATCAACCCTTTCCCCCCACATTTTCTACCCATTTTGCTTTTTGAAGCCCCTAGCATAGTATATTGCACAATTCCATCACCCCTCCTCTGTATTTGCGATTTCATTGGGGTAAGGAACAGGAGGTCTTTCTCTGCCAGTAAAGAGTGAAAACAATTCTGCAATTTATAGTTTTAATGAATGGCTTGGTGTACTATGGGATTAAATGTCTAGCTAGCCCTGGGTTATAGTTAGTAGGTGTCAGAGGCAGGATTTGAATCCAAGCCTTCCTGATTTCTGGCTCTCTAGGCACCTCACCTGGCAAATAGATTTAATTGATTAAATAATTGACTTGCTTGAAATGAATGACACATCACATTCAAAGAAATAGTCACTATAAGAATAATAAAAGCTGGGGCAGCTAGGTGGCAGTGAGTAGAGCGTCAGCCCTGGAGTCAGAAGGACCTGAGTTCTGATCCAGCCTCAGACACTTAATGCACATACAAAACAAAAACCTAGCCATGTGACCTTGGGCAAGTTACTTAACCCCAATTGCCCTCCAAAAAGCCAAAAAAAAAAAAAAGAATAATAAAAACTTTGCAAATGAAATGTGCCATAGAAAATATAATTAATTAATCAGTCTCTTTTGGACTTGATATTCTCCCAATATTTGCATGCCAGTCATTCTTTAATCAGATCACAAACATTGCTTGCTCTGTGCCCACTGGTATCTCTGCAAATATGCCTTAGGATAAAGGAGTCCTTCACATCAGCAGAAAATGAAAAGTAAAACTCATCTTGAATTTCTGTTCTCCTGCTTGGTAATACTGATGTTTCTATGCTCAAAGGGCAGAGTTTGTTAACCTCAGTGTTACAGGTTCAAAGGGGTATACCTGGACTGAAGTACTTGGCAGCAAAGTTGGGGCAAACAGCTATAAATGGAAGAAATGGCTTTTTCTACCTCCAAATAAATTTGGATATCTGATTTTAATTATGAATTAAAAGATAGCTTTCTTTTAGGTAAAATTAAATTATATTCTACCTAGATTTCTTTTAAAAGGCTGAACACAATTTATAATGCAGAATAAAAAGCTGTTAGCAGATTTCCTCTCCTTCCCTTCCCCCACCCTTCTCTCCCTGTGTGGTCTTTTAAACAGTGCCCCATGCCTTATCACTGAGGGAAGACTAGTTGACGTTAATTTAGATTATGAATGCACTCTGATTACCTAAGTATATGTAAACTGGAAATGAGCCATTTTATATAGATCCTATATAAATGAAAAGGTTGTATAAATATTAATTTGTGAAAGCCTCAGATTGCTTGGAAGATATAAAATGGAGCCCCAAGCTTGGCATCTAGGCATCTGGGGAAGGGAGAAATGCAAGCAACAAGAAAGGATAAGGGATATGTCAAGACATCCATATAAGACTTCCTGAGTAGGAATCAGAAAACATCCCCAGCCTGGTTGGCAGAAATGGGTAAGACACACTTTTTTTTTAATGAATGGGGTATTGTGCCCAGACAACCAAAAAAGGAGCCTCTTTTCTTCAAGGCCTAAGATTCTTTAGAAAGGAAGGCTGGTAGATTTGGATTAGACACTGGGCAGATGAAGGAAATCTTGACTTTGCAAGGCAGCGCTAGAATGAGAAATAAATGGACATCACAATTATACTTTGTAGCAATAATTTCCTTACCTAGTGGATACCCCGTACTCTAGACTCTTATCTGCAAATGTTCGCTTCAGTTTCTACTTGCATATCTCGCTTGCCACATCCGACCAAGCTTATCATCCTTCCAGAGCCAGCTTCCTTCCCAGCTTCACTGTCAGACACAAAGTATCTTTGCCTTATCTTCTTCTTTTCTCATTCATTTCCAGTCACTCAGTCCTGTCACCTTCTTATATTGGTCTGTCCTCTCTAGTTCCTTTGAACATTGATAGCAATTATTTATATTTTAAATATTTGTATTTACCTACAGAGATGCAAGTAATCTTTGAGAAAATGTTTTCCCCAAATATTTCATTTTAAAAATGAGGAGCCTGAGACTCGGAGGTCACATAGCTAGTATATGGTACAAGTTGTGATTTGAACTCAGGTCTTCAGATTGCAATAAAGTACTTTTCCTACAATACCTAAATATGCTACATATTTAGGACTTAATACAGTGCCTATTTAAGAATTTCTTCAATGTTCAGGGCTGTCTGATGCATATTAATTGTCTCTTGAACTAGACTGTATCTTGGGCAAGGACTAGCTCTCATATTTTCTTGATATTTATCATAGAACCTACCACAAAGCTAAGAAGCTAGTTATAAACATAATAGGTACTCAATATATACCAGACAGACTAAGTTGTTAAGTCATTTCTGGAACTTTAACATAACAGTTAAGTGAGGCGGTGCTGATGACTCATTATTTAAGAGGATTGCCCGAGAGATATAGATGTTAAAAATAGATATCCCCATTCTTTCCCTTCTCTGACCCTTGGGGCATCAACCCTCTTACATACTAAAGACCATCTGGTCCAACCCTGTAAGCTCTCCCACATGGGGAGGGCCAGGATGTGAGGAAAACGAGATGCCTCCCTCCCTTCTACTGTTCCTGGATTTTGCCATACTTTCACAAAACTCATCTATGTCACTGCCATCTTGGTCTTAAACATCTCTTAAAATATTACACCTGTGACCTACTGTGTTGTCATACAAAGCCCGTGTTTATGTGAAAGAATTTCAGTAGACCATTATCTTAATGCTGTATTTTTCCCCCTTAAAATTATTTTCACATGAAGTCTTTAGGTATTAATAGGTCACATTTAGAAATATTGCTAGCACTCCCTGGTGGATAGCATAATTAATAATCTTGAGGCTTGCCAGCATCACAGAAGAGTTTTCATTTGGGTCAGGGTTGTTCTCAGTAAAACTTGGGAATCACATTATGCTTGAGGGAACACTAATTAAGAGAGGGTCCTAGACTAGCTACGTTTTTTCTTTCTTTGCATGTTGTTGCCCTGTGATTTCTGGTTAACAGTTCCATAATTTGAGACAGAGGACCTTTTAATCTAACACATCTGAACTCACAGAATCTGAACTTTCTTACATTGTGGATTCGAGTTGACATTGTAGGGAATTAATTTCACGGAAGGTAAGTCAGTATTGAAATGAAAACAATAATGAAGTTTTATATTTTTCAAAGTGCAAAAATATTAGAATTCTTTAACAACACTTTGCAGCAGCAGTGCAAAATATTAACAATACACCAAAGGAAGATTCAATCCGATGATTCAGCATTTCTCTCCTGGTCCCAAACAAATGAATGAATCTTGCTTTGTTTTCTATTGTCACTTAGTTGGCCATAATAACAGAAGTTGAAAAGTAACAAACAGCAGGATTAAATACAAGAGTGAACAAAGTTGTACAGCTTTGTAGGACCCAGTATGAGAAAAAGGCAAAGTAGGATTCTTTTATTTTGAACCAACTACCTCACAATCTAAAGTATTTTGATTGGGAACTGGTACACCCAGTTTAGGCTTGAACAATATTATACTAGTCCAAGAAATATTCAGTTTTTATTATAGGCTCTTATAGTTTACACAACAGTTATTTCAGGAGTTCCCACCCTTTGGTCACAGCATCTTATTTTTTTTTAAGCAAGGAAAGTCAGCTACTTTCTGAAGGAGACTAGAAATAAAAAATAAAAGTGCTTAGACAATTGTTAAAAACAAACTAGCTAGCCTCAATACTCCCATTAAGTTTCATAATGTATGGGACATTGGTAGATCTTCCTTAGGTGTTCCTTCTCTTCTGAAGACACTGAATTCTATTGCCAGAGATCCAGTTGTAGCAGGAGATGAAACAGCCTACTGGACTTGCCTTCTGGCATTTATGGCAGAAGTTTATGGCTATTATTCCATTTTTAAACACAAATACAGGAATATTTGATTTATGAAATGCACAGAGTGAAAGGAGTTCACATGCGCTTTGCCCCACTCTGAACATTGACCAGTGAAAAGTAGATGCCTTTCTGAGCCAGCAGCTGTTGGTGTGTTCCATGTTCTTTGACCTTGCCATTCTGGAATACCACTATAAGGTCGGCATTCTGGATGGTGGAGAGGCGGTGAGCAATAACAATACAGGTACGACCTTCTCGGGCCTTGTCCAGTGCTTCTTGGACAACCTGTTCAGTAATTACATACATGGTTATTTGTAAGAGAAAAATAAATTCTAACTTTTAAATTCCTTCTCCTTCAATATTTTTTCCACTTCATTTCCCTAACAAAATGTGTTTTTGGTTTGGGTTTTTTTTTTTTTGGAAGGGCAATTGGGGTTAAGTGACTTGCCCAAGGTCATATAGCTAGTAAGTGTTAAGCATCTGAGACTGGATTTGAACTCAGGTCCTCCTGACTCCAGGGCGGTGCTTTATTCACTGTGCCACCTAGCTGCTCCACAAAATGTGTTTTGCTTGTGGTTTTGTGTCAGTGAGATGTAGGGTGGGTTTTGCAAAGTTAAGAACTGGGTAGGCAAAGAGATCATTTTATAGCTAGCATATGTGTTTTGTTTTTATTTTCAAATAATGTTTTATTTTTCCCAATTGCATGTAAGAAGAATTTTTAACATTAAAAAAAATTTGTCTTTCAAATTCTCTCCCTCCATCTGTCCCCTTTCCCTTCCCTGAGACGATTAGCAATTTGAAATAGGTTACACATGTGCAACCATAGCACATATGTTAATACTTGTTTCTCACTCTTACTGAACTCATTCCACCATTAAAAACATTTATTAGAATATCTGTTTTCTGCATATGCATAAACCAAAGTTCCTGGAAACCTTTTGGCCTGCCTTAGTAGCAAAATACATAGAAGAATTTGGATGCTTCAATTCCACCAGGTGGTTTCTCTGAAAGATTGGAGTAATCCTTTGCTATTTGCAAGTTATGGACACAGCTCAAGAGATTTAAGTGCACTTGGTTTTCCTCCCACACAAAACAATAACAAAACAACAATAACAATAAAAACAAAAGTGATTTCTGTATCCTCAGTCCTAAATAGACAGCAGTTTTGTGACTGTCTCATCCTCTCTATATTTTGGGTGCTATGTTAACTGATAGCTGAGAACAGGAAATAAAGAATTTGTTGAACTCTTAAAGTGATGGTGTTGGGTGTGCTGTATAAGTAGAAAAGGATGGTTCTCAACCTCTGATTTTCCTGGTTCTACTGAATGATCATTTTAAATGGTAAGAAGATTCCTTTGATACCATCAGTGGAGGGAACTTCTGGTAGAGGAGTAAACACTTTTATCCTCAATGCAGAACAGCAACACATCTGTAACTCACACCTAGGCCCCTACGTGTTAGGATAATGGATATCCCCAAAGTGGTCTTGTGTATCCAAATTCACACTATTTAAAGTTGTAGTTATATAAGAATAGGGTCACAGGTTCTAGCCCAATGGAAATATGCCATTCAGATTTGAATAAGGTGACCACTTCAGAGAGATTAATAATTCCCATTAATGGGGACCCAGCTGTATAGTCTTAGAGAACTGGGTGGGGCACTGAGTCCTTAAATAATTGGCCCTTAAATAATTGTAGCTACAGTATGTGCTGTAGGTAGAAAGTTTCTGATTCCAAGACTAAACTTTTTTTAAGCAGCTAAGAGGTATATAGGCTTGGAGTGAGGAAAACCTGAGTTCGAATTCAGACACTTACTGGATGATAATGGAAAAGTCACTTAGCCTCTTGTCTATCTCAGTTTCTTCACCTGTAAAATGGGGTTAAGAATAGCACCTAACTCCCAGCATTATTGTTAGAATGAAATGAGCAGTGTTCAGCATGATTCCTGGCATTCAGTAGGTGTTTAATAAATGCATGTTCTCTTTTGTTTCCTTTATGCTACCATTCCAACTTCTATGAATGTGAATATACTTAAGTATTCATAGTAAAAGAAAGTGGGCTCTTTCAGAGCATGAGTACAATAAGCCCATACCTTTTCACTTTCTGTATCCAGGGCTGAAGTGGCTTCATCCAACAGCAGGATCTGAGGGTTTCTGATGAGGGCTCGAGCAATAGCAACGCGCTGTTTCTGACCTCCTGAGAGCTGGGTTCCTTTGTCTCCCACCCTGGTTTCATATTTCTGTGTTTAAAGATAAATTTGGTTAATGTGAAAAATGTAGACGCCAGTAAAAGTGAAAATTATTGTCTTGATGAGTTTGCAGTGAGAGACTTTGCTTCTTGAAACTAAATTAAAATGAACAAATCATTTATGCCACAAGCAAGTAAGGAGGAAACTGAAAAGAAATCAACAAAACAGAACAAAAGTATAACTGAACTGACATACAAAGAACTTTTTGAAAAGATCAATAAAATGAACAATTCACAAATTTAATCAGAAAAATGAAGAATAAAAAAATCAAACTACCAAAATTAAAACTGAGAAAGGGACTGAACATAATGAATCAAGAGATTAAGGCACACCGATCTACTCCAACAAAACAGAAAGTTTCAACAGTAGCTCACATTAATATAGTGCTTTACAATCTATAAAATGCCTTTATACAATTTCTTTGATCCTTACCCCAATGCTGTTAAGTGGTATTATTGTTTCTCATTTAAAGGAGGTTAAGTGACTTTAAAATGTATTTACTGTTCATCTATTTATACTACGAATTCAAAGATCATTTCTACTGTTCACCTATTATTAATCCTATCAATAAGAAAACTAAGTCACATGACTGTATCATTTGATATACTTTAATAAGAATAGAAGCATACATTTATGTTGGAAACAGTATTTATAGGAATAGAAAGATTTTTCCTTAATGTAATTAAATATATCTTCTGTATTTATAGGAAATTTGCCTTATCTGAGGATGACTGCTATCAGAAAAAGACCAAGTAAAGTCAATCTATTTAAAGCCAGGATCAAAAATTTTGGGTAAATAGTGAACAAAGGGTTCGTTTGAGACTAAATCATGAAAAAGTAAAACAGGAAACTTCATTCCATTTTATTTAATAAAATACATTAAAATTGCAAGTTTATATTCTTACAATGAGCAAAGCATGTGTGAACAGATAATCTTCACTTTAGGTTACACCTTCAAAGCACAATTATAGAGAGGCTTTGGTTGCTAGGTGGTACAGTGGATAGAGTGCTGGGCCTGGAATCAGGTATCTTCCTGAGTTTAAATCTGGCCTCAGATATTTACTAGTTACTAGCTGTGTGACCCTGGGCAAGTCACTTGACCCTGTTTGCCTCAGTTTCCTCATCTGTAAAATGAGCTGGAGAAGGAAATGGCAAACCACTCCAGAGTCTCTGCCAAGAAAACCCCAAATGAGGTCATGAAAAGTCAGTCATGACCAAAAAAGAATTGACTGAGAAGGTCACTGGAACAGAAATATTTGAGGGTTTTATCAATGTTTTCCCATAGACTCACAATCAGCAAGAAACAACCAAAAAGGGTGGCAGGATGGATCATGGTGTTAATCAGGGAGGGATGTTGGAATGGGACTCATTTTTAAGTGATAACTTTATCAGGGATATTTTTAGTTTTATACTGATCTTGGCTTCTCTGTCTTTGCTACTTTATAGGGAGGTGGTGTGATGAAATCCACTGGTGAAAAGCTTGCCTCAGAGTCAGAAAGACTGGATTCAAGAGCTGCCTCTTAAACTTACTGGATTATGTGACTCTTGTAGGCAAGTCACCTCCCCAGTGCCTTAGAAGCAATGCTTTAAGACTGAATTGTAGGAGCATTGGGGCACAGAGATTCACCTTGCTTTATTGGAAAAGTCGAAGGAGGTATGGGATAAGATACAGGAGAGAGCAGATTAGAGGAAGGGATATCTTGTGGGACTGCTATTCTGGGATGGTGGGTAGGGGAAAAATGGAGGCAAAAATTGTAACTCAAAATCTGGTGGAAATGAATGATGTAAACCAGAAGTTAATAAAGCATTTGTTTAATTAAAAAAAAAAGACTGAATTGTAGGAGAGCTGTTGATGGATGTGAGAAGAGAGAACTTCTTCACTAGGTGTTCCATTTACTGGTCAATCAATAAATACTTAAGTGCGTCCTCTGTACCAGGCACCAAACAAAATTACAGATCTAGTTAAAAACCAAAAGAAGCCTACACCTACAAGGACTAGAATAGTGAATATCTTCCCTCTATCTGAAATAAAGACCTAGCTAGTATCATATGCAATGGAGAATTAGAAATGTATATACAAAAAGACAGGGAAAGCTGTTCACTGACACCATTATTATCCTCCATAGTTTTAAGAATGTTAGCTATAGCCATAAGGCAAGAAAAAAGAAATGAAAGGAATAAGCATTATCAAAGAAGTTATCTCTTTTTGGTGAGGATAGAAAGGTATAATAAGGAAATCTTAAGAGATTCAACAAGGAAGTTAATCAAAGCTTTTGAAAGATATCAGGACATAAAATATAATGCCCCTCCATATTATATATCACTAAAAGAAACCAGAAGAGATTAATAGGAAGATAAATATAATTTATAATTATTAATAAAATATATTGAGTACTTAAGCATATTAAGGAATGTATAAGAACCATAGGAAGATAACTATAAAAAAACAATTTTATCACAAATAAGGAATTAAATAATTAAAGAAATATCCCATCTGTGGCTGGATTGAGACATTATAGCAAAATGTCAATATGACCCAAATTAACGAATAATTTGATGCAATATTAATAATATACCCATAGAACTTTATGGATTAAGTAGACCTTAATAAAATTTTTATCATATGCTTGTATGAAATAATGAAGAGAGAAATGTATAGAGTATACAGTAAAAGCAATATTGTTTTAAGTACAGTTTTGAGCAACTAAGTCATTTTGACTATTATAAATACCCAAATTAATTACAAAGGACCTATGAAGGAAGATGCTATCTCTATCCAGAGAAAGAACTGATAAATAGAAGTATGTTTAGAATGAGTTTATACATATATGTGTACACACACATATGTACATATAATACACACATATATACATACACATGTACATATACATCATATACATATATACACACACACATGCATACACATATTTGTATCTACTGGTAGCCATCTCTGGGGGTTGGGGGGAGGGAAGAAAAAAAAAGAAATTTTCATGAAAACTTCATTATAAATTTAAAAGGAAAAGCAAGTTGTAGATGATAGATTTACAATTGCATGTGCAATCATCTTTTTGTATCCTCTTATGTTCTGGAAAGGCTTGTTTCATTTCATAAATGAAAAATAAAATAAATAAAATTTTAAAAAGGAAAGACTAAGTAGACAAGAATGTTTGAGGGGAATTATGGGGGAGAAATGAGAAAAGGAGATGTGCATTGCCAGGTTTATTTCAAATTATACTATAAAGTAGGTCATTATCAAAATAATTTGTTGTTGAAAAAAAAACAGATGAAGAGAAGAGAAGAGCTAATCCAGAATCTGATCCAAAGGCACATAATCACTATGATCACTAATCAGTGGCTAAGTCCAAGATTATAATACCAACACATATTCAATAGCAAAAGAAGGGTAAAGTCATACACACATTAAATCAGATTTTTTTAGTTATTCCAATGATGAGTTTTAGCTTTTCTCCTTGAAATTAAGAATGTGACATAAACAATAATATATTTTTTCTTAATTTAATCAGAGTAACACTCTAAAATGGCAATACACAAAGTCAATTTTTATCACTATTTGATGCATTGAATATTCCCCTAACATAGGTGCTACAGTGGAAAGAGCAATGGACTTGGAGTTAAGAAGAACTGAATTCAAATACAACCTCAAACAGTTACTAGTTGCTTGACTTTGGGCACGTGGCTTAAACCCTGTCTGCCTCAGTGTCCTCATATGTAAAAAATTAGAATAATAGCACCTATCCCTTAGGGACAAAAATCATATAATATTTGTAAAGCACTTTGCAAACCTTAAAGTCTGATAACATTGCTATTGTCATTTTGTAGGGGAGAGGGAGAATGACTAATGTACAATTCAAGAGCTTCATTGGAATGGATGCCATGTTACCAGAGCTGGAGAAAAGGTGATCAGCACACAGGCTGGATGTAAGATGGATGAGTTCTGATGTGAAGCATGGTTGGAAAAAACCCACTTTGGTGAGAGCATAGATACTTGTAGGTGTGTACAACTGAGATTGTGTGTGTGTGTGTGTGTGTGTGTGTGTGTGTGTGAGAGAGAGAGAGAGAGAGAGAGAGAGAGAGAGAGAGAGAGAGAGAGAGAGAGAGAGAGAGATGTCCGGAATTAAGATTTGTAGGGGGAAATAATTTGACCTGCCGAGCAAAATATATACAGTACAATATAAATGTACTAAGTAAAATTACCTAGTAATTGTGTCTGTAGCTCAAATAACTGTTATTTTATCCATCACCACAGGGTGGTGCTCTTGGCATTGTTAAACTAAAAAGCATCCCAAAAGAGAAGAATTTTCGTTTTTTAATTACAGTCTCTCTTTGATTATTCCTAGGTGTCCTCAGCTATGAGAAGCAGTACAATATGGCAGAGAGAAGAGAAAGCATTTCAAGCAATCATCTGAGATGCTTACTTGCTGATTTTCGTTGTTGCCAGAAGCTTCCACCTTGGAGTTCCCTACACAGATGAAATCTGAGATATAGACCATTTCCTCCTCACCTCCCAATCAAAAATCCCCAGTTGCTCTGGGTTTTTTTTTTTTTGGAAGGGGGAAGGTAGGGCAATTGGAGTTAAGTGACTTGCCCAAGGTCACACAGCTAGTTTTTTTGTGTTACGTGTCTGAGGTTGGATTTGAACTCAGGTCGTCCTGACTCCAGGGCCAATGCTCTATTCACTGCACCATGTAGCCACCCCCAGCTGCTCTATTTTTAAGTGGTCTTAATTGACTAAGAAATGATATGTGGTAACTCAATTTTTAAAAAGTATAGTGTTCCCTCTCTTTGGGTTTCAAAGCTTATGCTTCTATAGGAAAAGGGACTTTAGAGACCATAAATCACATGAAGAAAATAAGGCTGAGAGAGGGAGAACAAAGGATCTGAAGTCATGTGATATGAGCCTTCATTTTAGGAGCGTCCTAAAGGGGTTCAGTGTTAATATCTAACATCTCTTTGTGGTTTTAAAGGGCAATAAAATGGCTTACTTTGGGTAGTGTTTCAATGAAAGGATGGATGTTGGCGGCTTTGGCTGCATTCACAATCTCTTCCTGTGATACCAGCCGACTGTTGTCTCCATAGGCGATGTTTTCTGCAATGCTACAGTCAAACAAGATGGGCTCCTGGGACACAATGCCAAGCTGAGCCCGGAGCCACTGGACATTAAGCTTCTTGACATCTTGGCCATCAACTATCTGAAAGCAAAAGTTCAATTCATCCCAAAAGCATTTATTAAGCCCTAAATGTTGTTACATTTACTCTAGAGTTAGAGAGATAAAAGTGAAACCGTTTCTGTCTTCAAGGAGCCTGTATTCTACTGGAGAAGATTATATGCACATAGACAAGTCCTTACAGGCTACATACAACATAAGTATAAAGTAATGGAGATGAGGTTTCTTGAGCTGAATCCTGAAGAAAACTAGGAATTCCAAGAGATGGATGTGGGAAGGGTGTGTCTAGGCATGGAGGACAGACACTACAATGGCACAGGGAGAGAAGACAGAGCATCATATTTGAGGAACAGTAAGAAGGGCAGTGTAGACTGCAAACTGAGAGAGGGTTAGCAACATGTCATTAACCTTAGAAAGTCCAAACACAAGAAACTATGCACGATTTAAAAAAAATTTTCTAAGACTAAGTTTTATTTCATGCATAAAATTATTGAGTGATCGCCAATTTACCACTGTGTGTTGGAATAACAGCATCTTCCTTGTTTTCCTGGAGTTGATCGAACACAGAACTCACACATTCAGAACTTTGAAAAAATTGTGATGGTGTTTATTGTACCATTTAGTAGCTCTCCAGTGTTTTATACAACACACCCCACATTTCCTGACCTGTCCCTCAAATCTTTCTATGATCTGACTCCAAATGATCTTGAGAGGCAAGTCTGATGATGGAGAAAAAAGAGCATGGAACTGGAAACAGCTGACTCTGACACCAATGAATTACTTGGGTGACTTGGCTAAATCATTTCCAACACTAGGAGCCTTCATTTCCTCTATAAAATGAGGAGGATGGATTAGATGGTCCCTAGGGTCTCCCCTGGCTCTAAATCTTGGATCCTAAAATCTTTTCCCATTTTGGGAGTCTTAAACCATTCAGTAAGAGACTGTGGGGAATCAGAGGTCTTCTGCTACAAAACGTGGCATGAAAGTTGGCTTGATAAAAGACAGGACCCTTGAATTGAGACACAATTTTATGGTTTCATAGGACATGATTGTCCTAAAACTGTTCACTTACCACCTGTCCAGCCAAGGGGTCATAGAATCTCTCAAGGAGTTGCACCACGGTACTCTTCCCACAACCACTGCTGCCCACAAGAGCCAGGGTCTGACCTTTCTTCACCTCCAGGGAAAGCCCTTGAAGCACAGGGATGTTAGGTCGTGTAGGGTAGTTGAACTTGACTTCATTAAATGACACATTCCCCTCAAATGTTTTCTAAAATCAAAATACCATTAAATTAATGACATGATGTGTAAAAACAGGCTATGAGATCAATCCTTCTCCACTACCTTGTGAAAAGCATTTTTTACTGTTTATTTTTGGCTTTTTCAAACATGCTAAGACTCAGTAAGTTTAGGCCATCCTTTTACAATGTATGTGGGCTTTTTTTTAAATTAAGGCAAATCGGGGCAGGTAGGTGTCACAGTAGATAAAGCACCAACCTTGAAGTCAGGAGGACTTGAGTTCATATCTGGTCTCAGACACTTACTAGCTGTGTGACCCTAGGTAAGTCACTTGACTCCAACTGCCTCCAAAAATAAATAAATAAATAAATAAATAAGCAAGCAAATAAATAAAAGCAAACCATATACCCTAAATAATATAGCCAACAGTAAATTTTGATATGACAGGGTCTGCTGCCTTTAAGATATGTCTTCTTCCTGATACCAGTGCAATAAAAATATCTGTATGCATTAAACACGTGTAAATATTATATATTTGTATAATGCTGTATATTAATATAGAACATTTTAATAGATATATTTTATATACAAAATATAATTTTCATACAAATATATATTTTATATTCTAATGTGCAAACATATAATATATATATATATATAAAACCTATACTAATTGCCTAGTTTCTTTAAAAAAATTTTTCACTTGCTGTTCTAGAAAGTTATATCAACAACAAATATTAAAAGCATTTTCCATTGATGTCTTATTATAACTCAATTCAACAAACGTTCACTGAACACCTACTGTCTCCCCAAGGCACCTGGGCTGGGCACTGGGGAGACAAAAACAAACATGAAAGTCTTTGATCTGGAGGCAGTGGCATTTTACTGTGTAATCCAAACTAGCCAATGAAGAATCAGTAGGCAAATTATAAACTCCAAAGGTGAAACTGACCGGCTTCTGTCCCTCTGCACTGTAGCTGTCTATCAAAGGTTTCCGTTCCAGGAGCATAATGATGTGGGAAGCTGATATTTTAGCTTTGGCATAGTCTGGTGCAAGTGAACTTGCCTGTCCCAATGCCATGGCACCAAATACAACAGCTGAAAATACCCTGTAAAAAAACCCAATAACAAAGGTTTAAAAAGTCATGATCACAGTTACTTCAATTTAAAATTTCTACGATAGGTCTAATTATTATAGAATTTTTTTTAAAAACCTCTCCCTTTGCCAAAGTCCTATTTGTGAATTCTAGAATCATCACACCTTGTCTCAATGGAGGGGGTGAGAAGAGTGATTCTTATGGAGATACTCAAGCTTTCTGTGAAAGGTATCAAAGTTCTCTAGCTATCATTTTAATCTATAATCATTTAATCTATACACAAAGGAACTGCACAACCTTAAAGATATAAAAATAACAACAACAATATTAGCTATAATATTTTCAAAGTATCATAAATGTGACCTCATTTGATCCTTACCACAATCCTTTGAGGTTTAATCATATTATTACCCTCACTTTACCCTCACTGAAACTGAGAGGTTAAGTGACTTGCCCAGAGTCACACAGTTAGTATCTGAGGCCAGATTTTAATTCTGATTTCTTGACTTCAAGTACAGTTCAGTCACCTTGTCCAGCCTTTATCTGATACAAGAATCCTTTTACTTTCAAACAGTGTGAACATTCCTGGGGAATGGTAGACTGTTGTCACACAGATTAAGAAAAAAAAATCTTGCTTTTTTTTTTTTTGGAGGCAATGGGGGTTAATCGACTTGCCCAGGGTCACACAATTATAAAGTGTCTGCAGCCAGATTTGAACTCAGGTCATTCTGAATCCAGGGCACATGCTCTATCCACTCCACCACCTAACTACCCCTACTTGCTTCTAAGAAGTTTGCCTTCTTTTCAGTTCCAGACATCCTTCCTACTTAGGTTTCTCTGCCATAGTATGTCCCTTTAATGTCTTATGCCCTCTATCATTCCCCTTCCCTTTCCCCATATCAACCTTCTCTAAGATAAACATCTCTCATGTTCCTACTAGTCCTCATATACATGGCTGTGAGGTGTCTCATCATTTGGTTTCCCTCCTATGGATATATCTGAGGTCGTCAGTATCTCCCAAGCTGTAGGACCCAGAACTGAACATAATAGTCTAGATATGATCTAAGTAGTACAGGACACAGGAACATTATCAGCCCTGTGATCTGGAAACTTATTTCCATTAATTCAGGCTAAGATTACATTATCTCTATTAGCACACTGTTGGCTCTGATGAGTTTGTTGTCAATTAGCTTCCTGCAAAGCCCAATCCTTTTTACATTAACCACTCTCAAGCAAGGACTCTCCCATTCTGTACTTGGATAATTAAATTTTTAATCCTAAGTGCAAGAGTAGCAAAAGCTTCAACTGAGTCAATGCTTTTCCTCAGAGAGAAGAAATGCATAAATTATCTTATCAGAAACTTTATGGAAAAAATAACTAATTTTGATTTTCCCTAAGGCTTATCCAAAGAACCTGCATACTTTTTGGTGGACACATATATAAAATTTCATTTCTGCCAAAGTTAGAGCTGAAGTTGATCCCAGAGTCCAAATGTTCTAGCCCTATCCTTTTGCAGTGGAAGGAAGTAAGGCTCAGTGTCTAGTCCAGAGTCACACAAAGACTATCAGAAACGGGACTTCCAGCCAGGCCTTTCTGATTCCTAATCCAGTATTCTATCCATGATGCCATGCTATCTCTCATATAAAGCTTTTTCAGAATCCTCTCCATCCCTCAACTCTTTCTCTTCATTGCTAGTACCTTCTTCCCAATATCTAATATCAATTTTATATATGCTTATATATCGGCATGTTATCTTCTCCCAATAGAAGGTAAATTTCTTTAGGGTAGGGACTATTTCATTTTTGTGTTTACAGCCCTACTTTCTAGCACAGAGCCTGACATATAGTAGGTACTGGATAAATATCACCCCATTGATCGATTTACTACATCCACAACCACGGGCAAGTCAATGGGCCTCAGCGACCCCATGGGCAACATGAGAAATTTGAATGAGATGACATCAAAGGTCATTTTACAACCTTTAACTTTCTTTTTTTAAAAATTTATTTATTTTTAGTTTACAACATTCAGTTCCACAAGCTTTTGAGTTTTAAATTTTCTCTCCCTCCCCAAGATGGCATGCAATCTGAGATACGCTCTACATATATATTCATATTAAACATATTTTCACATTAGGCATGTTGTAAAGAAGAATTAGAACCAACAGAATGAACCACTATTTTACAACCTTTGATCCTATGCTATGGACCTCTGTGTAGGGTCTGCTTGTCAAACTGTCTGCTTGTCCTTCCCATTCTGTGTTTCATTGACTTAATGACAGTTCTTTAAAGAGGACATCTGAATTTCTCACCCATCTTCAGGTATTCGCCAAAGGGATGAAGACACTTTGAAAATCACAAGATATGTCACTTTCGTATATTTTTTTCTAAAGTGCCTAGAATTTGTCCCCCATAGCCACGCCATTGATACACCACCGAAATAAATTCTATGTGTCTCAATTTCTTACATTTAATTCTAGAACACATCACAGGTCAATTGCAGAAACAGACCAAGATACTTACAAAAGAACATCTGAAAACTCCATATGTCCATGTGCCACCAAGAAGGCACCAAACCGGAAACAAGCAGCATAGGAAAAATACATCATTGCTTGGGTGATAGCAAAAGTGATACCAAAGATATGTGCTTTCTTCACAGAATTTCTGAAAGAAAATTTAAAAAATAAGTCATGGTATTCAGGTAGGAACAAATAAATTTAGTGTAATGGTGTGCTTTTAAGTCAAGTGTTTATCTCAATATTGATGAGTCAGGGTCAGTAATGGCATGGGCTGTTTCTTCTTTTTTGTGGTATCCTAAAGGAAAACTGTCCTTTTCAGAAGCAAACCAAAATGACAGGTCTTGCCCTTTTTGTTTTTCTTTAACAATTCAATTAATTCTTACTAAGTGATGGACTATTTAATCATCATTAATTGGATTCAAATAAGGTCGCTGATCTCTTGAAACTTGCTACACTTCTTCCTCAGTGAATCTGCTCCCTCTCCTGCCCTCAACTACCTTGTATTTATTCTGGATATAGTAGATATAGTCTCCTTAGTAGAATGCAATCTTTTTGAGAGTAGGAAGTGTTTACATTTTTTGTATTTGTATACCCATCCCCTGGCACAAAGTTGGAGTTTAAAATGCTTGCTGATTGCCAAGGGAAAGAGGCAGTACTAGATATCGAAGGGAGGAAAAATCTTTGAGGTAAAGGGAAAGTAGAAATACTCAAGGGAGAAAACAGGGTTGGGGGAGGAGAAGATGGAGGAAGCAACATGGGTGGGTAGTATCAAATGTCATTTGTGTCATTGCTACCATAGGATGACTGGAACTAATGCTTTTGAGGACCTAATGGGTTTCCATGAGCTGAACAGAAATTCTTTAGCCAGACATACTGAGGGAATAGTAAAATAAAAGTGATATGATGGAATAATACCCAATCATCTCAGATACAGCAATCAAGGCAGTTCATAAAGATCTTGCCTACAAGGAAAAATACACATACATACACAACAACAACTGATTTTTGTGAACTAAACAAAGTCAGTTCTAAGACAGTCCTAATTAAAACACTGATGCTATAAGCAGCAAATCACTAATAAGCCCCCATTCTAGAGGTACAACTTTTCTTTGTCCTATAGAAAAAAAATATTTTAAAAGGGCTGTAGTAGTTGAAAGAAAACCCAACTTTTCTCCATGTTACCCTCTTTACCTCCACTCCATTCCATCATTCATTACCTGTATGGTCCCAGCAAGCCCTCTTTGTACATATGCTCAAACTTTTTCTCCTGAGTCAGAGAAACAACAGTTCGGAAATTTTCTATTGCTTCAGTGGCGATCTGCACAAGAGAACATGAAAGAGCCAAAGGTGAAGATATATAAATAATCTGCATCTTAAAATTATGGACTCACTCCAGAATTCTTCCCACTTTTACTTATTGGACTTCTTAAATATGGACAATACAATTAGTCCTCAATCACTGAATCACAGAGTTAACTAACTAAAAGAGCACCCCAACTCCCAATCAAACCGAGTGGGAGTGAGGTAAGAACATAATTAGGCATTGGTAGAGAAATGTAGGCACGTATTCTTGTATGAATGTACGAAGGATGGAATTGGATTGAGAGTTCTGAAGAAGACTGATATTCTTCCTTCCTGCTTTGAGAAAGGATTATTATTTCAGAATCCCTAGGGATAGACTAGAGGCAACTAGAGAGAATGAGATCAGACCTATCAGTGAAGCTTACCATGTGGTTGACTGCCAATTTGCCTCCCCAGACAGCTCAGTGAATTTCCCATTGGGTGAGATCAGGGACTTTCTTTTGGTTTAACAATGCTTCTATCTAAAGAGCTCATCGACTGTTGTGTATTTTCAGGTATATTCTAATCCTCACAACTGCTCTGATTTCTGCTCACTATTGGCTTGAAAAAATGACTTTACTGGCTATTCATGTTTGTGTGACTAGCACTTGGTGCCGAGGGGCCGAGCCAATGGGTGGAAGCTAAGGGTTACCACTTCCCCTTTAAGGAAAAGCAATGGCTTTTGAACCTAAAAATCCTTCCCCTATGATTAGCAATATTTTACAGGGGCAAAGAGGTATGCCCTCTCTGAGGAAAACATAATGGTAAAACTCATAACCCCTTTTCCTGTTCCCTTCAAGGCAGAGAATTTAGTTTCCTTGGAGAGGGGCAGGTATAATTCCAGAAAGATTTATTAATGCTAGTGCCGTCTCTCTGAGGTTACTTCCTATTTACCCTGTGTGGATCTCGTGTACACACAGTTGTTTGTATGTTCTTTACCCAAATCAGACTGTGAGCTCCTTGAGGAGGAGGAACTATTTTTGCCTTTCTTGGATAGCCAGAGTTTAGCAAAGTCCCTGGCATGTGGTAAGCACTTAATAAATGCTAGCTGATTCAACTTGAAAAAAATGTCTCCCCCCTCAAGCTGTTTGTCTGTATATTTAGACACCCCATGTGAACATATACATATCTACACAGGGAACACATATTTTACAGAAGGAATCTGAAAGGTCATCAAGACTCTAACTTCCTCTTTTCACCAATAATGAAACTGAGGCCCTAAGGATTTAGGTAACTTGCACAAGGTCAAAATGTCTCAGAATTGGGACCAGACTCAATTTCCTAATTCACAGCTCAATGGTCTTTCCAGTGCAAAATACCACATTTTAATTGCTTACTCAGCTGACTTATATTAAGAATTTTCTTGTGTCTTTTTTCATATGCCTCATTTTAACACCATCATGCTTTCAAAATAATAAAAATAAAAATCCTCAGAAGACAAATTATGGTATCTGTAAGTATAGTTACAGTATCTGGAAGCATTATGTAAACCAAGTTCCTATTCTTTTCACTGTTAGTTAATACATTCTTTCTGAGCTCCTGTTTCACCCAAGGATACTCTAAACTAAAAATAATCTGGTAGGCAGCGAAAGAGATTTACTCTGGACTCAAAAACCTCTCTTTAAATCTCTTGTACATGTATCAGCTTGCCACCCCTGGGACACCGAGATTCCCCACAATTATGTGTCTCATTGTGACTCCTCTAAAGTTAAGAAGTGCCATTTAAAGGAGTGATAGATTGCAGATATGAAGCCTCTCATAAGAAAAGTTTGTAATTGTGCATTTTCGAGGTCTGGGAGGAAAAGATAATTTGTGGTAGGGAGGAAGACAACAATAGCATTTACATTTGACCTGAAGGTTTGCCAAACCCTTTGTAAATATTATTTCATTTTTTTCTGGGGAAGTAGGTACCATTATTGATTCCATTTCTCGGAAGAAGAAATGGTGGCCAATAGAGCTATCAACAGTGACTTGACCTGGGTCATGTACTGGCAAGTATGGGAAGCTGGATTTGGAATTGTCCTCTTTACTTAGGGTCCAGCTCTCTATTCAGTGCCACCTGGTGGTCTTGAGGAGAGGGGGAAGAAAAAAAAATCTTTTTTTTTTTTTTTAAACACAAAGCCAAGAGCATAGTCAAACACCTTAGTCTAAGACAGCCATGTAGTGTTATAGTGCATGGAGCTTTGGTGCTTGAAGAAAACTAGGGATTCCCAGAGGCAGAGGTGAGGGGGGGATGAGATGGGGGAATGTATTCCAGGTACAGGGGACAGATTACAAAGGCATGCCTTGTGTAAGGAAAGGAACAGGAAGAAGGCTAGTTAGGATGGAAAGGAGAATTCATGAAAGGGAATAACATGTAATAAGCCCGGAAGGGCACCTTAGAGTCAGATTGAAAGGGCTTTATATGTCAAACAGAGAAGTCTGTATTTTATCAGTTCTAAGAATACATTTAAGAAAGATTTTCAGTTACAAGGATTAAAGATCTTTGGTTCTCCCCCAAAAGCTTACTCACTAAACTTGTTCCTTTTGAGGTCTTATTATATATTGGAGTGTGAAGATTTTAAACAAACACATTCTCAGAGTTTTCTAATCTTACTTTCTGCAGTTAGCCTATCCTGTACACAGCACGATCAGTTACTTTTTTTTGGAGGGGAGAGGGCAGGGCAATTGGGGTTAAGTGACTTGCCCAAGGTCACACAGCTAGTTAGTGTTAAGTGTCTGAGGTAGGATTTGACCTCAGGTCCTCCTGACTCCAGGGCCGGTGCTCTATTCACTGTGCCACCTAGCTGGCCCACAATCAGTTACTTTTAAAATAAAAGCTACAAAAGCAGTAGCACTTATGAGTCACACTAAACAAAACCATATAATCACTTAATGATTAAAGAATTCATTGTCTAGGAGAATGAAACAAATAAGGAAAAGCTTAACTAGTGCCCTGAGATATTATTTTCTAATCAGAGGAATGGTAAGTAGCATTTAGTGTTTCCTATGGAAATCTTTTCACATCACACAGCTGGGGGAAAAGGGAAATGGAATAAATAACTTCTAATAGAATTAACCGTCTCCTCACATCTATCCATTCATTCCCCACTCTCCCCAAATGTTGCAGAAATAATATGTTTTTCAACTTTTAAAAGAGCAAAAAAAAGATAAAATGTTTGCATCACTGAAACTATCATTACTAAAAATGACCTTTAAAAACGAATTGGCAACCTATAGCACCTGTGATGAAAGACAACCTGCTCAGGGGTATGTTGACTGGCTCTTCCCCACCACTTTTACAAACTGCCCCTCCTGCCGGTGTGAACCAAGGCTACCAAGTAACACCTAGGTCCTTATCCCTTTTTTCTCATTCTCCTTAATGGCAAAATGTAAGACTAGTAGTGATACCCAATTTTGAGAGGTTCATCTAAAATTTAGGATTGCTTCCTCCAGACAGTTGTCCCATGGGGCATAACAACTTTTCAATGCTAAGTTTTCAGACATATAATTTATTGCTAACTTTCCTCATTGCTTCTACAGATAAACAAATCTAAGTACAGTACTTAATTTATTAAGCAGTTGGTTACAAGTATATTATTCACAGGTTGGTCTTACACATCCCTCTTCTCTGTGATACTGACACCACTTTGGTGTAAGGGATCATAATCTGGTACCAGAATTACTGCAACAGACTTGTGTTTGGTCTCCTTGCCTTGAGGCTCTCCCCACTTTACTCCATCTTTCACTGACCATGTCACTTCCATTCAATAAACCCTAGTACCTCTCTGTTACCTTCAGGATCAAACGAAAATCCTATTCGGCTTTTAAAATCCCTCATAACCTGGCCTCTTCCTACTTATATTTTACTCCCCTCCAGATATTCTATGATATAGGGACACTAGCTTCCAGTGACAAGACACCATCTTGACCCCTATGCACTTTCACTGGATGTCCCTCATGCCTGGAATTCTCTCTCTTCATGACTTCCATGGTTCCCTTCAGGTCTCAGCTAAATTCCACCTTCAGTAAGAAGCCTTTCCTGATCCCCTTTAATATTAGTGCCTTTCCTCTGAATTTACCTCCAAATTATCGTGTGTGTGTGTGTGTGTGTGTGTGTGTGTGTGTGTGTGTGTCTCCTTGGAAAAATTTGTAAATAAATATTTACACTCTGTCTCCCTCATTCAACTGTTAGCTCTTTGAAGCAATGACAGATTTTGCCTTTCTGTGTGTTCCCAGAGCTTAGCACAGTGACTGGCATACTGTAAGCCCTGATTTTTGTTGACTTGATTTGGTATAAATATGATGACCTTCAGAAACTATCTAGATCAGTTACTGATTTAAGGATATTAACTCTACATTCATGCCAAAGTCCAGAGTTGGTTCCAAAGCTTAGAGTCCAGATTAATCTATAGGAATCACAGCTGCAAAAATTACTGGGGGATAGGGCCAGTCAACATTCTTGCACAGTGGCAGACCACAAATCAAGATACTTTCATATGAGCTTTGCATATCACAAATGCCAGCTGGTCATCACTACTGCTGTGCTGCTGATCTAGAGAATTATTTACCCCCAAACAAAGGACGTCATTAAGATCAGACTCTATCATAAACCTAGCCTTATCATGAAGCCATCCAACTAATAAGCCATTTATTACACTTTCTCTACTCAACTGTTCTTTGGCAACATTTCCTCTTAACGTTCCATTTCAGCAGACCCAAACAAAGATATGGAGACTTTACCTCACTTGATAATGGAAAAAAAAAATTAAACTAAATAAAAAAGAAAGTTCATGTTGAATTGTACTCCAAAGATGGCAATATAAACAAATTTCTAAACAACATTTATAATTATTGTTTGTAATAATGACAAACTGGAAACAACCTAAGCGCCCAACATCTGGGGTTTGTCGAAAACCCATCAATGCCCAGGAATATGAGATTGACATTAAAAAATATGAAGAAAGGGAGATATATACAAACTCATTTAAAATTTTACAAAGCAAAATAAAACATACTGAGAATAGTACATAAACCAAAAAACTAAAATCATGCAAAGAATGTATTTTCCTAACCTGTGAATACACAACTTGGAAGGGACTTTAAAGGGATTTACTGATAATTCTTATTTATTACACACAAACATATTTTTCACCATAAATAGTTATGAGTTGAAATGTTTTCTGGGTTATTTGATATTAATTTATTCATATTAAACATGATTTGTTTTTAAATGACACAAACTGTAGTGATGGAAGGTAAAAGCCCAGGAAGCCCTGAACTTCTTCAACCCAACTGAAGACACATGAGAGGCTTTCCTTCTTTGCCTCAGTTCCCAAATCTACTGAACAAGCAGACAATTAGGTCGTTCTGAGGAAGGACAGTTACTTCAAGTCATAAATAATCAAAGCCTATAAGTAAATGGAGAAAACTGAGTTTGACTGACCTTTCCAGCACCTTCTAATTCTTTCTTATCTCTCTGGGCATGTCCAGCCAACATTTTAATTTCAATAACTCCCGCAATTGCTATGATGGGTACAATCGCTAAGAGCAAAAGTGTTAACTGCCAGCCGTAGATCAATGAGATGATAATTCCTGTCCCAAGATTGGCCACATTCTGGGTAATAAGAGCCAGTCTGGCACCAGTAGCCTAGAAAACATAACGGCATTAAAAAAAAATGCAATATGCTTACTTTAACTGATGTTATAAGAGAACGTAATCACATAAACTCCCCAACTCAATATCTTGTTGGTGAAATAATAGGAATAGCTAGAATTTATATGGCACATTAAGATTTGTAAAATGCTTTACATATGTTAATTCATTCAATCCTTGCAACAACTAAGTGAGTCAGATGCCATTATTATCCCCATTTTACAGACAGAGACATAAGGTTAAGTGACTTGCCTAGGGTCATACTGCTAGTAAGTAACTGAGGCAGAATTTGAACTCAGGTCTTCATGGCTATAACTCCCTCATTTTACCACTGTTACATCAGGTAATAATAATAATAATCAATATTCAAATAGCATTTATCATGTGCCAGGCACTACATTAAGTACTTTCAACATCATTAACTCATTTGATCCTCACAACAAGGTAAGTGCTTGCTATTATTCCCTTGAGGAAACTGAGATAAGGAGAAGTTAAATGACTTGCCCAAGGTCATATAGCTAAGTAAGCATCTGAGGTCAAATTTGAATTCAGGTCTTCCTGACTCCATGGTCAGTGCTCTATCCACCACACCACCTAGCAGAGGCAAAGATTCTTTTTAGCATCTGAATCCTTATATCCATGCTTTATACATAGTAGGCACTTAATAAAACCTTGCTCAACTAATAATCTCCAGAATTTACAAAAGATAAGAGTACTTTCATGAAAACTTACAGCTTCTCCAGATACCATAGAGTATCAGAGTAGGGAAACTGTGGCCTTGAGGCCACATGTGGTCCTCTAGGTCCTCAAGTGGGGCCCTTTGACTGAATACAAACTTCACAGAACAAATCCCCTTAATAAAAGGATTTGTTCTATAAAACTTGGACTTAGTCAAAAGGCCACACCCAAGTTCCTAGAGGGTCACATGTGGTCTCAAGGCTCTAGGTTCCCCACTCCTAGATATGTATTTTATATTTTTATACAATGTCTTTACAAGTGATGAAAACGCACAGAGGAAGAATATCAATTTCATACTTAATTCAAAGAATGCCAGGAACAAAGTCAAAAGGAAAGCTGGTACTTACCCCCTTGACTTGGGAGGCATCAGCAGCAAGTCTTGTAGTCAGAGCTCCAGTGCTATTTTTAGGGTCATCAAACCAGCTTACATCCTACAACAAAAACCCAAAATTTTCGCTTGTGGGTACAGAATATTGCATGTTATGTCCATTTCCCCCAATGCTTTAGTTGCCTTTGTTAAATTATCTTCTCTTTATCCTCTTTTCCTTTCCCCAAGAACAGAGACAGGGTCAAAGAAAGGCATTGAATACCACTCCATGAAATAACGAAGAATGAAATAAGCAGAACCAATAAAATTGTATACAGTAACAGCAATATTGTTTTAAGAACGACTCTGAGAGACCAAGTCATTTTGACTATTATAAATACCCAAACTAATTTTAAAAGTCTATGAAGAAAGAGGCTATCTGCAACCAGAGAAAGAACTGATAAACAGAAGCATGTATAGAATAATTCCACAATACACACACACACACACATATATGCATATACACATATACATGTATACAGATATAGACACCTATTTGTGTCTAATCATGGCCATCTCTAGGGCAAGGTGGAGGGAGGGAAAAAAAGGGAAAAAAAGAAATTTATATGTTAACTTTGTTGTGTATTTGGAAGGAGTGGCAACTAATACATGGTAGACTTGCAGTTTCATGTGCAATCATCTTTTTATTATATTATATTATGGACATGCTTGTTTTATTCCATAAATTAAAAATAATTTAAAAAAAGAAAGGCAATGAAGGGATACTGTATAAAACACCCATCTACCTTTTCTACTTGGGGCTGTCTTTGCCTAGGACTGAAGGGGAGAGAAGGGGAGCAGCTTTGGATGCAGGAGTATTAGATATATAGATGAAGTCTCGGGATGCCAAAGTAGCAGTCCTGATCTCTAACTTCTCCCATTGCTCCCAAGTAGAAAAACTACAGGTCAACTCTCAAGGCATACATCATACTGAATGGGTGGTGATTGGTCCCTGCCAGCACTGACAGTGTTAAACCATGGGACCTGGTCATCTGTCCATCCCCCATATTTTACAGATGGCAGGGCCAAGATTCTAACCCATGTCCTCTGACTCCAAAGGCAATTCTCTCTTCACTTATTCTATAAAATAAGAAAGTTATACATGATAACCTCTAAGACCCCTTCTATCTTTAAATCTCTGATCCTGGAAGTGGAGCCATAGGTGCAAGATAATGAAAGCAGTAGGGACCAACTGCCAGATTCAATTTCCTCATCTGGAAAATGGGGATAATAATATCATCTACCTCAGAGCTGTTTTGAGGATCAAATGTGATAAATGTGTAAGTTGCTTTCAAACGTTAGAGGGCTACATAAATTCTAGCTGTTTCCTCCAGTTTGAGTAGCTAGATCTTATACAAATTAGCTAAATATTATATCCCTGAGGGGAAGCAAAAGCTTGTCACGTCACTGGCATCTTTTATATGGTGTAATAGAAAGAATGCTCAACTTGGAGAACTGAAATTTGGAATTATGGAAGATGGAAGGCCTTTTGAGATTCTCAATCCCCTCACTTTATCAGAAAGATGAAGCCATTTGCCCAGGAAAACTGACAGATACAGAATCTGAACCCTGATCTTGGAATTCCAATTCAAGGGAAAGAAGACAAACCCCTTTCACAGCAAGGTGTATCCCACTTCTGTGAGAAGTCTTTCCCAGTCCGCCTTAATCTTAGTGCACTCCCTCTGACATTACTGCCCCCCTTTTATTCAGACTTTATCTTGTTTGCACATAATTGTTTACATGCTGTCTCTCCCTCGGGATTTTAAGACTGTGTATTCCTTGAGAGCAGGGGTTAGATTTTTCCTCCCTTATCAAGATTGGCACATAAGAGACTAATAAATAATAAATGATTAACAGAAAGACCCCTAGATCCCACATGCCATGGCCTGGTTTTGAATCCTAGATCTCCTATTTAACTATCTGTGTGACCTTGGGAAATCATCTTTCTGGGTTTCCATTTCCTCCTAGAGATCTAAGTTACATGACACCTAAGATAAGGACAAATCAACTCTTTCAATCTTCTGGTAATCCTCCTAGTTACATAATGAGCTGAGGGCTATCTGATGCTCTTCACTCCTGCAATCACATAGATATTTAATTCATCATTGTGGATTGCTGCTGACAAGTTCTTAGCAAATCTCTCTTGATCACATCTTTAGAAGTAATAGTCTTGCCTGACATATTCTAGGACTGAAAACTATATATGTGCTCATCTAGGATAGATTTTTCTTCCCTTGAGGTGAAGTAACACTCATCTCAAACCATGAAGGGTAAAAGTATTTTGCAGATTTAACAAAACCCCTGTAGTACTTGCTAGCCTCTCTCCTGCCTTTGAAAATGAAAAACATGAGGGTACTTCCAGCACCCAGGAGCATTAGTGACCTAAACATGAATGAGTGTAAAATCTTATGTGGATTGATTTGAAGTCTGCATTAACATTCTAATTTTCCCATGCTCAAATTTATTTAACTCTTGATTCAAGGTTACAGCCAGGGCTAATTTGTAAAATGGTGGTGAGATTATTCTTGAAAAGGAAAGAATTCATGCAATAGATGGCACTTATTTTATCATCACTATCAATTTGTGACTTAAGAAAGAATACCTGTCTCAACATTGCTTTAAAGGCTTTATATCGGAGCCTCTTTGTAAGAATCTCTCCAGCTTTGCCAAATGTGAAGCCCTGTTGAAAAGAAAGAGCACATTAGGGAAAGGAATGGAAGAAGAATTTTTCAGGCCTTTGCCATATGCCAGGCAATGTGCCAAACAATAATTTGTTTACAAATATTACAATATTGGAGGCAGCTAGGTGGCACAGTGAATAGAGCACCAACACTGGAGTCAGGAGGACCTGAGTTCAAATCTGGCTTCACACACTTAACACAAAACTAGCCATGTGACCTTGGGCAAGTCACTTAACTCCAATTGCCCTCCAAAAAAAGGGCAACCCCCCCCACACAAATATTACAATATTTACAAATATCTCATTACAAAGTTTTCTTTAACAGAAGACTATTGGCAGTGGTGGATTATCACCACTGAGGAACCCCAAAGCCACAGGCACATCTGCTTCCTGGTGTTGGTTTGCCTCCAGATCTCATGCCACTGGTGTCTTTTATTCGGTGTAATAGAAAGAATGCTCAACTTGGAGGACTGAAATTTGGAATTATGTATCCTAAGTTCAAATCCTGGTAGATGGAAAGCCTTTTGAGACATGACCTTAATGGATCAGTACTCCTCTTGGTCTAGACTTCTGTTCCAGTTGGAGTAATCCCCTCATGGGACCGCATGCTTATTTCATCCACTGTGACTTTTGCCATTTGGATTTCTCTGTTTATCTAAATTCCACACTGCTAGCCTTGAAGACTCTGACTCAAGACCCATCATTTCACTGAAATCTTCCTTGGCTACTTTCATTCACCCATGATCTCTTTGTGAATTCTTAGAATGCTAGTAGTTGATATTGTACAATCTTACACATGACTGTATTTTGCCTTTGTACACAAATGAGGTACTTCTGTGTTACCTCAGTAACACCTGGAAAGGAAGAGGCCTGGTTTTCCATTCATTCTGTCATGCCTGTGGTGAGTATTGGGCACTCATGTACTTATCACATTCTATCTCCCTAGGTGTTAGTACTCTCTCTTTCCCAGTATTATCATGTATACACTTATCTATTAACATGTTTTATCTTCCCAATAGAACGGAAGTCCCTTGAGGTCAGGGGTCATTTTTTTCATTTTGGTTTTGAAGCCTTGTCCACTAGCACAATGTTGTCTAATGAGAAGGCCATTAACAAAATCTTGTGGGATTGAATTACTAAATGATAATTCTATGAATAGAGGTGTTCAGAGAACATGGTCAGACAAAACAAATTCCACTGGAGAAGAAAGTACAATGGAAAAATTTAGACAGCACTTCATCTTTAAGTTTGTAATTTCAATCAAGTCATTTGAAAGCTATAATATTGGATTCTTGAGAACTATGTTCTTTACTGGCTTTTTATTGCCACTGATGTTTTTACCTTAAGGCACAAGCGTAATCATTACTTAGGAAACGTTTCCATTTCCATTTAAAATGGAGAAATGGCAGCCTTAGGAAAGAAAATGTAGATGTGTTCATTTTAAGCCTTGTGTGACTTACTTCTAACTGCTTCTTTTCTAGGTTAAAGGTTGACATTCCATTTAATGTAACCTATTTGATTGGATCAATGCAAGGATTTTTAGGGTCCTCCCAAATCCCATAGCTAATTATGATATTAAATCTCATGCTCAGTTCTCTCTTATTCTAATTATATTCTCTGTTGTGTAATTTGGGGATGGGGGGAGGAGAATTCCAAGTGGGAATTGGCAGGGGATGAAGAACTAAAACAAAGAGGAGACAGAAGAACCTATACATATTTTATCAAGGCTGACCCATCTTTTAGCAAAATCAACAGGGTGCATTCCCAAGTAGACAAAACTCTAGTTTTAATTTTAACCCTCACTGGATTATCAACCAACACGGATTAAATATCTACTATGAGTCAGGCACAGAGACTTTGATGATATCCTTAATTACTGGTGTTCTCCCTCCATAACTATCTTGTATGTAACTTGTATTTACTTTGTATTTATTTATTCTACATTTCCTATATTGGCACATCATCTCCCCCAATAGAATGTAAGTCTCACAAGGGTAAGGATTCTTTTATTTTTTGTCTTTCTATCCACATCACCCAGGTCCTGGCACTTCATAAGCCTTAAATGCTTGCTGATTGACTGATCATACTAAGACAAACATGAAACAGTTCCTGCCCCCAAGGAGCTTACATTCTACTGGGGAGAAAACACATACACAAATCTGTAGAATATAAGTGAAAATATGTATACATACCTGAAGAAAAAAGGTAATGAAAGAAACAATTCCAAGTACTAAGAACAACAGTGAAAACAAATCACTATCACGCCGTCTTGTTTCATCATCATTATATTGTGTAAAGACCTACAAAAAAAAATTTCTTTTTATCAAAGGAATGTAGGAATTACCATGCTGACTCAGCAAAAAGTCTGTGTGCCAGAACATTCGTTTGCCAAGAGAGGTATTAAAATACCAATGGAACCACTATTTTTGTTTTGAGAATGTCTAGCTTAAAGGTTTATTAATTTTCTCTTAGTAACTATAATTCATACATTTGTCTAAACTCTTTAATTTAATTCATTTACATTTTATGTGAACCAAATGAGTTATCACACATGAAAATATTTTAAATGACATAGTTCTCTAAAAATCTTAAAGGAAGGCAAGGTTGAAGGCTTTAAACATACAGTGAACTGACACACAGGGCTTTCTCCTTTAGCAACAAGATGAATTATTTGACTATAGTAACAATGACATAGCATTGAGTATGATAGGGCACTCATCTGGCCTCTTCTCTGAGTTCCAGACCCATGTCTCCACCTTTAGAAAGGATCCCACTTGGGCATATCACCAGACTCACTCTACATTGCAATCTGTGGCACCTGGTGCCAATCTCTGATGTTATCTCTGACTCATAGCTCCCTCTCACCTCTCATATCCAACCAACCATCAAACCCCAACCATTAATAAGATAGAAAAGAGCAAATGAACAAATCCAACTTTAAATCAGGATCGTAGAATTTTATTTTGGAACAGAACCTGAAATCAGCTACCTTCTTACTTAATAAATGAGGACTGGAGTCGTGAGGAGTTGTAAATTGTTTGAAAAATATTCATAAGGCAGAATCACCTCAAATCTACATTTCCTGAACCCCAATCTAGCATTCTTTCCCCTTCCCCAAGCTCTGCATATAGTGAAACAGATCTTTAAATAGTCTAATGGAGTCATTTTGAGTCTTGTTGCTCTTTCTAAAAGGGCATAGATGGAGCCTTATCATTTTATGTCCCTATACTAGATACCAAAAAATCAGAGCAATAGGAATTTGAAGAAATGGCAATTTCACCTGGTCCTATTCCCTCATCCCTGGAACTGGAAACACATTAAATCTCCTTTCTTTCTTTATATCCCCAAGGACAAATTTTGCTTAAGTTTGTTGGGAGGTGTGACTTTTTTATAGCCCATCCTTAATTACAACCAAAGTGTTTATCAGATTACATAAAGCAAAGCTCTAAATCCTGTAGTCATTGGAATATGTCATGCCACTCGTAGCTCTTACCCCAATAATCCTGGAAAATATTATAGAAAATGATGGCTGTAGAGCTCCATTGATAATGGCACAGAAAGTGCCAACTAGAAAATAAGGCCATTCTGTCTTATTCATCTCAAGAACCTTGAAAAAAGAAACTGAAGGCACATTTTCATCCTAGAAAATAAAGGTATGACAGGTAGTAGATCTTGCAAAATAAAATAACCTTGGCATGAATTTTCATTATCTGCTTGCAGTTAAAGCTTAGAGGGATAAAACTTTCTCCAGCCTGGTTCATAAGTAGCTCCCATCAAAGAGAGACCATTCAGCACTTGAATTTCCCCTCTCTTGTGGCTCATTGAGTAGCTAGACATAAGCCAATATCAATCCAAATGGGCACCAGGGAGGACATTTGTTTTGTAACCTTCCAACAATTGCCCATCTTCATTCAGGCTTGTCACACTAGCTCAAATTTAGTGTTTGCAGTTTTCACTTGAAAATATCCGTGCTCTCTTGACTAAATAGACTCATGTCAAGTTGCAAGGCAGGGGATCCATGGTTTTCCTTCTCCACTCCAAGAAACATCAACTACTTGCAAAACACAGGCCCAGCATCCAAATTTTGCTCTTTTTCCACTTTACATTCTAGATCTCATACCTCAAAAAACAGTTTCAGTGATTTATTAAAAAAAAAGATAAGCAAAGTAATTTTAAAAAGTGTCATCAATATATCAATCTGCTATTTTTCACACAATATCAATTTGCTAATTTTCTCCCTTCCACATAATAGGGATTATAGGAGTAGTTAGTGTCTCTGCAATCTGGAAAATCTGCATAAAGTTTCTTGGCCCTTCCTTATTATATAACACTATACACATATTTTATGCATTTCTGAGATTCTAAACTTTTTCTGTGTTGTCTGTGGCTTCTGAAGAACTCTGAAAAATTCCCATTTAATTTCTTATGCTGACCCATGATATACTGTAACCATGATGGGGAAAGTTGTGATGTGGAATGGGTAACTGTATATATGTATGTATATACAGATATAAAACATCTCTATGTCACTTTCATTTCCAAACATATTTACTACTTAGTGATACATTTTATTCTTGTAACAAAAATAGGGAAATATCAGTTGTCTCTGGCGTATATGTACTTTTCCACACCTATAGTCCTTCAGCTCAGCAAAGAGGAAAGGTGTACTTTTAATAAGGAGCTATTTTCATCCATTGCAACTCATGAATAGTCTGCTGAGATGCAAAGAGGGGGTCACACTAAAGATCCTTGAACTATGATAGTGAAACAGTTACTGAGTTTATGTGGCTATATCATCTTTTTCTTTAAAGGTCATGAAAGCAGAAAGCCAACAGAGAAAAAGCAGGCAGTTGATGATGGGAAGGTAAGCAAAGAAAACTGACTGTCGGCTGTGGGTCACTTGCTTCCTCTTTTAAATCTGGATGCTATTTAACAAAGTCCAAGCTTAATTCTGATCTTGCTTGTGCTCCTTGGGAAAACATCTCCAGCCACATGGGTAGGAAAACACCAAGAGACTTACAAGCTTTTCCTTCTCTCCAGTGACTTTTTTCTCTGAGGCCTGTGGCCTCTTGATACTTGACCTAGTTGATCGTCTTCTTAGGCTACTGGATTCAAAACCTTTTGTAGCCAGCTCCAAGGCACCCATTTCATCTGTCTGTTCATCTGTAGCATCCTCTGATTCAGTATGATTTCCTCCTGTCTAAAATAAGCAAAATGTGCTTTAAAGACATGGTTTAGCAAAGAAAATTTAAGTTTTAAGCTAGAGGTCCTAAGGTTCGTGTTTTGTCCTTTTCAGTAAAAGATTAGAAAGAAATAGTTAGGGGTGGCTATGTGGCACAGTGAGTAAGAGCGCTGGCTCCGGAGTTGGGATGACCCGGAATCAGATCTGGCCTCAGAAAATGAGCACCCACACATAAATAATGACTGGCCATGTAACCTTGAGCAAGTCACTTAACTCCAATTGCTTTAATAATAATAAAAAAAGAAATAGCTATTCAACTGTTTACTTCATCTATGTAAGTATGTTTGTATGTATATATGTATGTATGTATGTATGTACGTACACACAAATACAGAGAGGCAACTAGGTGTAACAGTGGATAGAGTTCCAGCCAGACCTGGAATTTAATTTAATTAATTTAATTCATCTTCCTGAGTTTAAATCTGACCTCAGAAACTTATTAGTTGTGTGATTCTGGGCAAGTCACTTAACCTTGTTTGACTCAATTTCCTCATCTATCAAATGAGCTAAAGAAGGAAATGGAAAACTACTCTAGTATCTCTGCCGAGAAAACCCCGGATAGGGTCACAAAGAGTCAGACACAACTGAAATGACTGAACATATAACACACATGTTTACACACATATGAATATATATAATTTGTATTATATATTAAAAGATAAAATTAATATGATACTAAACCCACTGTAATAAAAATCACGCAAGCAAATGAAATAAAATGACACAAGGAAAATCGTATTTTCTAAAAAGTTAGAAATTCAATGACAAAATGTGATATATTTCAAATTTAACTCCTTTTTTTTTTTGCTTTTTTTTTTGGAGGGGGGAGGGCAGGGCAATTGGGGTTAAGTGACTTGCCCAAGGTCACATGGCTAGTAAGTGTTAAACATCTGAGGTCACATTTGAACTCAGGTCCTCCTGACTCCAGGGCCAGTGCTCTATTCACTGTGCCACCTAGCTGCTCCCACCTCTTTTTTTTCTGCAGTGATTCCTTACGTATACTCCTTTGTACCATCTTTCTTGTGTAGTAACAGACCCAATCGCTTTTGCCTTGGCTTTGATTTTAATCACATTTCCAATTTGTATTCACAAATTTTCTTCTTTAGCTATCCCATGTTAAGGACTGAAACTAAAAAAGCATATGTACTAAAAATATGTAAATATATACTAAAAGCATATACATATATACTAAAAACTCTTGCCTTGTATTTTTATTACTTTTCAAAGTGATCTTGAAGAGATGCTATTTACTTACAGTACAAATCATAGCAAAACCCATGTCTATATAGAAAAATGGAAAAAAATCAGTACTGAAAATGTACCTGCATGGTAACAAGTTTGAAGTAAACACCTTTCTGTTTCATTAATTCATTATGGTCTCCTTGTTCCACAATAACTCCATCCTCAAAGCCAGCTATAACATCTGCATTACGGATTGTAGACAAACGATGCGCTATAACAATGGTGGTACGGCCTTCTCTTGCCTATGGACAAAGAAAATTGGAATTAAGCAAAAATTTTTACAAAATTGCTACAGACACAAGATAAAGTACAAATAAGATATGGCATTAGAGGAATCTCTGAATCTATCTATGCTATGTATTCTTCAGTATAAAGTAGTACCCATGACTATTCAAAGAAGAAAAGGAAAGGAAAATTAATTGGAATGGAAAAATGCCCAGCACTCTGGATAGTTCCTTTTTGCATAATTTATAGGAAGATCTGTATAAGAATTGCACAATGTCAACAGCCATTAGATAGGGTGTTATCTGCATTGATGAAGGGAGTAGCCACATCAACCTATCATGAATGTCTCAGAGTACCCAAAATAGTGTAATGACTTGCAAGCTTGTCATTGAGGTGTTAATGACAATGTTATCACTAGAGGGTGTTTCATTCTTTATATTTTTATTCCTAACACCTACCTAGCCAAGAATCTGGCATATGGCAGGCACTAAATAAGTTAATCGTTGATTGACTGATAATGGTAATGCATCAAATGGGATAATTGATGATCTGAAAGGCTTAAGTTCTAAGTTGTAGATTTAATTTTTATTGACATTTTAACTTGCCTGCAGCATAGAGGCACCATGATACAATGGATATAGAGTCAAAGAGTCTGGGTTCAAATTCTGCCTCTCTCACTTGCTAGGTGTATGACCTGGAACAAATAGATTTACCTCTCTAGGTCTCAGTGTACTCATCTATAATATGGGGCAGGGTAGATTTTGTTGTTTTTGTGACCCCTTTTAGGGTTTTCCTGGTAAAGACACAGGAGTGGTTTTGCCATTTCCTTCTCCAGCTCATTTTACAGATGAGGAAACTAAGGCAAAAGGATTAAGTGACATACCCCAGGATCACACAGCTAATAAGACTGGATTTGAACACAGGTCTTCTAGACTCCAGACCAGGCACTATATCCACTGTGCCACCTAGCTGCTCTGTAGGGGAAGGGAGAGATAAATTAAATGGCCTCTAATGTCCCCTTTAATACTAACCCTGTGATTCTTTGAAGGCCAGCTTAATATAATGGTTATGCTAAACCTAAATATGCCTAATTGCACTGCTGGTTTCTAGAATTATATTATTAATTTAGACTTTTTACAAAAGGAAAACTTGTTAACTGTAGCTGTGATTTTTGGTTTCCATTCTATGACTTCCAAGTCAAATTTAAGTAATGGTTACTTCAATAAACATCTAAAAAGCTGTGTAATACAGTAAGTGGGATAAGCACTTAATTATGATTCCATGGAATGCCAGCTTCAGTAGTCTCAACCAAAGAGTCTACAGATAGTTATTGCATCTTTTTTTTTCCTTTTGGAGGGCAATTGGGGTTAAGTAACTTGCCCAAGGTCACACGGCTAGGTTTTTGTTTGTGTATGCATTAAATGTCTGAGGCTGGATCCGAATTCAGGTCCTTCTGACTCCAGGGCGGATGTTCTACTCACTGCACCACTAGCTGCCCCAGTTATTGCATCTTTAAGAGAAAATGAGATAGGGGCGGCTAGGTGGCGCAGTGAACAGAGCACTAGCTCTGTAGTCAGAAGGATCTGAGTTCAAATTCTGCCTCAGATGTTTAAACACTGACTAGCTTTGTGACCTTGGGAAAGTCACTTAACCCCAATTGCCATGCCCTCCCCCCTCCAAAAGCAAAAAAAAAAGAAGAAGAAGAAAGGAAGAGAAAGAAAGAAAATGAGATAGTAACATTTTAACTGTTATTCTATAAAGAATCTATAGTTAACAAGATAGAGTTTAGATACTGTTAACTATGATGGCTTACAAGAAACTACAGGAAAATAGAGGGGGAAATAAGACCAAGAAAAAATTTAATTACCTAGAAAATGGAGTTTGACTCTTATCTGATGAAGAAACAGCAAAAGAATTTTTAACAAGAGATTAGGCAGTATCTTGAGACAACTGAAGGGTGGGATTGTGTTTTGAGAAATACGTTAGCAGTTAAAAAGTGACTTTGGCTATAATCATTCTCATGGTTGACACATTGTTGACAATTATTTTTAAAGTTACTTGTAACACGGTTGGTAAACAGTACAGCCAGTAACTTCAATATTTATGTAAGCCTAGGAAATGAAAAGGTTTTATGTGTATAGATATATGTTTCAATCGTTTAAAATTGCACTGATACAAACATGTCCCCCCTGTATGTGGCCCCCTGCTGGCCTGCTCCCCTCCCTCTTTTTTTTTTCTTTCTGTCACTCTCTGTCTTCCAAAACTCTTAAGTCTTAGTACGGTTTTAAGCTATTTAACCTATTAAAGCTTAACACTGCACTAAGACTTGTGAGATATCCTGTATATTAGGTATACACCCACACCCACACTCACACCCCCCCACACACATACACACATACAACTGTATTGTATGTATGTGTATTTGCAAACCTTAAAGCACTATCAAAATTCTTCAAAAAAATTCTTCTTAGCTAAACTTCTGCTTATAAAAACCAAAAATGGCTGGGAGGGATTACCTTAGAAATTACTGGAGAAAATTCTGTTTTCTTAGAGCAATTTTCCAAAAAGACATAAAGTTGTCATGTTCTTATTCCCATTCCTAATTAAATCCATTTTATTGAAATTCACTGACCTTATCCAGAGCCACTTGTACAACTGCTTCGCTTTCAGTATCCAAGGCTGAGGTGGCCTCATCCAGCAGAAGGATCTTGGGATTCCGAACCAGAGCTCGAGCTATTGCTATCCTCTGCTTCTGACCTCCACTCAGCTGGGCCCCTCTTTCTCCAACCAGGGTGTCAAATTTCTATTATACAGGGGAAAATAAACCCACAGAAGAGCAACACTCAATGCTCCTTCATAGATCACAGCCCCTACAACAATGAACATCTACACACCATGTTCCAGAGATACATTACTAAGAAGGAAAGTCATTGTCAGGTAAAGCCACTGCACCCAGGTAAGCCATAATCATTAGGTTAAATGGCATAGTCCTAGGAAGCCCAATAAATGTATCCAACTCAAACACACACACAGTACACATATAACTGTATACACAATACACTCACATATGTAGTCAATCACATGTGTACACAACATGAATGCAATACATATGTATATATACGCATATATACTTCTGAAGACAAAATGCCAAAAGACCACTGGAAGGAGAACAGTGCTTTGGGTACAGCTGCAGGACTATGGGACAAAAGTCACCAGAGCCAACCCACCCTTTCCATTCTTGCTAAATAAATCTACTGAGAATGACTGCTTGCTAACTTTTAGGGGCACCTAATGAGAAGATGGAAAAAGAGTTCATCTGCCGCATTCCAAATATCAGGTGAGCGTTGGGGAGTTGCTGTGAAAGGGGAAGGCAAAAAACAAAAACCTAGCCATGTGACCTTGGGCAAGTTAATTAACCCCAATTGCCCTCCAAAAAGAAAAAAAAAGAAAGAAAGAAAGAAAGGGGAAGGCAAAGTAGTCAAAGTGATAGATTTGACCAAAGGGATTCTGCTGTATGGATGCAAGCTGTGGGGCTGACTTGCAAAGAAGCACAAATAAATCACATTAAGCTGTGCTCTCTCACAAGAAGAGCTGTAACCACATGAGCAGGGAAGGCTGCTTGGAAGTTACAGTTGAGTGGAGCACCAGCACATGACAATGTAGCACAGAAAGTAGCCCAAAGGGGAACATCAAAGTTCTTTGTAGAAGCAGCAATCAGCAGCTCTGGAGACAGAGAAGTCTTCTCCCTGAGTTGAAACTTAAGAGCCTGATTGTTCTAATTATGTATCTTTGTTCCCTCTCCTACCACTGACATGGGATGTGTGCTGTGACCATATTTGTATGGTGGTATATTCCTTGCTCTTTGCCCAGCTATTCTGTTTTTAATTCAAAGCTTTGTGTTTTGAATTAACATGCCCTTTTATTTGATCTGATTTTTTAAAAGTACTAATTAAAGCTTCTGAGTTTCAGTTTTAAAAAGCTACTGACCAAAGAGTGCCATGAACTTGGAGGAGAGGAGGGGAATGTAGCTTTCAGGGACCCATGTTGAAGGGGAGTTCAGTTTACACTACCTACAACTAGAATGGAAAATTTCTCACATTAGGAAGTTTCATTATAAAGTCATAGGCATTGGCTTCTTTGACAGCTTTCTCAATCTCCTCCATGGTGACATCTTCACGGCCATAGCGAATATTTTCAGCAATTGTAGTTGCAAACAGTACTGGCTCTTGACTCACAACTCCAGTAATTTCCCTCAGATACCTTACATTTAGGGTCCGAATATCCTGCCCATCAATGGTAACCTGGAAAAGAAGTACATTCACCTTCACATTTATATGGAAGTAAAAAAGATTCACATAAACCCAATACCAAAAAACTGTCTATATCATTAAATCATTTAGTTCAATTAAGAATACCATTTTCTCAGGCACCTCAGAGTTATCTTTGACTTGCTTTCTCTCTTAGTCCTCATATCCAATTGCCAAGTATTGCTATGACAATTGCAAAACATCGCCCTTCTACATCTTTTTTCTCCTCACATTTGTTGTTTTTCAGTTGTTTCAGCTGTCTGATTCTTCATGACCCCTTTTGGGGTTTCTTAGCAATTATGGCTGTGGTTTGCCATTTCCTTCTCCAGCTCATTTTATAGATGACGAAACTGAGGTAGACAGGGTTAAGTCACTTGCCTGGGATCACACAGCTAGTAAATGTCTAAAGCTGGATATGAACTCAAGTTTCCTGACTCCAGACTTAGTACTGTAACTACTATGCCATCTGGCTGACCCATTCTCACCTGGTCACCGCCATAGTCAAGGACTTAATTACCTTTTGTCTAGAAAATTTTGATGGCTTCCTTATTGACCTCCTAGTCTCCACCCTCTGTTTTCTACAATCTGTTTTCTATACAGTTGCTAAAAATGAAAGTAGTTCTGATCATAGCACTCGACTCAAAAATCCTCAGTGGCTCCTTTTTCTTAAAGGAGTAAAAACTCTTCAATACAACATTTAAATTTGATAATCGGACTTGCAACTTACTTTCCAGTCTATTTCACATTGTTGTTCTTCACATTCCACATTCCAGCTAAAACTGGACCGCTAATGTATCCCAAATTTAACCATCTATATTCTGCCTCTGTACATTTGTATCATTCATTCTCCCATGCCTAGAATACACTCCCTCTTTCTCTGTCAGAGTCCTTAACTTTTTTTTTCAAGGTTCAGTGTAAGCAGGCGTTAAATCCTACAAGGGAACCATTCCTGATTCACTCCTTCCACAAATTACCTTAAAAATTTTATTTGCATATATGTTATATCCTCCTACTAGAATTATTGTTGTTCATCCTTTATTTTCAAAGAGGACAATGACTTTACAATGGGTGATGTCTTGACTTGCATGAGTTGGATTTAAGTGAGGCAGAATTGAACATAGTTGTCAGCTTCACTCTCTCTTCCAGTCATCAAAGTTCAGTGACAGGACAAAAGTCAAGGTGACTGGTGATGGCTGGGGATGCAGTGAATGACCTTGGCATCTTCTATGTCTGACCAAGTTCTAAGAGCTTCATAGCACCTATTTTGGCTGCCTTCATGGCCATTTAGAAAAAATTGTTCTCAGTCGACCATTCTGTCAGAGGGATGAATTCACATGCCTTAGGGTAGACATCCTCTTTGTCTTTACTCATTGACAGGCTTGATATCTCTTGGTTACTCCCAACCTGGTTTTGTCCTTCTGGCCAGATAGTTCTACAAGGATGTAGGTGCGGCACATGCTACAGCTTCTTGGAGCCACAGGTGAGTGTTGGGTAACAGATGGACACCAAAGGTGGATAAGCAACCCTGAAAAGGGCCTGGCAAGCCTTCAAACCAGAGGTGCCAGTCCTCCCTGATCATCCTATACATTCTATATCCTTGAAACTCCAACTGCCTAGCACACAGTAAGCACTTTAAAAATTGATTCTTACCACACCCTCAATGGGATCATATAATCTCTGTATCAACTGAACAGTTGTACTTTTCCCACAGCCACTGTTTCCAACCAAAGCTACTGTTTGTCCACTGTTAACCTGGAGATTAAGGCCCTTCAAAATCTGTATGGACAGGTAAGAAAAAGACAGTTGATATTAATACAATTCAGAAATAGAGAGCCTACAAAACTTGCGATTGAAATTTAGTAGTTTTCTGTTCAAAATTATGTTTCAATTTAAGCATGCCATTTGAATTTATTTTTGTCAAACAGTCCCTAAGCAAAACACAAAAATAGATGAACAGAGGATACTGACAGAAATTATTCCTCCATAAAAACAACTCATTGTTTTAATTTGTGTACCTATTTTTATACATGAGTTGGTTCTCCTGGAAAAACGGCCTATCTTTTTATTACAAATATCCTACTACTGTTGTTCAGCTGTGAGACATAGTACACAACAGTCTCTGAAAAACTAAAGATGAGTATCTCTGAGTAGGCAATGGAGAGGTACAAGATGGATTGTGTGCAGGTTACAATATGTAACTAATGAAGAACTCCAAAGAAGAACAGGAATAAAAGATATTATCAGAGTAATGTATGACAGGAAGAGAAGATGGGCTAGTCACAAATTAACAAGAATGACAACTGAACAACCCATGTCCTCCACTGGTATCCTCTCAACATTAGAAGAAATCAAGAAAGCCTCCGGTGAACTTATGGGAGGACATAGGCAAGAGACAAACATGGCAGATGTTGATGAGTGACAATCTGCATCACAGGAGGAAACATGCAAATCGATGAGATTATAGATCTATTTGAGCTTTTTGAGTCTCTCACCTTAACTTCTTTCCGAGATGGGTAACTGAAATGAACATTTTTGAACTCCAAGTTTCCTTTAATATTATCTGGTCTATGGCCACTTGTTGAATAGCTATCAATATTTGGATTCTAAATAAAAGAAAACATGAAAAAATAAGAATAGTTCCAGGTTACCAAACTGATTTTTCTCTCCTCAAGGAATTTGAGTACAGTGTATTAATGGACCAAGAATAAAAGTGGACAAGTTAATTCTAGTAATATTATGAGATACAGTCATCATATAGGACACAGAGAGACACAGTGTTGCATAATAGGGTGATGGATTAAAAATTCAGAAAGACCCAGGCTTATATCTCACTGGTAAAAATGAATACAAAAGAAATCCCAAGAAGTAAAATATACAACCCATGTGTTATTTTTTGAATGCCATGAAATTGCAAAACACTTTTACTGATATGGCTTAAGAAGAATTGGAAGCTGCTCAGAACAGGGCAACCCATACAGAATAAGCACTTAAAGACATGTCTGACTGTACAGATAAACAGGAAAAAAGTCAGTGGAGAGCATCCTGAACCTAAAGCTATGGACATGGTAGCTGAAAAAGAACCACGTGACTATGGGCAGCCTCATGTGAGTCTATTGCAATAAGGCAATATGGGATGGAGTGACACTGACCACTCTCCACCTCTTCCCAAAATAACAAAATCATAGGTTCTTGAGGTACTGATGCATATAGTGCAGATCTAATCCACAGCCTTGGGAAAGCAGGTAGCACAGTAGATAGAATGCCAGGCTTGGAGTCAGGAAGACCCATCTTCATGTGTTTAAATCTGGCCTCAGATACATATTGGCTGTGTAACCCTGGGAAAGTCACTTAACCTCAGTTTCTTCATCTGTAAAATGAACTGGAAGAGGAAAGAGCAAACCACTCTAGCAAACCACCCCAAGAAAACCCCAAATGGGGTGACAAACAGTTGAATACGACTGAACAAAAGTAACTCATAAACAATTGATTTCCTCCATTATTACCTTATGAGAAAACTCATACCAAGAATAAGTATGGAACCAATTATTTTGTTCTACTTCTTATGCCTACTTAAAATGTAGTATTGTATACAATAGAGAAGGAAGATTGGATGAGTAGTGAAGACAGTGGTTCTAATGCTCTCTCTACCAGTGAACCATTTGAACTCTAAGTATGGATTTCTTTCTCTTTAAATTGGGAGTTAAGACTAGATGATCTCTCAAATCCTTTCTTGCTCAGAAAATCTTATGATTTCTAGACTAGTGACAATTCTAGATACCCCAAATCAAGAAAAATACATACTTAAAACTGTTTTCCTCCTTGGGATGAACCTGAAATTTCACTGGCACAAGGAACTCCTATCTATTTTATAACTTTGGAGTGTTAGAGAATAGCCTGGGAATGGGAGTGGGCATAGGCACTGAGAAGTTAAGTGACTTGCCCAGGATCACACATCCAGCAGGTGTAAGAGGTTGGGTTTGAAGCCATATTTTACTTATAATGAGGTTCTCTATCTACTATATCATATTACCTCTCTTTTTCTCTTAAGAGATTGAAGATGCTCAGTTATTTCAAGAAAGAATAAAATAGCTTTGGTGCTTAGAACTCAGGAGAAAACAAATGTACAGTTAACATTGAGTTGTGTCTTAAAGCTTTTAAAAGATGATCATTCGATGGAACTCAGAAAATTTAAGTAATTCAGAGTCTTATAGAAATGAAAATGATAGAGAAGAAGCTTAGATTTAATTTAATTTAACTCATTAATTCTGCCAATGAGAAAACTGGGGTCCAGGAAGTTGAAGTGTCCTGCCTAAGCCAGTCAGTGACTCGGTTGGGACTAGAACCCAGCATTCCATGTAATTTGAATAGTTCTCTGCTTGAAGATGCTATTAATTCAGAATTGGAATCTTTTTTTTGAGGGATTTACAACTGACATTAACAAAGACTTATTCCTCAGAAAGTTTTTTTGCCTTTTTTTTTTTTGAGGGCAATTGGGGTTAAATGACTTGCCCAAGGTCACATGACTAGTTTTTGTGTTAAGTATCTGAGGCCAAACTTGAAATAAGGTCCTCCTGACTCCAGGGCTGGTGCTCTATTCACTGTGTCACCTAGCTGTCCCATTCAGAAAGTTTTAAGAAAATGTAACTCAAGGCTCAAGGTATTTGGGTATTTGCATAAGACTATCATCATTGATGGAGAAGATGATTACTCAATGCTGTATGAAGGGTGAAGTTGGTGAGAATCTGGAATCCTGACAGTCCTCTCTAGAAGCCAGAAACCAGAAAAACTCTTGACATTTAAGGAGGAGACATTTAACAGCCTTATGCCCGAAGTTCTATAAATCAAATCAAATTTTCATTATACTATGAATTCTTGCTATTTAAAATAACCTAATGATTGATCTCATAGCATCAATCATGTCTGACAATATATATGCAGGATACCTCTACTTTAGTGTGAGTATTGGTCTAATGCTAAGCCCTAACTGACAGAGGTAAATGCATGTTTAACTACTAATATACTGCGAAGTTCTTATGCATCGAACAATTTGGCTTGGTCAACTACATTTATGGTTAAGGATGCAAGGATAGCAAACTATCAGCTTAACAAACTTCATCTAATCCAAGTATGTAAAGTTAACAAATTTTAGTAATCACAGTGTAATTGGAGGAGGGGAATACAGTCCAGACTACCCACTGACTGACTGTCCTTGACTGAGAGGGAGTCCTCCCCCAACACAGTCCTTGTGAATCTGCCCAGTAATAAAATTAGAAATAAGGGTAGAAACCAAGAAGATCTGGGCTCTAAATTTGGTTATGCTGCAAACTTAGCTACTGCTGATGTGGGCCTGTGGGACCACATACACTTATATGCCTTAAATCCCTTGACTAATGATCCTTTGCACATTTATGTTCCTTCTCGGCCCCTTGGTACCCTCAAACCTACAAATTTGGATTTTCAGATATTGGATTATATTAAGGAAATATTATTAACATGCTTACTTTAAGATAAGGACGAAGAGAAGGGTATGAGATATACTCTCAATTGGTATGTGTGGGTATATATATGTGCATATGAATATACATATTATATGAGAAAAGTTGAAGCTTACATTATCAATTATCCTGAAGATTCCAAAGGCTGCACCTCTGGCATTAGCAAAAGCTTCAATGCTTGGTGATGCTTGTCCAATACTGAAGGCTCCAATTAACACAGCAAAGAAGACCTAGGTAAATGGGAAGAAAGTTATATGAGGTTATTTAGTCCTTTCCAGCTCTCTAATCCTTTTTATTGGGCAATTTCCTTTCCTCTTACATAATCATTTATTTTATTTTAAATATTTAATTTTTGTTTTTTCTCAATTACATGTAAAGACAAATTTTTAAACATTTAAAAATATTGAGTTTTATATTCTTTCCCTTCTCTTTGAGAAAGTAAGCAATTTTTTTGGTATATCATACATGTGTAATCATGCAAAACATTTCCATGTTAGCCATGTTGCAAAAGAAAATGCACCCCCCCCAAAACCAAGAATGATAAAGTTAAAAGAAAAAAAAGTATGCTTCAATATACATTCAGACTCCATCAGTTCTTTCTTTAGAGTCCTTCAGAATTGTCTTGGAGCCATTTATTTGAAAAGAGTTACCACAACTGATAAAAGTTACATGAGAAACCAAACAAAGTAAGAGCCCTAATTACTGACAATGTGGAATTTGGAAATTTATCTGTTCCAAGAGATAAAGTTCTCAGAGGAGTAGCATAAAACAATCAGAAAGTTCTATGGTTTAATGTTATATAAATTTCATATCCAGGCTGTCTTTTTACAATATATTTTCAACTGCAAAATATGGCTATATGTCTTTTTAACAGTATTTACTATCATTTCAAAATGAACTGTAATAAATCTTAGAAAAAAGGTGGCTTGGCTCTCCTTCTGCGAATCTGTGAATAATTCTCCCTTGTGGATTACTGATATAGAGTGAGTAGGGAACTGTTTTAGGATTTAGCTGACCAGGTAGAGGAGGCAATGACTGTAGTTTTCTCTTCACTTCACATCCATTCACCTACATGCAAAAATAGAAGTTTGAAGATAGAAAACTGGAAAACCCTGAAGCCCATAGTGTTTGGTAGTTACTACTCCTCTACAAGGTTTTACAAACTTTCAGAGTACATATAGGGGGGTGATTACCAAGAGTTAGAGTAAGATTGCCCATGGAGACCTCAAGCCCAGAGACTAAGGCATTTAGTTTTAATTGAAGATTCAGCCTGAGGGTACTCAGCTGGAGTAACTCTGTTCTGTGTCCTAAAGAGTATGGCACTTAGGTTAAGGATCTCTTGCTGGAGATAAATGCCTACTAGCCAAGACTCTGCAAAAAGAAAAGTTGACTCATAAAAGAAAGAAAGGTGAGAAAGGTTTTTTCCCAAGGTTTTTGTTGGTCTTAAAAATGAGACAAGTGTGGCTTCTTGTCTAAATGAATTATATATAAAAAATCCTCTAAGTACTTTTTTAAAATAAAAGAGCATTATAAAGATAGGACTATGAAGCAAAGACTTCAATTGAATCTGGGAAGTGGTGGGACAGAATGGTCCTCCTGGACAATCAGAGAAAATCCGAAGAAAAATCCCAGTATGAGGTTTGGTCCCTGTAGTAAACACCTCCAGGCTAGTTCCACTGAAAGGTCAAGTATTAGCCCTGGGATTAGCTGCATTGGGAGGTAGCCTTGGCCTCAGTCACAAGAATTTTCACCTCCAGACAATGTGGGAAGTCAAGCATCTGATTGGTGGAAGATTGAGGAAACCTCTGGTGATATGGGATGCCAGGCCCAGCTGTGCTGTCAAGACTTGGCCCTAGCTGAGAAGGAAGCAGCACAGTCCTGTGAGTGCAAAAGCAGTGGGGCAGGGGCACTGCTAGTCACTAGCTGTGCGTGTTTACAGAAAGCCAGAGTTCCTGTTTTCAGTTCCAGGTTAGAGGGGAGAACTGAAGGAGACACAATTCCCCCATGGTCCAGGACTAGAGGTGACTACAAAAAATAAGCTGCTACAAATAAAATAAAATAAACAAGCAAAGGAAAACAAATATAATAATAGAAAGTTATTATGGGGATAGAGAAGATGGAGTTCATCTTCAGAGAAGGAAAGTGAAGCAAAAAAAAAAGCCTCTCCTACCCCAAAGGTTAATGTCAAATGGTTGCCTGTCCAAAAAGAATTTACAGTACTTAAAAATGAGAGCAACAGAGGAAAATTTTTTAAAAAATAAAAACAATTCAATAAAACTAAGAAGATTATGAAAAGAAAGTCAACCAATTAAAAAAGAGATTCAGAATCTTAAGGGAAAAAATGACTCCTTGAAAATTAAAATTGGGAAAGAGGAAGCCAGTGAAGTTATAAGAGACCAAGAAATAATAATAACAAAATATAAAGAATGAAAATATAGAAGAGAATGTAAAACATCTAATAAGAAAAACAACTGATCTGGAGAACAGATCAAGAAGAGAAAATATAAGAATAATTGGACTACCTGAAAGGTATGATAAAAAAAATCTTTATATAATAATACATGAAGTAGTCAAAGAAAATTGTCCTGAAGCATTAGAACAAGAGGGGAAAGTAGAAATAGAAAAATCCACTCATCACTACATAAAAGAGATCCTTCATGAGAAAAACCTACAGGAATATCATAGTCAAATTCTGAAACCCCCAGCTCAAGGAGAAAATATTACAAGCAACAAGAAAAAAATTTAAACATGGTAGAGCCACAACTAGAATTACACAAGACCTAGCAGTGGTGATACTAAAAGACAGAAGATCTTAGAAAATAATATACTGGAGAGCAAAAGAACTGGGGATATAGCCAAAAATGTTATACCCCCGAAAATTTAAGCATAATCCTGAATGAAAAAAAATGTACATTTAATGAATTGTCAGACTTTCAGGATTTTGTTAAAAGAAAAAAAACTGAACTTAATAGAAGATTCAACATATAAGATCCAAGGGGAATATAAAGACTAATTACAAGGGGCCCAATAAGGACAGATTGTTTACTTTTTATATGAGGAAATGTAAAACCTATGTCTCAGATTGTTATTAGCAATTGGGTAGTTTGAAAGAAAGATTGGGGTAGACCTGAGTATGACAGGATTCTAAAAAGTAAAATTGTTAAGGAAAAAAGTAAAAAGAGTAATTATCTTATATAAATGAGGTGTGAGAGGAAGAACTGACACAGGAACTAGATGGGGAAGGAGGGCTGGTTGTTCTGGAGCCCTACTTTTGTTGGGAATCCATTTAAGAGGGAACAATACATATGTATCTAGGAGGGTATAAAAGTCTTTGTGGAAAGAAATAAAAGGTTGAGGGGATAGGGAGGGAAGAGAGGATAAGGGATGTATTTTCAGAGGGGAGGGTGAAGAAAAAGGAAAAGGCGGGTATAGAAGGCTGCTTAGATTAACAGGAATGGAAAGATAAAGAAGGGACAGGGGAGGGGTAGGTTAAGTAACAGGAGGGCAAAGTATCAGGTAGAAATAAAGCAGAGGAGTCAGAAGGGATAGGAAATAAGAGATACACACAAATATAAATAAAGATCAGAAGTAGAATTTATTAGGGAAAAAAGCAGGGGTAGCAATCATAATCTCAGACAAAATTAAAGCCAAAATAGATTTAATCAAAAGAGAAAAATAGGGAAGTTACACTATATATCAGTCATATTAATCAATATTGTTTTGACTATTTAAAATAACTAGACAGTATAAGGTTGGAACGTTGCTGTAGTGTAGGAAATGATGAGTTGATGGACTTAAAAAAATACCAAAAGACACAGACTTATGAGGGAAGCAGTTATCTACCCTTAGAGAAACAGATGGTAAATAAGTATAATACAGTCTTATATAGACACATATGAATGTATGTGTCTACATATGAGTATGATTATAGGTATCTAAGCATATGCATGAATATGTTTCCGTGTGTATATATATATATATATATATCTTTGTGTGTGTATATAGTGGTATGTTTTTATGTGTACATGTATGTATATATGTATGTGTATATATATGTGCACACACATATATATCTTGACTTAACTGTAGCCTTCTAGGGAGGGGGGAGGGAAGACGAGGGAAAAAAGAAAGTAAGAAGTGCACAGAAGAGAACAAAAGAAAACTTAAAAGGAAGCAAAGAAAAGATGGACAGCTGCGAACAAAATGTGTAGTATTTATTAAATAGGCTTTCTTGAAATGGTAACTTATTCTTATATATTTTGAATACTCTTTTACATTTTGCTGTGCACATGATAATATTTTTTCTTTTCTTACTTTGAATTTGTTTCAATATTCAAGTGCATAATTTGTTTCTTTTCCTTTTTATTGTGTGATTTTAGTATTTAAGTTTAAAATAAAAAAGAGAATACATAAATAAATATATGTGTCATATTCTTTTCAAAAAAGATCAGCAGACAGCTGTTACAGCAATTTCTGAAAGATTTCCTGAAGTAAGCCAGGTAAGCTGCATTTTTCATTAGAAAGTTTTTGTAAGGTATATGTACCATCGATTCTGAAAATGGGCAAGGAGTAGCTAGGAGATGAGGCAAACAAAGGTAGGGAAAACCCTACACATCTAACTGTGTCTCCTTGGCTAAATCACTTTACCTCTTTGGGCCTCAGTTTCTTCATCTGTAAAAATGAGATTGGACTAAGTGATCCTAAGGTTCCTTTTAAAAAAGCTCTTTATGAGATCACATTGAAGAAAAGAAAAATAAAAAACCTCTGGTAACTATTTGTATTTAAATCTTGGACAAATGTTTTTTAAAACTTATCTGGGCTGGAGGTGGCTAGGTGGCGCAGTGAGTAGAGCACTGGCCCTGGAGTCAGGAGGACCTGAGTTTAAATCTGGCCTCAGACACTTAACACAAAAACTAGTCATGTGACCTTGGGCAAGTGACTTAACCCCAATTGCCCTCCAAAAAGAAACAAACAACAACAACAACAACAACAACAACTTATCTAGGCAACTTGATGTAGTTTTAAAAATGTTGGCTCTAGCCATATCACATGAAAAATAAATCAAGAAATGGACACTAGGGCTATGGCATAAGGATGTCATTAAAAGGGGAAAAAAAGAGGGGTTTAAAAATATTCCTTGCTTCACTTGTAACAACAAAGACCTAGCCATATCTGAGGACCAGAAAATGCCTAAGATGCAGTAGAATGAGTGAGTGAAATATTAATGTCATCAAAGGTGACAAACATGAAAATTATACAGAATCAAAGACAGACTGATATGAAATTATACAGAACAAAGAAGGTTAAAGCAAAAAAGATTACAACCTTTCATTATGACTGATAAACAGCAAAAAAAAAAAAAAGAAAAAGAAAAAATCTGCTAAGTACATAAAGTAGTAAGCCTTGACATTTCACTGGCTTACGAGGGGCCCATCTTTGTATCCTGAATTCCTGGAACCCAATGTGCCCCCAGAACCTGCATGATATCTTGCCTGACTGAAGTAGTAAGCCTTGACATTTCACCCCTTATGAGGGGCCCATCTTTGTATCCTGAAGAATCCTCCCCTAGGCTTGATCAGTGAACAGCCTGCCCCAGCCCACATCCTGTACTTGAATGATATCTGCCTGACCAGTCTGCCCCATTATTGTTACTCCTGATATGATGGTGGTCTTTGATTATTTAAACTGTGTACTGGGGTTCAGGGCAGCTCCTGGGACTCTATCCCTAGGACTGCCGCTGGCCAGCTAATAAACGCTTCCTGAATTCGATTACTGATGGTCTTGGCCTGTTGATTCTGTCCGAGTGTCCATTTCATACACAGGAGGGACAGAGATTGGAAGAAGACAAGCAAAAGACATCATTGTTGATTTTAGGTTTTAGGAACTTGGACATAAAATGTACCATAATGTAAGTAGTTAAAAGTTAATTGGTTTCGATATTTTGTAATATTCCATTTATTTATTGAGTTTCTTATTGGGCTTAAATTTTTTTAACCTAATTTTTGGACATAGCCAATGTAGGAATTTGTTTTGCTTAACAAAGCATATTTGTTTCAAGGGGTTTCTTTTTCCTAATAGGGCCAGGTGGGAGGGAGAGAAAATGAACAACTGTTCATTTAAAAAATAAAATTTAACTTAAAAATCTTTAGAGGATTAACTTATTTAAGCAATCTACTGAAAGATAAAGATCATAGATTATATTTTCAGAGGATTAGAGCTTTTGAGGTGGAAGGGTTCTCAGGGGTTTATCTAGTCTACCCTCATTTTATCCATGAATCAGTGGGGGTCCAATGAGATTTCAATGACTTGCACAAATTCACGTAGATGGTAAGCTTCAAAGGCAGAATTTGAATCCAGGACCTTTAGTCCCTGGTCTAAGGCTGTTTAGCTCCATAATGCAGTCAATTCCTTTACTACTTTTCTAATCTAGTATCTATATATTTCTACTTCTAATAGATAGAGTATTATTCCTTCATCCTACTAAACACAGATCTTTCTTTTTTTTTTTTTTTGCTTTTTGGAGGGCAGTTGGGGTTAAGTGACTTGCCCAAAGTCACACGGCTAGTAAATGTGTCAAGAGTCTGAGGCCAGATTTGAACTCAGGTCCTCCTGACTCCAGGGCTAGTGCTCTATTCACTGTGCCACCTAGTCACCCCTAAACACAGATCTTGTCAGAGCAAAACAAACTCCCCAATAATTTCTTGAACAAATTCTAAGCAAACACTTACAGTGAGTACTTCTCCAATAGTGTATTCTTTATCGATAATCAAAGTGGTCCCATACCAGAATGCCAGTGAATATGAGGCATATATCAACAGAAAGGCAATTCCCATTGAAACGTTGGCTGTAATAGCTTTCTTTATCCCAAGATTTTTAGCTTCTTCTAAATTTTTGTTGTACCTTCAAAAGACAGCAGCAATTAGAAAATATATACACCCTTATGAACAACAATAGTCAGTGCAAGATCAGGGATGTCCTAAATAGGCATAATGTCACCCAAACATTCCCCATTGATCCAACATCTTGATATCTAAAAATTTTTGCCTATGATTCCTCATGTCAAGGGACGTAACTTCTGTAACTTTTTTATTCTTAATTTTAAAAGAACACCATAGATTCACTTTGACTTGAAAGTACCAAGCAGAAAACACCCATGAGATCTAGATATGGAGAGAATGAAAGCTGATTGTAATAATAATGCAATTTGAAGATCCCCTCATATTGGCAATCACTTAGCACCTTGTTTCAAGTGTGACTGTACCAAGTATTATGATCCAGAACTTGTGAATACCACAGTGGGGGGAACATCCTGTTGTAACAGGAAGGGGCGAAACAGGGAGGAGCTAATACCTTATATAAGGAAAAGCTCAAGCTGAGAGAGGCTAGAATTTCTCTCAGAGAGTATCTGGAGGCTGGGGTGCTACTGCTGTACTAAGGACTGAACTGAGAATTGAGAAGAAACAAGAAGAAAAATGAGAACTGAGACAGAACTTCTTGGAGCAAGCCATGTGGAGGCTGAGGAGGAGATGCCAGAAAGTGATTTTGATTTTGAGAACAGAACTTATGGTGGTGGAGCTTCTTCTGAGAGCCAGCTGAAACTTCTGCTGAGAGCTTCCAAGAACCAGCTGGAGCTGCCAAAGACTTCCAAGGGCCAGCCAGAGCTGCCAGAGGAAGCATAACTATGGTGTCCATACTTTGTCTGTTTTGGGTCTGTGTTGATTTCACAGAAAGTGATTTTGATAAAGATGCCAGCAATGTGTGAATGTTATTGTGTCTTTGTTAAGCCTTGTCTTCCCAGGAACAGAAACTGTGAAGGACTTGAGATGGACTGGACACTGTGAGTTTCAATATGGAATGGGAACTGGACAATGAACTAGGAGCTATCTGCCTTTGAACCCAGGAGGCAGTTTGTTGGATTCAGGCAGGAGCTGGGACCATGGAAGAGGAACCATGGAAGCTGAGGGCCTGCCTTGAGTCAAGATGAAAAGACCTCTCGTTGAGTATTCAATGTTGACACATGAGACAATGACTTACTTGTGACCTAGGGATGGATGACCTTTGTACTTTCCACTATCCCTTAAGAGGGTACTGAGTAATGACTGATGATATTGAAACTTGATTGCACCCCATGGGTAGAGGACTTTGACCTTTGTATTTTCTGTCAATTAAGGAGGCTTGCCTCCTTAAGAGTGATTGAATTAAGGATTTACTGTTGAATTAATAGAGAGTTTACTATACTGTGTAATAAGAACCTTGAAAGCTATTCACAGCAACAGTCCTCTGGAAAGCTGCTAGTGCTTGGCTTTACACTCATCACAATGTGCAGTCAAATGGCATTTTTAGAAACACTTGACAGTTTATACCAAATATCCGTTCATGTTCTTGACTTTTATATGTGCTATATTATATTCTTTCTTTTCAGCTTCATTTAATAGCCTCTTTTTTCCCATTCATGTCAAATAAAATTAATTGGCCTTTGTAACTTTCTAAGATTAATTCTGTCAAAATAGGACTCTTCTGGTCTCAGATACTTACTAGCTGTGTGACCCTGGGAAAATCACTTAAACCTGTTTGCCTCAGTTTCCTCATCTGTAAAATAAGCTGAAGAAGGAAGTGGCAAACCACTCTAGTATCTTTGCCAAGAAAACTCCAAATGGGGTCACAGAGAGTTGGACACGACTGAACAACTGAAATATATATTTATATAAGAACTACATATCTGCAGAATTAAAATATTTAGCTATACAATTCATGATTGGATTTAAGAAATAAACAAAATCCTTTCATATTAATAGCACTTTAAGGTTTACAAAGTGCTTTATAAATATTATTTTATCCTTACAACAGCCCTGGGAGGTAGCTGCCATTATGAGTTCCTTTTTACAGATGAAGAACCTGAGGCTGAAAGAGGTTAAGTAACTTCCCAAGTACCTGAGTATCCGAGCCTATAAAACATCATTTATATACAAAAACAATTCGTATGTCACTAAAAATCTTTGTGTTCTACTTGTGGTTCTACATTATAACAAATATAAATTACATTAAAACAAATATTTTGATAACTGAGGCTCGGAATATATAAGCCCTCATGAAGATCAGCCAGAATTAAAACCCACTCAGTGCCTTTCTCTCCTCAGTTTTAGTCCTGTTATCTTTCTCAACTGGGTTTGTCAGCTTTCTTATTGGATTTATTTGTGGCAGAATTTAACTATTCTAGTAACTATTTATCCCATCCAAGCCTCCCCTCCACCCCCCAATGCCCAAACTGGCAGTTTCAAGACTATGCAGCAAAAGATGGCAAATAAAATGAATACAATTGCCCTGTCATTTGAGGAAACCTCCCAAAATAAAGAGCCAGCATGTACTGAGTGGAAAGTTTACTGCATTTGGCATCTGAGCCTCTTAGTACAAATGCTGATAGTTAAACTCTTTGGAACTTAGTTTCTTCATCTGTAAAGTGAAAAGACTGAATTAGAGTGATGGCTCTCAGACCCCTAAAACCCCTTTGGAGTCCTCAGGACCCTTTCAGCAGATCAAAACTACTTTCATAACAATACCAATGCATTGTTTGCTTATGAGAATACTCCTCTCTTTTCCAACTACATATCTGCATGGGGCTGGACCTTTTGTATATACTTCAACCCAAAAAGCCTATCAACATAAGAAATCCAGCTGCCTTCTATTGAGCCATACATTAAAGAGATTTTCAAAAACAAACCCCTCTTCTCTTTTGTTTTGGAAAATAGAGTTATTTTCCAATAAAATTTTATTTATATTAACATGTAATGAGTTTATTATTGTTTCTTTAAAATGAATTACAAATATAAATTTTAAAAATTGATCAGTCTTCATTTCAAATATGGTAAATATTGATAGATATGATTCACATAAGCAAAAGCTGTTTGGGGTCTTCAATAACTTTTAAGAGTATAAAGGATTCCCGAGGTCAAAAAGTTTGAAAACCACCAGAATAGACGGTCTACTAAAGGTTCCTTCCAGCTCTAAATTTTTATGATCCTATATTTTTTTTCAAAACACATTTTCCCAAATAAATTCAGAAATCTCCACATTCTTAGATAAAATCTTGGATCTCAGAAAGATTATTTTTTATTCATGAACTTGAAAAAGTTAGTACCTTCTAGTGGTTGTTCATTACCCAATTTTGTACTTATAGGCAGCCATTACGAGGCATGTTATCCATGCTAATGATTTTTTTAAAAGCCCAAACCAAAACTCAGAGCTGAAGCTCACACCTATAATCTCAGGTACTTCATGGGATTGCTTACCCAGGCTAATGCTGGTGGCAGCCATTTCATTGACATCATGCTGTCCCAAGCAGTCAGAAGAAAACATTACACACAAGACAAAGCAACAATGAGAAAGAAAATAATTTAGATTCCAGAGAAGGCTGATACGTAAAAGGGGGGGTAGAGAAGAAAAAGGTGATTATAAAAAGAACTATTTTCTGTTTTTTTTTTTAACAGCAATTATAATAACTCAGAAGGAGTGTGGTAAAGTGGACAGAATGCTTGGTTCAGAATCACGACAACCTAAATTCACATCTTGCCTTCAACATTTATTAGCTATGTGACCTTGGGCAAATCATTGGACCACCTTCTGTGTTAGGTATCTCCCTAGGACTCACCTGTTAAGTCATAGGGTATCATGATCTCTATTTGGGGAGGAGCTCCTACACAGGCATAACCTATTATGACAAAAATCACAGATCTTTCCCATATTCACAGCTCATATTTGAAAAAGTCTATAAGTTTGTAAGGCACTACATATGGGACCTCTCAATGGGTTCTCAAATCAACTCTTAAGACATATGGTGTTGAGTGGTGTTCTCCCTACAATCTTCTTCACACTTGGTACAGTAGGAAGGCAGGAAGTGGAATGACTGTCCCAAGATGGTGAAACTAACAAGAGTACAACCAAGATCTTAATCCTTTGGGGCTTTTTTTTAATTGTTTAATTTTTTTTTTGAGTAACAGTAACTTAAAAAATATTTTAAAAATAATCTTTAGCAACAGTCATTCTTTCCCATCTTGAATTTAGGTGGTTTGTTTTTTCTTCCTAAATATACCACTATGCTACCCTTGTTTGGAGGAAAAAAACTTCAACAATAAAGTTGAGCTTGTGTAATGACATCTCCAGTGTAACAAAACATTTTAAACTTTTAATGTTTTCTTCAGGGTGCTAGCCACTGCAGCCTGCATTCCTTCACTGTATGAGCAAGTCCTCTGTTTCACTACTGAGTTCCCTGTCAAAAATATTAAGAACAATGGAGTGGTCCCTGGAGTACCCCAGGTCTTATTATCTCCCTTTGGGCCTGACTATTTACAGCAAAGCAGACTGGTCAGCCCCCAGTGCTACCAAGTCACTAGGTAGAGTTCTAAAAGAGAAACTCCATCAAATCACTTAAGTAAGAAAAAAAGATTGTTTCCTCCTCTGGAAAAGCATCAAAAGTGGAGGTCACTGTCCAGACTAATAGGCAAAGTCCAGTTCTCCTCTTAGCTAGCCCTAAACCTGTGCCAGGCTGAATTAATGTTATTAAAATCAATACTACTCCTCATTTGGTAAGATTATCTCCCCCATTTACCCTATACATATCCTGCTATATACATATGAAACACTTTTGGTATTTCAGCTACAAATCTTAAATTTGCTGGAGAGACCACCTGGAGTAAAATTAAGGGCTTTAATAGCATAATGCAAAATTATTATTTCCCCTTAAGCTAACAGACTTAGTCATGAAAAATCAGGCTGATTTAACTTGCTTTTCAGAAAGTTAGGTGTTCTTGTGTTCTCTGTCTTCAAGATGTTTGAAAACTAATTTCATTCTTATAGTCGGTGACAAATAATCAAGATCATTTATTCATTAATATGCTTCAAAATTAAACATATTATTTTGTCTTCAGAACACATTGGACCTATTATTTCAAATTTCAAGCTAACAGTCAACTTTCATCTGTCCCATAACAGAAAGAAAAAAGGATGTTAATAACTCTAAACAGAAAATAATTAAAAATATTATGGAACACATTATGGATAGGGCTTTTCCCCCTGTAGATTTACTATCCTAATAATGACTGGCTCAGGCTAGAATGAAAATTATTTTGCATGCAAACCATCTGTGTGATAAACTGCTCTAACTGATCAGAGAAGTGTCGGTCATAATACATTTATGCATAATGCAAATTATGGCTACCTTCGAATACCAAGCATCTATTGGAAGACCACCTCTAACATATCATATTTCATACTCCAGTGCAGGGGATAGAGCACAGGGCCTGGGGTAACAAAGGTCTGAGTTCAAAACTGGCCTCAGACACTTACTAGCTGTGTGACCCTGGACAAGTCACTTAACACTATTTGCCTGAGTTTCCTCATCTGTAAAATGAGCTGGAGAAGAAATGGCAAAACCACTCCAGTATCTTTGCCAAAAAAACTCCAAATGGGGTTACAAAGAGTGGAACACAACTGAACAACAAAAATAATATTAACCATCACAGGAGTATTTTCTTTATATGTAATATAATAAAAGAAAGCATACAGGGAAATACTTAAAAGTGCAACATTTTTTTTCAATCAGTTGATAGAGAGAGAGAGAGAGAGAGAGAGAGAGAGAGAGAGAGAGAGAGAGAGAGAAACCAACCTTTCCAGCTCTTTCTCTTGTCCTCCAAAAGCAATTACAGTTCTAATTGCTGCTAGGACCTCTTCAGCTACTGCTCCAGCTTTTGCGTATGCTAATAATTCTTTATCAGTAAAAGAAGACAGTACCTGTTTGAAAAAGAGATAGAAAAATCCACTTTTGATCCCACAATTTAGAAACCACTTCAATAAAATTCTACTCTGATAATTCATGCTGGTATAGTAGTGACCCTTGGTTGTTCTTAAAGGTTACACCAGTGTGGGGGGCCAGTTCTGGGAAGTTCAAGGCAGCTAGAAAGCCTCAGTGATGAGCTGCTAAACCCACCTAGCTAAGTGGGGAGAGGATCATCATAAGAAGACTGGTCACGAAATGATCCATTTTTCTGACCCCAGAAACTCATGAAGTCCAGCTACAGAAAGGAAGAGACATTGCTATTTGAGCTGGTGGCAGGTACAGCCTATTTCAATCCTTCACAAAACACTTTAGGTCAGTGTTTCTTAACCTAGGAGGGGAGGAGAGAGGAGGAGAGGAGGAGAGGAGAGTAAGAAGAGAGGGAGGAGCGGAAGAAGGAAGGAAGAAGGAAGAAGGTGTGTGTATGTATGTGTGTGGATACTAGATAGATATAGATATAGCTAACTACATTTCAAAACAATTGATTTCCTTGGTAATCTTATATATCATATTTTAACACTTTTCATAACCTGCCCCCCTACTTTTCCAGTCTTCTTATACTGTACATTCTTCCACTTATTCTGCATTCCAGTGACACTGATCTCTTTGCTGCTCTTCACACCTGGTACTCCATTCCCTGACTTAAACTTTTTCACTGGTTGTGTCCCACACCTGGAATTATCGGACTCCTAGTTTCCTTCCAGTCTCAGTTAAAGTCCTACCTTCTGTAAAAAAAACCTTTTCTCAGTCCTCCTTAATCTTAGGTTTTTCCTTTCTTTTTTATCAAATACTTTATTAACTTCTAGTTAACGTCGTTCATTTCCGCAAGATTTTTAGTTACAAATTTTCTCCCCATTTCCCCTCTACCCACCACCTCAAAATAGTGATCCCACTGGATATCCTCTCCAATCTGCTCTCTCCCATATCTTCTCCCATACCTCCTCCAACTTTCCAGTAGGGTATGGTGGATCTCTATGCCCCAGTGCCTGTATATCTTATTTCCCATTTACATGTAAAATAATATTGATAATAGTATATATATATATATATTATATGTATTTTAAACATTTGATTTTAAAACTTTGCATTCCAGATTCATTCCTTTCCTCCCTTGACACCCATCTTTACTGGGAAGATAAGCAATTCAATATAGGTTGTAGATGTGTAGCTATGCAAAACATTTCCATAGTAAAAGACTGACTATATTTCCCTCCCTCCTATCCCACCTCCCACTTGTTCTTATTATCTATTTTGATCCTGTCCCTTTTCAAAAGTGGGTGCTCCCAACTTTCCTTTCCCCCAGCCTGCCCTCCCTTCCACCATCCCCCTCCCCAACTCTTCTGTAGGGTAAGATGCCATATTTAGTGTGTATGTCATTCCCTCCCTAGGCCAAATTCAATGAGAATAAGGTTGACCCATTCCCTTTTGACTTCCTGTTCTTCCCCTCCATTGTAACAGTTTTCCTTTATCTCTTCTATTTGAGATAATTTACCCCAATCTGTCTCTCCCCATCTCCTCTCATTATGGTCCTCTCTCACCTCTTAATTTCACCTTTTAAGTATCATCCCTTCCCATTAAACTGGTCCTGTGCCCTTTATCTATGTATACCTGTACACATAGATACATTCATATATGTATTCATATGCCCATATACCCTCCTATATAGACATATATGTGTATGTGTATGTGTGTGTGTGTATATATATATATATATATATATATATATATATATATATATGGGGTGTATATCTATATATGGGGTATATATACACATTTCTATTCCCTTCAATTATTTTCATACTGAGAAAAGTTTCATAAGTTACGATTATCATTTTTCCATGTAGGAATGTAAATAGTTCAACTTTGATAAGCTCCTTATGATTTCTTTTACCTGTTTACCTTCTCATGCTCCTCTTGCTTCTTTTATCTGAATGTCAAATTTTCTGGTTTTTTCATCAAGAATGCTTGAAAGTCCTCTATTCCATTGAATGACCATATTTTCCCCTGAAACATATTACTCAATTTTGCTGGGTAGGTGATTCTTAGTTTTTTTTTTTTTTTAAAGCAATTGGGGTTAAGTAACTTGCTCAAGGTTACACGGCTAGTCATTTGATTTATGCGTGGGTGCTCATTTTCTGAGGCCGGATCTGATCTCGGGTCATCCCAACTCCGAGGCTGGCGCTCTTACTCACTGCGCCACCTAGCCGCCCCGGGCAATTGGGTTAAGTAACTTGCCCAAGGTTACACGGCTAGGTTTTTGTTTGTATGGATTAAGTGTCGGAGGCCGGCTCCGAACTCAGGTCCTTCTGATTCCAGGGCCGGCGCTCTATTCACTGCGCCACCTAGCCGCCCCTGATTCTTAGTTTTAATCCCAGCTCATTTGACCTCTGGAATATCATATTCCAAGTCCTTCAATCCTTCAGTGTAGAAGTCGCCAGATCCTGTGTTATCATGGTTGTGTTTCTACAGTATTCTAATTGTATCTTCCTGGCTGCTTGTAATATTTTCTTCTTGATCTGGGAATTCCAGAACCTGGCTATAATATTCCTAGAAGTTTTCTTTTTAGGATCTTTTTCAGATGATAGGTGGATTCTTTTAACTTCTATTTTGCCCTCCAGTTCTAAAACATCAGGGCAATTTTCTTTGAGAATTTCTTGAAGGATGATTTCTAGGTTCTTTTTTTGATCATGGCTCTCAGGTAGTCCAATAATTTTTAAATTATGTCTCCTGAATCTATTTTCCAGGTCAGTGGTTTTTCCCATGAGATATTTCACATTGTCTTCTATTTTTTCATTTGTTTGGATCAGTTTAATAGTATCTTGATTTCTCATATAGTCACTAGCTTGCATTGGCTTCAATCTAATTCTGAAGGAATGATTCTCTTCAGTGAACTTTTGAGATTCTTCTTCCATCTGGCAAATTCAGCTTTTTGAGGCATTCTTCTCCTCATGGCATTTTTGAACCTCTTTTGCTATTTGAGTTAGTCTATTTTTTAAGGTGTCATTTTCTTCAGTCAGGTTGTTGACTCTCATTTCATAATTTTTCATAATTTTTTTGCCTCATTCTCATTTCTTTTCCCATTTTTTCCTCCACTTCTCTTATTTGGTTTTCAAAATCCTTTTTAAGCTCCTCTATGGCCTGTAAGCTGCTCATAATTTTCTTGGAAGCTTTTGGTGCAGGAGAGGTTTTTCCTTCTAAGATTATCTCTCCCATTTACCCCATACATATCCTGTTTGTATATCACTGATAGCATGCTGTCTCCCCCATTACACTGTGCACTCCTTCAGAGAAGGGACTGTTATTGTCTTTCTTTGTATCCCCATTAATTAGCCCAGTGTCTGGCATACTATAAGTGCTTAATAAATGCTAGCTTCTTGCCTACATTTAAAAATGTTATCCTGAGAAGGGGTCCATGACACAAAAAAAAGGCTAAAATATCTGGTTTAGGAAGTTACCACATAAATCCTCTATACAAAGTAGCCAAGTGCAACTTTTCTCTCCTGGATATTATGTAATGGAAGAGAAAGGAGGAAGAAGAACTGTGTATACCTAAAGGCAATATATTTAGGGCACAATCTATTATTACATATGTCATCTTTATACTGAGGTCTCAACCAGGAATGGAATGTTGGAACAGGAATGAAGAGTGGAGGGCAGGGGAAGTCAGGTTGGCTGCAAAGGCTGCAAGCCTCAAGGCAGTGTCTAATGCCAGGGGCACCAGAGGGCTTCCTTTGCAATCATCCATGGGAAAGCCATTGATCCAGCTCCTTAGAAAGCCCTGTTGATCTTTGATCTGTCAATACCTTCCATTGCTATCACTGTAATTAAGTCAGTAATCTTAAACTTTCAATTAAAACAAAAAGGGCTTTACATTTTAAATACCTCCTTAATTTTCTGTACCTAGAACTTAAAGCTAAATGCCAGCAATCAATAAAACACACACACACACACACACACACACACACACACACACACACATACATATTATCACATAGCCAATTAACTGCAATAGCTCTTATTAAACATTTAAATCACACAGATAATTCATGGACTTCTGTATATAAGTGATGCATTAGTCATTAGGAATGCAACTTCAAAAATATATTATCAGTATATTAACTTTTAATGCTTCAAAATACCATGTTTAGGTGGCCTGGTGGGGGCAGCATTAAACCTAGAGTCAGAGAGACCCAAATTCTTCAGACACATACTGGCTGTATGACCTTAAGCAAGCACTTAACCTTCATCAACCTCAGTTTTCTCATTGACAAAATGGGGATAATAATAGCACCTCTCTCATAGGGGTGTCAAGGATCAAATGAAGTAACTTAATAACCATAACTAACATTTATCTATAAAGTATTTTATAAACCTTATGGCAATATAGAAATGCTAGCAATTATTTATAAATTTTCTATCCTTATTTACTCCAAAAAACTTTAAATTGACCAGATCCCCCCTCCTCCCCATACCACTTTTAATAGAAAAAGGCAAAATGACAAAACACATTTTTTGTAAAAAAAAGGAATCTTGAATTGTTATCAGAGATCAAGCATATGTAAAGTCCTTTGCAAACATTAGCTATAGCACTGCTACTATTATTAGAGATTAGTAACACCCCAGGTTTGCACTATAGGTCAGTAGACTTAACCTTCTCTCCACATCATTCTAAAGCATTAGCATTGTCCAATTACAACCCATATAAATGAGGCAGTGGTCACAGTGTCACCCTGCTGGCCTCAGAGGCAGGAAGCCCTGCTTCAGCCACACAATGGTTATGTCACCTTAGGCAAAACATTAGACTCTCAGTGTTCTAGGCAACTTTCTAAGGCTATAAACAACAGAATGAGGGCTTACCTATATTGATAAAAGGAGTTTCCTTGAGTATATAATATACCCAGACCAAAATCCAAACAAACAAATAATAAAGATCATAAACGTTTACACAAGCATAATGTTCTATAGTTTACAAAGCATTTTAGATATGTTATCATATTTCACTGCTAAGGGAGAGAAGTAGAAAAGTAATATAAGGTGGTAAAAAGAGCCCCCAAAGAGCTAGATTCAAACCTAGTTTTCCCCTAAAGAAGATTTGAGACAATATTATTTAACTTCTCTAGGTTTCTTTCTCACCAGCAAAATAAGAGGGTTGGCCTAGATTATCATGAAGATTACATCCAAGCTCAAAATCCTATGATCCTAGAGTAATTATTATGCTAATGAGAAAGCTATAGCCCAAATATTTCTCAGTCACACATAAGTGGAAAGGATTAGACTCAAATCTGCCACAGCACCTAGACCCTACTTCTCCTTCCTAAGAGGAATGACACTATATAATACAGAAAGATCCTGAACCCACTAAGTCCATAAAGTGAGCTAATTCATTTGGAAGTGATTATCACCCCTCCACTTAATAGTATTGCATTTTTTTCAATTACATGTAAAACTGGTTTTCAACATTTATTTTTTATAAAATTTTAAGTTCCAAATTTTTCTCCCTCTCCTTCTCCTCTCCAAGACAGCAAGTAATCTGATATAGGTTATACATGTACAATCATGTTAAACTTATTTCCACATTAGTCAGGTTGTGGAAGAATCAGAACAAAAGGGAAAAACCATGAGAAAGAAAAAAACCAAAAAAAGGTGAAAATAGTATGTTGTGATCTGCATTCAGACTCCATAGTTCTTTCTCTGGATGTGGATAAGCATTTTCCATCATGAGTCTTCTGGAATTATCTTGGATCATTGTATTGCTGAGAAGTGCTAAGTCTATCATAGCTTATCATCATACAATGTTGCTGTTACTGTGTACAGTGTTCTCCTGGTTCTGCTCATTTCACTCAGCATCAGTTCATATAAGTCTTTCCAGGTTTTTCTGAAATCTGCTTGCTCATTATTTCTTATAGCACAATAGTATTCCATTACATTCATATACCACAACTTGTTCAGCCACTCCCCAATTGATAGGGAAGACCCTCAATTTCCAATTCTTTGTCAGCACAAAAAGAACTGCTATAAATGTCTTTGTACATGTAGGTCCCTTTCTCCATTTTTATGATCTCTTTGGGATACAGACGTAGTAGTAGTATTACTGGATCAAAGGGTATGCACAGTTTTATAGCTCTTTGGGTATAGTTTGAAAGTGATTTCTAATTAACAAGGATGAAAAGAAAGAAAGCATGGTATTTAACCACCATCAATTCACAAAAATGCCAATTAATCCATGAATGAGGAAAGCTGTTAGTCCCTCAATTCCTCAAGCATCCCAATACACTGGAGTCTATTTTAGGCACTATATTTTTATTTTCTATTTTAGGCATTTTGAGAGGCAATGTGGAGTAGTGGATAGAGCCTGCATCAGAGTCAGAAAGATAAATCCATCTCCAGCCTCTAACACATACTGTCTCTTCGACCACGTTCTCAGAAGAATATTTCCAGTCACATTATATAAATTCCCAACTTCAAAAAGGAAATGAATTCTATTGAAATACAACGACCAAAATATTAAAACAAGTTCACTGACTCCAGTTTATGAACTCTCCTTCCTTGACTGACACTTGAAGAACAGGGTTGATTAGCACTGGTAGAAAGTTTCCTTGCTGATGAAATTACAGGCTCAGATGCCCCCAAATTACATATTATATTGTTGGTCCATATACATTTGATGTTGGACTGTTGCTGCACAACAATGAACTTTAAGTAAATTCCAAGAACATCTAATAAGTCAGAGGATCTAAGTTATATTAGTGTCAGAGGGCCCATAACAACAAAATTCCATATCCTTGAAAGAGTAAAGAAATAAAAGCCACACTATAAAGTCAGTGTATCACTTTTTCTAAGTTTCTCCAATGATTATAGCCTGAATTTTCTCTGGGCTTGATCAGTCTTCAGTTTCAGTCTTCCTTTATTTTAGCATCACAAGGTTGTATCTAGGGAATACAGAACTTAGGGCTAATCACATATTGTCTATTTCTCCCTCACCTTTAAAACATCTTATACTAGTCATAATGAATATCAAGGACAGTCATCTACTGGGGAAAATAATTCCCCAATGGACAGCAATGATCTGAGATCTTCCTAGTACATACACAGATAGAACTCTGCCTCTCCAGAGTGCCTGGTGTTCAATTGCTGCTTCTGACACTTGTTCCCTAGAAGATCTTTAGCAAGATGCTTGGCCTCTCTAGGCCTCAGTATCTTCATCTGCAAAATGAAGAGATGGCCACTGAGATCCCTTCCAGCACTAAATGTATGATTCTGAAACCCCAAATATAGTTTATTAGCTTTGGTATACGCACACACACACACACACACACACACACACACACACACACACACACACGCTTCCACTGATCTATACTGAAGCCTCTCCTTGTCTCAACAGCCAGGCTTCATGAGATTCTATGGCATAAAATGACAAATGAGGAGGCGACTTTCTATAGATGAGGGTCTCTACATTTATTTCTCTTGGTTCTTAGGAGGAGAATGCACAGCTGGTTCTGTACTCGAGGACTTTCTAGCTTGGTAGGGGCTCCCAAAGTCTGCCCTTCATAGGCATGGCCTTACTGTCGAGTTGACTGGCAAAAGAGTTAAGTGGAGAACAGGCTGGTTACCTAAATCAGCTTCAGGTTTCTTAATTTTTTAAGCACTAATAGGGGTAATTCCCCTCTCTATATCTACTGTCCTACCAGCAGTACTACAGACCCTTTCTCCCCACCCCACCACCCCATTCCACCTCCAAGCTCAATGCCAAAAACACAATTCCACATGTTAATATTTTATCAATAGGATTTTAACAACTATGGATTTATTGGATAATTTACAGTCATAGAGATACAGTCTCATTTGACTAATTTTCAAGGGAATACTCCTGCTACTTCCCATTTATTTGTAACGGCAGATCTAAAGTCCAGTGAACAGACAAGTCAGAGGGCTGTTGGTTTATTAAGTATGGTAGGTGTGTTTTACCTATGGGTGAAAAACATTTCTGTACAAATTCACAGGTTTTACATACCTTTGCCCAGACGGCAGCCGACAAGCCTAGGACAGGACTAATGGCCAGAATCACAAGTGTTAGCTTCCAGCCTCTTGAAAATCCAACTATAAAACCTGTAAGGAATGTTGCTACTGCTTGAAAGAGTATTCCAATTTTGTCTCCAATTCCCTCGTTAATTTTGGAGACATCACTAAAAGAAGAATATAAATACTACTGTCAAAATCATAAATATTTAAATCATTTCTATTGGGTTTAAGATTATTGCCGATACTATAAAATAAGGGCTAATGCCCCTTTTAATTTTTCTTCTACCAAGTCAAATATTTGCTACACAGACCTCTGGCTCACAGGTGTGAATATGTATGTGTAGTCCAAAACTGAGCACGGACATTTCAAGCAGCTCAAGAGGTCTCCATCCCCAGGGAGAAAAGTTAAGAAGCAAACCATCCATAGTAACACTTTTTGTCATCATTGGTAAGTCTAAAAATGCATATCATCATGTCAAAATCAACACACCAAATATGAGCTGTCAATGTAATGAGCACAGGGTTAATTCCATATACTCTGTAATGTCATCAACAATCATTATTAAGCAGCTACAAGTCTAAGTCCCACTTCATGATATAAAACTAAACCGAACACTTCTTAAGGCACTTACAATCTAGTAATTATTTCCTCCAGAGTTTGTCAGATCTCTTAAAAATAGTAAGACATTTAAAAGTCATTGAAAAGAATCATCTTGAAATTAAATATCTAATAATATACTTACTCAGTTAGTCGAGTGTTCAGTTCCCCAACATCATGGACGTCAAACCAACTGATTTCCTGACGCATTATTGAATGGAAAAAGTTTTGTCTAATTTTCTTAATTTGGCGTCCAGCAGCTAAGGTCCAAAATGAAACTTGAATGTAGGCAGCAACAAGCACCCCAAAGCCTACTGCACTATAATAATATGCATACCTGGAAAACAGCAAAAAGCACTGAAAATATGTCCTTCAGCTAAAACAAGTCTTTTAGAGGCAATTCAACTTTTGCTGCTCTGTCTCAATTTTCCTAATCTGACCATCCTTAAGAAGTAGAATGGGTCATAAGCTGAGATAAATGTCAGCATCACTTGTTGGCTGTTACTTTGCTATAGAATAGCAATTCTCCCACCACATTCTTGCTTAATTACTTTTTTTTCTCATCATTAATGAGTAGGTGAGACAGCTCCTGCAGGCAAGCCAATGGAAAAAGATCCTGTCAGATCAAATCAAGGACAGTAACATTCCTTAGCATTCTGGGATGCTAACCAAGTCCCATTCCAAATATCGGAAAACTTCTAGGAAAAAGGGTTTGTTCTGGGTCAGTACAACTGGCAGCTTTGTCCCTCAAAAGGGCCTATTTTAGTTCTTAAACCCAAATTCCATAATAATAAGTGGCAAACATTCTCTGGACCAGCTCTTTGATATTTAAACACACACACACACACACACACACACACACACACACACACACACACACACCTGAATACTGAAATGTCAAAAATTGTGAACTTCAGTTATAATAAAATTCTACTTCAGTGTGTGTGTGTGTGTGTGTGTGTGTGTGTGTGTGTGTGTGTGTGTGTGTGTGTGAATTTTGCACAAGCTCTACAGAGGAGCAAAGAATAACATCTCAACATTGAGTTATAAACTTTATCAGAATCAAGCATCTTGGCTCATAGTTTTTCACTAGAGGTTCTGAGGCAAGTACAATAGATAATTTTGATCAGGGCAATAAACCCTTGGTTAATGGATTACTCACTGGTGAATTATTACCCCAGTGTTGATCATCTATAGTGGAAGAGAACTAAATAGATGTTCCAAAGTGAGAAAAATACCAGTTTTCTCTGAAGTCTAAAGCAATCCATGGCCTATAATCCCATATATTTGTTACTAATGTTTGCATTTTTAAACAAAACAAGAATTAAAATAGATTCAAGCAGTCATTAGATGATTTCCATTTGAAGTTAAATACAAAACAACAACAACAAAAAACAAAGTTCTGAAGTACATTGAAATTTCTGGTTTCCTCAAAAGGCTCAAATGTCTTTCCAACTCATCCGGCAACAGGTCTTATTCTTTGGACTTCCTATCCTTTTTTCACCTCCCCTTTCATTTATTTTATGTGTCTTTAGTACCTTCATTACAGGTAGTAAATTGAATTCTCTCTTAAATTCTTTAAGCCATTAATCAAAAGGAAGACAAGGAACATGGGAAAAGGAGAAAGGCAGGAATGGGAAGGCAAGTTATTGCTGGGGAATTGGCTATGGTTAAACAAATATTATCATTTTACTTTCAGATGGCATCATTGTCATTATAAGTCTATGATGGAAAAAACCTGAGATGCAAACTAAAATTCTCTAACTTCAGTGATATATAAGAATTAAACGTTTGATAAAAATGTTTTTAAAATTGCATTGACTTTATTATTGTTGTTATTAGTGATAATTTTGAGACTGGCTCTCTCACTCAGGGAGACCCACTCATGGATCCAATTCCCCTGATAATCAGCAATGGAAGTTTGGACCCTAACTGCTTCCTAACTGAGCCTGTTCATCTCTCCTTAAGGAAGATGAGTGTCCCTTTGCTCAATATGCCAGACTTAGTGCTACACTCGATCTGTGTTAGCCCTCAGAACTCCTGGAACTCATATGATCCAACAGCCATAGCCTCCCTAAGTAGCAAAAATACCAGGCATGTACCACCACATCTGGAAAGACACTATGTTTTTTAAAGCTATTCAACTTCTTTCATCCATATTTTACTAAGGGATAAATTAATACACTGGCCATTAAGCAAGGAAAATTGACCAAAATCTTAAATGAACATTATTTTACAAACAGTCAAGTCTTCTATTTTACATCAACAATACTGTTACTAGATAATTTCCACTCTCAATTAGCACAACACAAACTGAAGCATAATACTATTATCATAACAAGTATAATACTTATCTGATACAAATAAGAAATATAGCTAATTACGTGGTCATTTTATCCTCCAGTTGAGCGAAGGGATTTTCACCTCCACAAAAAAAGAAAAAGAAATATGTTAGATTAAAAAGACAACAGGAATCTGGTTAGCCTTATATATGCCAGCTTTAAAAATATACAGTTATTTAATATCACTATATTTCCACAAGTCAAAAACTATGTCTACTTTACTTTAAAACTTAAGTGCACATAGGGGCGGCTAGGTGGCGCAGTGAATAGAGCACCGGCCCTGGAGTCAGAAGGACCTGAGTTCGGAGCCGGCCTCAGACACTTAATCCACACAAACAAAAACCAAGCCGTGTAACCTTGGGCAAGTTACTTAACCCCAATTGCCCTAAAGGGGCGGCTAGGTGGCGCAGTGAGTAAGAGCGCCGGCCTCAGAGTTGGGATGACCCGAGATCAGATCCGGCCTCAGAAAATGAGCACCCATGCATAAATAATGACTAGCTGTGTAACCTTGAGCAAGTTACTTAACCCCAATTGCTTAAAAAAAAAAAAAAAAACTTAAGTGCACAAAATTGCAGTCTTTGTCATATATACTGTCCATATCATATGCATAAATTACAACACGATGATAGATAGATTATAGGTAGATGTATAAAATTATAATTCTATTTTGAAAGAGAAAAACTCAAGACTCACATCTGTATAAATAATTTATACCAATATATTAAAACATTAAATTGTACACCTAGCATTTGTGAGACTGTAGACTTCAGATCATTACTTAATGTTACATAGAAATTGATATTTTAAAACTGCAATACACTTGGGTTTGGGTTTTTGGTTTTCTCTTTTTGGAAGGATATTGATGTGATATTGATGGTATAGACGAGGAAACTCCAATTGTAGATAATTGGCTTTTCTGACACTTAAAGTCTTAGGGCTGTATGGGTCACTGAGAAGTTAACTACATTCATTTATCCAGTTTTATTATATCAAACATCTAAGAACTTACCTAGGAGCAGGGTGTAAGAGAAAGAGCAGGGTTAAAAGATCTAGGGTCAAGCCCTGTCTCAGACACTAGTTAAGAGGGCTTGGACAAGATAACACTCTCTGTATTTCAGTTTCCTTATCTATAAAACAAGATAATACTTGGACCATCTATCCAGAACTCACATGGTTATGAAGAAGCAATACATGTGCTTGTAACTAACAAAGGTGAGTGATAACAACCCAGAAAGGAAAGGTCATTTGTGATAGTGTAGAAACGACTTTTTAACGCTGAACTTTAGAAAAAAACTTTGAACTCTTAGAGAACACTCAAATTCCTTATGAGCTGAGGTTAGAGGAGTGAAGGTAATGGAAAGTGGGGTTAAGAAAATGACCATGGCTTTACTTTTACTGTTGTTTAGTTGTTTTTCAATTGTTAGACTCTTCATGATCCCTTTGGGGTTTTCTTGGCAAAGAGACATGAGTGGTTTGCCACTGTCTTCTTCAGCTCATTTTATAGATGAGGAAACTGAGGCAAGCAGGGATAACTGACTTGTCCAGGGTCACACAGCTAGTGTCTGAGGTCACGTTTGAACTCAGATCTTCTTTACTCCAAGCCTGGTACTCTATCCACTGAACCAACCTATCTGTCCCTGCTAAAATTTGAGGTTCTACTAAACATCTCTATGCTGTGTTTGAGTCAAGAGCTGAAATAAAGTCTCCTGACAAGAGAGACTCACTTTGCCACCAGTCAACCAGCCAAAATTTTGGCAGGATCCTATTCTTGTTGCTTCGGTATGTTATCTACCATTGAATAAAGGAAGGAATTTCTGCTTCTTTAATAGCTACTGGTAATAGCTAATGGCAAAGTACAGAATCGAGGGCATCTCAAAGCCATATTTCACCCGACCTTTACCTTCAGTAACATAACTTTACAATTATCAGGATAAGGATTTTTTCCCTTTTCCTTCATTAGATGACAGGAACCAAAGCAAAAGACTTTTATCCCTGCTATCTTACTTGCCAAGGTCAAAAAACTTAAAGTTTGTGTCCTTGCTCTGGTAAGTAGTTTTCTTTACAGTAAGATATCTCAATTTATGCACTAGGGCAAGTCTGGAGCTAACAGATATCCTCTCTTATAATAAGCTTTTTTCCTGTTATCTGATTGATATATAAACATACACATACACACATATGTGTACATTATATATACATATACACACAAATGTACATATATGTATGTGTGTATGTATATGGGTATATGCATATACACATTCATACACACATACACACACACACACACACACACACACACACACACACACACACTTACTCCCTGGAATGTTTGCTCCAAAATGAACAAACTTGCTTTAATCTTTTTTACATTTATCAGTTACATGTAAACAAAAATTTTAAACTTTCATTTTTTAAACAATTCTAAGTTCCCAATTCTTCCCCTCCCTCCTTCCTCTTCCTTCTCCTTGAGAAGGCAAGTAATTTGATATAGATTATAATTGTACAGTCATGCAGTACATTTCCATATTAGCCAAGTTAAACTTGCTTTAATCTAAAGGTTTCCTATTTTCATTTTCTCCATCATTGAGGTCTGGCTCTCTCTTGGTAGTACCATATCCCTGGCCACCCTTTCCAAATACTACTTGAATGTTCATTCAATAGTTCCCCCCACGCTTGGACACATAGGTAGTGGGAAGGGGTCAGAATACTCTTTGCTATCCCTCCATTGTCAGTCCCAGACAATCTTACCACCATCTTTTAGCAATCTCTCCTCCTTTGAGGTCCAGCTATTTAAATTTACCACCCAATTCAGGTCCTGGTGGCTATTATCTATTGATTCCCCAGAGTAATCTCTTTCTTTACTCACTGAGTTCAGTACCTGGCTCATTCTCTCTCCATCCTAACTCCCTTCCTCATGCTAGAGGACTTTAACATACTTACTGATGTCTCCTCAACACCCCAATCTTCCAGTTCCTCAGTCTACTCAAATCTCATGGCCTCTTCCTCCATATCACCTCAGATGCACACATAACACCCTGACCTGCTCATACTTCCCGTCTCTAACTCAGCTCCATTGTAAGTTAGTCAAATTATACACAATATTTGATGGTCAATTATGTTACCTCTTTTGCTACTGCCAATCACTCTTCAACAAACCAAAATTTTGGATTACTACTGCTTCCTCACTCCTATTCATGAGCTCCTCAACAGTCAGAGAAAATGACTAAATTTCATTGATTGGGACCATGACAAATTTATGTTTCACAATCTCAACTGGATCCTCACTGCAGCAAGACAAACCTTATAAACCTCCCTAATTGATTTTCTGTCCCACTCACCAGAGCAGCCTTTCCATACTTATTCCTTCTTGAGTTCTGCACTCTATGAGCTAAGGAGCATGCCTCATACTTCACAGAATAAGCAGTGGACATTCACTTCCTCTTCTCTCATCCTCCTCATCTTAAATCACATCCCCTCAATTCCTGTCAATCTTAAAGCACTACATAAATGTATTTATTATTTCTTATTATTAAATTAAATTACAATTATTTTTATTATATTTCAACGAAAACAACAATAATACTGCCAACTCAAGGTGATGGGATACTTACTTGTATTATTTGGGTCTAAATTAGTTACATTTGCATTTCCCATTTCTGCAAAAGTATCCGTCATGTCCCCAAAAATAAGCATTATGAGAGGGAGTCCTGCCCCATGTATGACAGCTGCAGTTGTTCCCAGCACCATGTATAACCTATCCAGCCAATCAGAATATCGAAACTGGAGGGGAGAACATATAAAATAGGAAAATTGATTAGCATACTTACAATGATGAAGTCTTAAGTCCTCCACTGAGTTCTAAAAGTGTCCTTCAAGTTTAATTTACTCTCATCATTTTTATTATACTATGTTATAGAAGTGCTTGTCTTATTCGATAAATTAAAAATAAAATCAATTTTAAAAAGTTTAATTTACTTTATCATCTTTTCTCATAGAGCTCAAATGGAATAGTGTGTAGAGAGAAACAGGATTTAAAATGCTCACATCAGCAGTATGTCTCATTGACCTTATGAGCCAGATTCAAAGCTCTTTTTTTTGAAGAAGTATTCCTTTAGAAAAGTAAAAATATTATTCTATTCACTTATTTTAAATGTTCAAAGAAAGGAAAAATGTTTTAGTCCCTCTAACAAAGACACAGTTTATTCTAGGCATCTGACAAGCTATAAAATGGTGGCGCTCATTAAAAAAACCTTTTTAATATAGATTAGACTTTGATTTTAAAATAAAATGGTGTAAATTGAAATATAATTGTTAGAATGACCTTTTCCATATAAGAAAGGGAGTCATACCCTATGTATACATCATTTATGTCTCCACCATCTCTCCTTATTACAGAAGAGCCACATGGAAGAAAGAAAGGGAGGAATGGAAGCTGGGATTACAAACTAAGTAAATAGGTTTAGAAAGCAATTTCCATCTTTTCTTGGATACATCTTAAGTAGTTAAAAAGATCAAAGGAAGGGAAACACCAAGAGAGCAGAGCAGGTTGTTGTGGAACTAAGGGTGAATTCTGATGCTTTATGATACCCTAATCAGATGGCTTCTAGGCTTTGATACAGATAGCAGCAGGTTGCCAGGACAGAAAGAGATCTCAAAGGTCTATCAAAACGATAGCTCCATGACTTAGTAAGACAAACTGATTATTGGGAAGTCAGAATCTTTTTTTCCTTTTGGAGGGGGCAGGGCAGGGCAGTTGGGGTTAAGTGACTTGCCCAAGGTCACATAAGCTAGAAAGTGTTAAGTGTCTGAGACCAGATTTGAACTCAGGTCCATCATGACTTCAGGACTGGTGCTCTATTTGCTGTGCCACCTAGCCACCCCAGGAAACCAGGATTCAAGGAAGGAAATTAGGTAGCAAGGAGTCAAAAACCCAGGGACAAAATTTAGGCAATCAACATAAGGTACTACTGCACAACAATATAGTAGCAATTCCTGATGTTCCTTCACTTATTAGAAGTTTCCTGGTCTTGTATGAACCAATTGCCAAATTGAATTAGTCTGGGTGAACACCTGACTAAAGTATGGAAAAAGAAGGAAGAAGCCAGGGACATTTCTTAAAGTAGGATGAGAAAAATTAAACAGAGGTTTGTTTGCTTTTTTTAGAGGGGGAAGAGGGTGAGGATAGTTGAAATTAGTTGTGAGAAGGGTACTTAGAGTATAACTAGGCATTTGTTTTAATTTTTAAAGTTTTGCTTATTCACCTGCCTCAAAATAGTATTTAAAGTTACATAGCCTTATTAGTTCCCTTATCTGAAAAACTGGTATAATAACTGCACCTACCTCCCAAGGTTGTTAGGAGAATAAGGTGAAATAATAACTGTAAAGCACTACACAAATGCTATTATTGTTATATTTCAATTAAAACAATAACTATACTGTGATCTGAATTTGACCTACATGGTACTGAAGAAAGTATCTTCATAAGAGCAAGCCTCAAAAACTCAAATCTATGAAATGGCAAAAAAAAGTACAACTGAAAATACACAGATCTCCAGGGGTTAGTCTGACACTGCTCTTTCTTAGATACTGTTTGAACTAAAAATAAATCATTGTTTCATTTCATAGGTAGATGTTACCAGTCACAAGCTTTATCCTCATCCCTTTGTCTTTCCATGGGTCTACATATGTCAAAGGGAGATTCAGATGGCAAAGCTCTGGGTCATACTAGTCAGTCAATGAACAGTAGACTGACTGCAAAGTTACACACTTATTTTTGCATATTCTGCTTTTGATAAGGTGTTCTCAAATGGAAAATACAAACTTTGACTCTTAAGTAAATATTTTATCTACCACCACTGAGAGAAGAGAAATGAGAAAGAAATAATTTACTCTCTTTACTTCTCTTGACACAAGAGGCCAAGTCAAGTCAAGTCAATGGATCACCAAACATACTGAGTACATAGTCAATGCCAGGCCCCATGCTAAGCACTGTCTTTCCTATGGCTTGACATAAATTATTAACTGGGGAAAAGAAGCAATATGCCAGCCAAATCCTATCTCTTCTCAGAAGAAGATTAAATTCTGTGCACCAAATGGCTAAAATAAGCCACGATCAAGTTTTCTGACTTAATGAGGACCAGTGGGCATTCTTTGGATGTTCCTGTTTGCATGGGTTTTATGTTCATTGAATCATGAACCTTGCAAGAAGATAGGGTGTCAATATGGCCATTTTAAAGTACACAACTGTAAGGAACAGAAAGGCTGTATAAAGCATGTTTACCTACAAGAAGTAGGTAGTGACTTAGGGAGAAAAAAACCCAAAATATTACTTTCTGTGAGGTAGCTCGATGGCATTATGAATAGAAAACTTGGCCTAGAATCAGGAAAACCTAAGTTCAAACCTACTTAATCATGTGATCCTGTTTAACTTCTGTCTGCCTCAGTTTCCTCATCTGTAAAATGGGAACAATATAGCACTTACCTCTGAGGGCTGTAGTGAGGATAAAATGAAATATTTGAAAAGCAATTCCCAAACCTTAAACCACTATATAAATACTAATTATTATTATTATTACCATTCCATAAGTGTTATGGAAATCCAACACTGTTAAGAGTAGCAAACTGTATAACAAAAATATGTGTATTTTAGGTGGTGTCTTTTTTATTTTAAAATTATCTTTCTGAAGGGAAAATTTAAATTGCCCCCAGGACAATTCCAAGCCAAGAGAAAAATCAATTTTCTCCTTTACTACTCATCACCAACATTTTTCAGGTAGAAAAAAATCCGAAAACCATGTTGGGACTTAGTTAACAAAGTAAGGTTATTTTGACCTTTCAAGAAAACTATTATTATTAATAATAGCATTCGGAAGAACATGAGTCTTCCACGCAAGAACTTCCTTAATAAGTTTTGTTTTGTGTACAGGTTTTCACAAAGTCCTACATGAATTATTTAGGCAAAGACAAAAGTGAAAACAATGACCCCAGGACTATTCCCTTTCCAGGAATTTAGAGTTGGTTGCCTCAGATGACCTGCATCATCCCAACCCTGTGTGACCTCTGCTTTTTAAAAATTTATGTGAATTTTGGCTTATGGAGGGAATAACACACACACTAAATTGGGTATCTTACCCTACAGGAAAGTAGGGGGGAAGGGGATAACAGGGGGGATGATAGAAGGGAGGGCAGATTGGGGGGAAGGGTAGTTAGAAGTACACACTTTTGAAAAAGGAGAGGGTCAAAGGAGAAAATAGAACAAGTTGGGGGTGGGATAGGATGGAGGGAAATATAGTCTTTCACAATATATACTCAATATATCCACTAGTTTTGTGTAATTACACAGGTATAACCTATGTTGTATTGCTTATCTTCCAAGTAAAGGTGGGTGATGAAGGAAGAAGTTATAGAATCTGGAATTTGAAGTTTTAAAATCAAATGTTTTTTTAAAAAAATTATTATTGGAGGGGCGGAGCCAAGATGGCGGAGTAGAAACAGCTATTCCAAGCCACTCTGCCCCCAGATTCCCCCCAAACTATGTAAAAGGGGACTCTGAACAACTTCTGGAGCCCCAGCACCCACAGGATGACACAGAGAAGCTAACCTCCTGCTGAGGACAGCCCAGCAGCCCTGCAGGAAGGACCAGCGCAGCGGTCTGGGACCTGGCAGCGCCCAGCCCAGGTCCGCGTGAGCTGAGGTTTTAGCCCCAGGGCGGCAGGGCCAGCAGCCGGCTGGAGAGACCCCAGAACACCAGCAGCTGTGGCAACTCCAGAATTATCAACATAGACATGCCTAGGACAAAGTGAGAGGTTTGTGTCCTATGGACTTTGGGACCAGTATTTGGGGAATGTGTGGGCTCCCTCCCCTCGGGGCTAGAAGCCACTGAGGAGACATGCCATTTTGTAGTTTTCAGAGGAAGCTCCAGCTCCTGTCCTGCGAACTGTAGGGAGATCCAGCGATCAGTCTTGGGGGGTAATCGCTCTTGTTTTGACCTCCCTGGATCTGGATTGTGATCTAGGGTGGAAGTCGTGGGTGGGTTCACAGCTTGCCAGAAACGGAAGTTGCCCCCCACACATTCGGGACGAAAATTCCTCTATCTGGCCTTAAAGCCATAGTGTGGCAACAAGCCCAAAAATCAAGTAATTAAGTGACAACATGCCAAGGCAAAGGAAACAGAAAAATGCAACCCTAGACTCCTATTTTGGGGGCATAGAGCGGGAAAAGGACTGTGAGGTCAGAAGTCCTGCTCCAAAAGCCCCAGGGGAAAACATGAGTGGGTTGCAGGCCATAGAGGACCTTAAGAAGGACTTTAAAAATCAAATAAGAGAAGTGGAGGAAAAATTGGAAAGAGAAATAAGAAGGATGCAGGAAAAGTATGAAATGAGGGTCAACAGCCTGACTGAGGAAAACAACACCTTAAAAAATAGACTAACTCAAATGGCAAAGGAGGCCCAAAAGGGCAATGAGGAGAAGAATGCCTTAAAAAGTCGAATTTGCCAGATGGAAAAAGAATCTCAAAAGTTCACTGAGGAGATTCATTCCTTCAGAGTTAGACTGGAGCAAATGGAAGCTAATGACTTTATGAGAAATCAAGATGCTGTTAAGCAGATCAAACAAATGAAAGATTAGAAGGCAATGTGAAATATCTCATGGGAAAAACCACTGACCTGGAAAATAGATCCAGGAGAGACAATTTAAAAATTATTGGACTACCTGAAAGCCATGATCAAAGAAAGAACCTAGAAATCACCCTTCAAGAAATTCTCAAGGAAAACTACCCTGATGTTTTAGATCCAGAGGGCAAAATAGAGGTTGAAAGAATCCACCGATCACCTCCTGAAAAAGATCCCAAAAAGAAAACTCCCAGGAATAATATAGCCAGGTTCCAGAATCCCCAGATCAAGGAGAAAACACTACAAGCAGCCAGGAAGAAACAATTTCAATATTGTGGAAACACAATCAGAATAGCCCAGGACCTGGCAGCTTCTACACTGAGGGATCGAAGGGCATGGAATATGATATTCCAGAGGGCAAAAGAACTGGGAATGAACCCAAGGGTCACCTACCCAGCAAAACTGAGTATTTTGTTTCAGGGGAAAATATGGTCATTCAGTGGAATAGAGGACTTTCAAGCATTCTTGAGGAAAAAACCAGAATTGAATAGAAAATTTGACATCCAGACACAAGAAAGAAGAGATGCCTGAGAAGGTAATCAGGGAAAAGAAATCAAAAGGCACTTATAAAAGTTGAACTATTTACATTCCTATATGGAAAAGCAATAACTGTGACTGATGATATCTTTCTCACTATGAAAACAATGGAAGAAGGGTGTGTGGTCATATGAATACATATGTGAATGTGTGTGTGTATGGTTACAGTTATATATGGATAGAGGGCATAGGTTGAATTTGTTGGGAAGGGAGAATACTCAAGGGATGAAATTATGAGGTGAGAGAGGAAAGTGGCAAGAGGAGATGGGGAGAGACAGGGTAGGGTAAACTATCTCATGTAGAAGAAGCAAGGGGAAGTGGTTACAAGGGAGGAGGAGAATAGGAAGGCAAAAAAGGCAAAACCACATTCTCATTAAATTAGGTTCAGGGAGAGAATGGCATACATACTAAATGGGATATCTCAACCTGTAGCAGAATAGGGGGAAGGGGAATAAGAGGAGGGATGATGGATGGGAGGGCATCCTTGGGGGGAGGCGAGGTTGAAAGTACCCACTATAGAAGAGGGACAGAATCATGTAGGGAATGGACCAGGTGGGGGATGGGATGAGTGGGAGGGAATTATAAGCAGCCTTGTACAATATATCTACTATGATAATGTTTTGTATAGCTAGACATGTACAATATATACTGAATTACTTATCTCCCCAGAGGGAATGGGTGACAAGGGAGGAAGGAAATGGATCTGAAATTCGAGGTCTTAACATTAAATGTTTCAAATATATATAAATACTATTATTAATACTCTTTTGCTTACAATTGGGAGATAAGATGTGCAGGCATTGGGACACAAAGATTCACCTTCCTCTAATGGAATAGTCGAAGGGGGTATGGGAGAAGGTATGGGAGAGAGCAGATTGGAGGAAGCGATATCTTGTGGGACTGCTATTCTGGGAGGTTGGGTTGGGGAATAACCGGGGGAAAATGATTGTAACTCAAAATCTGGCGGAAATGAATGATGTAAAACAGAAGTTAATAAAGCATTTGTTTAAAAAAATTATTATTAATTTTTTAACATGCAACTGGGAAATAAGATACACAGGCATGGGGGTATAGAGATCCATCTTGCTGATGGGGAATGGGGGAGGATATAGGAAAGAGCATATATTCAGTGGGATCGTTCTTTTGGGGTAGTGGGTAGAGGTAAGACAGAGAGAAAAATTGTAACTCAAAATCTTGTGGAAATTAATGTTGTAAACTAAAAATAAACTTTTTTTAATTAAAAAAAACAGTGAATAAGAAAAAAATTCCTGTGCTTTTTAATGTTTTAGCATAAAACATTATTTCATCAAAAATGTATGTGAATTTGGCATGTCTATTACATATACCATTTATTGGTCAAAGGATATGAACAGGTAATTTTCTAGGAAGAAATTCAAGTTATCAGCATCTACATAAAAATGCTTGAAATCACTAATAATTAGTGACATGTAAGTTAAAACAACTTTGAATCTTTCAGATAGGCAAAGATGATAAAAGAGGAAAATGGCAATTGTTTGAAGGGTTGTGGGAAACTAGACATACTTATGAATTGGTTCAACCATTTGGGAAAGTAATTTGGAACTATGACCCCAAAGTTAGTAAGCCGAGATCAGATTGACTCAGTTACATCACTACTAGACCTATACTCAAAAAAGGTTTCCTTAATGGAAAAGTATCTATATAAAAATATTTATAGAAGCTCTTTTCATAGTATCCCACAAGATGGAAATCAAGAATGTACCCTTACAGGAGAATAGCTAAAAAATTATGGTCTAAGAATGCAACATTATTGTGCCATAAGAAATGATAAAACAAGCAGTTTCTGAAGAAACGAGGAAGAGCTTTTACTAACTAATGCAGAATGAAATCAGCAGAACTAGGAGAATAATTTATACAATGACAATAATGTTATATTATTTGAAAGACTCTAAAATTCTAATCAGTCCAATTATAAACCACAAGTCCAGAAGGCTGAAGATGAAACATGCTATTTGCCTCATGTCAGAAAGATGATGAACTCAAAATTCAGAGGAACATGGTCTATGTGGGAATTTGTTTTGCTGAACTATGCATGTTTATCATGAGAACTTTATTTTTTGTTTTGCCGTTCAATCTGGGGGAGAACAGTGGGAAGGGCATATTATAAATGCATATATAAATATATTTATGCATAAATACATATATATAAATTTATAGATAAATTCTTACCTTTTATTGAACAAATAATAATAATTATTTTTATTATGTAGCTCATAAACCCCTTTGTTTTCCCCCATTTTATTCTGAGTATAATATAAAAGAAGAAAATTCAGCATCCAGATTAGAAATTAAAACTTTTAAATAGACCAATATGTCAAAAAGATTTCTTTTATAGAGACTGAAATATAATAACTCCAAAACTATGACTTAGGAATTTCAGAGTGAAGCAGACAAGTAATTTAATACTATCATCTCCCCATAGATTCTAAAGGGATAGAAATACAATGCAGTCATTGAAGCATCAATATGTCTATCATAGGATAATGGAAATATCAGCAGGGAAAAGTACTAACTTCCAGGGTTTGATTAATTTGGTTATCTCCTAAACTCCAATTACCTGTACACACATTTAGTAAGATGCCCTTAAAGAGAACCTATATTACTTCTGAATTCTTCATTAAAGTTGAGTGATGACACTGCCACGTGAAGTCTTCCCTGTCTGACTGATTAGGCTCTAAGTTATGATTCCCATTCATTATTTGACCCTTCAGTATCCCCAATATAGCAAGGATCAAGGTAGGAGGCATGCCAGCAACACTTATAAAATTCCTGATCTCATCTTGAGGAGATCGTTGGCTCATAGATTTATAGATGGGAATGCTCTTGTTTCATATGGTCTCAACCCCTCATTCTGTAGCTGAGGAAATAGGTCAAGAGCTAGATGATTTGCCCAAGATAACCCAATAAATGGCAGTTAGGATTTGAACTCAGGTCCCATAACTCTAAGTTCATCACTTTTTGTACTGCAACACGCTACCTGCTAGGACAAGATAAAGTTATTCTTTATTAACCCTACAAACTCCCTATAGCATTGGGATAAAGAAGTTACATGGCCTTTGTAAATTCCAGATATTCTGGGCTGTTCAGCATATAACTTTGTTAATGGAGGGAAGCAATGATAAAGTCCAAACAGTGAATAATCATGGATATTTCTCATTAATATGAATAACAAGGACTGGGACTCCAACCTAGCAAAGTCTCAAAGCTGCTGCACAAAAAGGAAACCCTACCAATCCCTTTGCCTTCATGAGACATTCTTTCTTTCTTCCCTAGACTCTTGCTTGGACAGATTCAGCTAAAGATTAAAGACCTAGAATCAGAAGACCACCTAGTCTCACCTCTTCATTTCGCCAAAGAGGAAAATGAAATTCAGAGAGATGAAGAACCATACAGGTAGTAAGTAGCAGAGCTGGGATGACTAATGATGCACAAAATTAAGAAAGAAGGCATAGCTAACTGAATCACAAGGAATCAATAGGTACAGTGGTTAGAGTGCCAGACTCAAGATAATAATAACACCTTAATTAGTATATTGGCCAATAGCCTTATAAAGATCATGTCATCCCCTTGCTTCATGATCTCCTGTGGCTCCCTATTACTTCCATGATCAAATATAAAATGCTGTGTTTGGCTCTTAAAATTCTCCATGACCTTCCCTTCCAGTCTTATACCTTACTCTGATCCACACACTCCATGAATCAGTGACATGGGCTTTCTTTTTTTTTTTCCTGATAGAAAATTCCTTTTATTACCAATAAACAGGGCTACCTGAGTGCATTTCCAGATTGGTTTCAGTTGGGGAGACCCGAATTGGTTGCTCAGAACACCAAATGGATAAATAATTGGATAAATTAGCAGCAATTGTGCGGCTGTGCGGTTTGTTGATTCTGATGTTGAATTGCTGGAGCATAGCGCAGAACTCGGTGAGTGGTGGTGGTGGTGGGGTTCTGTTGTGTTCAATTCTTTCCCCCGACACTGGTTTTTTGCTGTTCCTTACATCCCACTTCATATTCCAAACCCTTTGCAATTTCACTGGCTGTCCCTTGTGCCTGGAATTCTCTCTCTCCTCATTTCTGCCTCCCGGTTTGTTTGTTTGTTTTTCAAATCTCAACTAAAATCCTACCTTCTGCAAGAAGCCTTTCTCAATTCTCCTTAATTCTAGTATTACCCTCTGAGATTATGTCCAATTTATTTTGTTCGTATATAGATGTTTACATATTGTCTTTCCCTTTAGACTGTGAGCTCCTGAAGGTAGGAACGGTTTTTTGCTTTTTTTTTTGTATCCCCAGAATAATAAAATATCTAGCATAGTAGGTACTTAATAAAAGCTTGATATAACTCAGTGAATAAGATAATGTGTAAGGTACTTAGCAAAACTTAAAGGGCAATAGAACTGTTAGCTATGATTATGACTTTGGTCACACTACTCTATATTCTGTCATTTTTATATATCTTACCAGAGGTTAAATAAAATCAATAAACAAACATTTATTAAGTACTTAAAATAAGTATTGAGAAGAAACATTTATTAAGTACTTAAAATTCAACAAACATTTATTAAGTACTTAAAATAAGTATTGAGAAGACAAATACAAGAGAAAAAGTCTCTGACCTCTAAAAGTTTACCTTCCCTTCTGATTCTGTACTGACAACTTCTAATACAATACAATGTCTAGTTAAATGCTAGCATAAGTGTGATAAGCAGGCAAAGAAGAAAATCTGTTTGGAAATCTGTTTTCTATTTTGAATCACAAAGAGACCAATAACTCACCATAGCAAATGCCCCAACAGTTGGCTGGATTTCTTTTTTCTTGTTTTTCTTGCTATTAAAAAAAAAAAAAAACCAGGACCAGAGAAGACATTGATCATTTTACACTTATGGAAGAGAGAATATACAGTTCAAAATTTAATTACCCAAGTAGCCTGCTCATAGCAGAAAATTAATTTGTGGCTTAATGACATTAAAAAACCACTGATTTCTTTACCAGCAGTTGATGCCAGAATAGTTGTTTCTACTTTGTTTATTTAAAAGAGAACATTCAGAACTCCCAGTATATTTGTCATGTACATTCACCACAGAAGATTTCCCACATATCCTGCTTGGAAGTTAACATTCTATGACATATCACCAAAATGGGTGAAACCTCAAGAAGCAGATTTTACTACTAAACAGATATGTTTAAAGTACATTGAAAGTTTATTTTAACTTAAAATCAATTAAAAAGCCAAAATTAGCTCATAAATCACACAGCAAACAAAAGCATCATGCCTTAAAGATTTAATTTTCTAAAAATGCGAAACAAAGATTATATAATAACAGCAAAACCATAACTTCACATTTATTTAGCCCTTCGAGGTTAAGAAAATACTTTCCTCCCAATTCTGTGAGGTAGATCACATCGGTATTATTATCTCCTTCTTATGGAAACAGAGACTTTTCGAAGCAAAGTGATTTGTCAAATTAGCAAGTATCTGAAGCAGCAATCAAACCCACGTGTACCGACTCCAAGTCCAGTGGAGCACATTTACAATCATTTTATCACCTTAGGTTTTTCTAATGTCATATCCCATACCTTATTAGCAGCAGAAATTTTTTTTTCATATAAACAAATTTTTGGTCAAACTATATCAATAGAAAACATTTATAGCATTTTAAAAGGGTGAATCTTTTGATCTTAATTCAATATCCCTATAGATTAGAGGGAGAAGAGATGTGTAATAAAGCTAATTTTTGCTTTAGAATTTTGTTTTTACTTTACAGCATCTCAAATTACTCTTTTTCTCTAGTACCCTAATAATAAACTTTCAGAATCACCTCCAAACATCCTCTCCGGTCCTGCCTCACTTCTCATCCTTCATCTCACCAATGTTTGGCCTTAAAAGCACGAATACACTTAAAAGCAAATTCTGGGCTTTCTCCCTCCTTCCCCTTTAAGGATTTCTTCCACAGAAGACAAAGATATTAGTCACCGGTATAAAAGTGAATGCTGGAGTTTTCCTTAATTATATCATCTCCTTAGTAGATCTGAATTTCTGGCAGCCCGTGACTGCATATTTGTAGCAAGGGGCAGTTTTGCTCCTGATCAGACAGGAAACTACAAGTTTACTGCTAAAGTAATGCTGAGAAAGTTAAACACGCTAACAAATACTCAGACAGAGCCTGCCCTCGTTTCCAGAATCACATGTACCTTACATGAACCTCTTTCCAACCACAGGAAACTATTTGCAAAGGATGTTAACTGTGGTGGATACTTTTTGGGGGGAGGCGGGGAAGGAAGGAGAACCAAGTTTATCTTAAGAATGAAAAACAAAACCAAACCCTACAACCTTTTGCTATCTGATTTCGAGTCCATCGTCTCTTCCATGGGGCTTCCCGCCGATCCATTGCTACCGCCTTCCCAACTCATCTCAACCTTAAAAAAATACAGCGAGAAAATAAGATTAAAACTAATTCCTTTTTCGTTTTAGACTGACGCGAAGCATCCAGCCCGTGGGATAAGGACAGAAAAGGATGCCTCTCGCCCAACAGGGAGTGGGATGGAACGGTGATGCGCGCCCACCCTGGTCCTGGGCCGAAGCACACACTCTGTGTGTGTGTGTGTGTGTGTGTGTGTGTGTGCGCGCGCGCGCGCGCGCGCTACGCTCCAGCCTTCCCCTGATCCTCTAAGAGAATAGCGATGTCAGAAGGAAAGTTCAGCCCCTTCTTGGTGCCGCTAAGGGCATGGGCTGAGGGCAGAGGCTGAGGACTGGGGCTGAGGACAGGGGAAAGCCTTCAGCAGCACGCTTGGGACTAGAACCCAGGGCTGCCCTCCACACCCTTCGCCCAGGCCAGGGCAGCCCTTCAGTTGCAGTGTCCAGGGGCTGCTGAACGGGGGCGTTCCATTTGGGGCTCCCTTTGGTCCTCAGTTTTCCTACCTGTGAAGTTATCTCTGCCTCTGTAAACGCTAGGAGCCTAGTAAGTCCCAACTTCACCCTTCCCCTCTGAACCTCAGCTGGCTGGTTGGAAAGGGGGCTGGACTTTGCTCACAGCCGCTTCACCTTCCCTTTCCCCCACCACTCGTGTTGTTAGCGGAGGCGCTGTTGAAGATTCCCCATTCTCCTCTTCCTCCTCCTCCCCCTCTGTCCGACTTTTCCAGGGGCTTTGGGTGTCTCGGTCCCCAAGAAAGCAGCATTCCACAGGTACAGAAGCCACCGCTCCAAGGCACAGGCGAGCGGCCGCTCCCCATGAGTGCACTCCGAGAGACTCAGGCCAGCGGCCGACGGTGGAACCTGAATGACTCCAGAGGCAGACCTCTGCCTCTGGCGCCGCTGCCACTGCCGCTGCCGTCCTCTCTCCCTGCACCTTTAAAACCTCGGGACTGGAGGGCCTGCCGGTCCTCTCGCCAGGCTGCCCATCCTCGGGCTGGAGGCTGTGCCATTGAACTCTGTCCCTTCCTTCTATCAGCTCGCAGGCTCTCCGGTTGATTGCCCATCCTTGGGCCGTGTGCACTCACCTGGGGTCCGCTCTCTCCAGCACTCTGTGGAAGCCTGATGTTGGAAGAGGAAAGAGAGCAAAAGCGAGCGCTGGAGACTTATCCTGTATTCTGGGAGGCAAGCCTTCTTTCTAGACACTGAGCAAATGAGCCCGAGCTTCTCGTGGAGAAACTCTTGAACCTTTGGTAGGCTGTCCACACCCTCTTTATTTAGCTTAGCCAATCAGCCCTACAGCTCAGCAGGTACCTTGGTGTGAATACTCCAGTTTATTAAAGATTGGCATTTAGAGAAGAAAAAAAAAAGATTATAAAAGGCATACGCAGCCATCCCCTTGGTCATCTTGATCAGAGTGTCCTATTTTGCGAAAGGAGAAGCAGAAATATTTCCTGAGCCTTAGAGCACAAGCAATATTTAGTGAATGCATCTTTTCAAAAGACATTACTTTGTAAATTTAAATTTTACTTTATTTTAGCTACAGTACACGTGTGCTGAGGTGTTATGCGTTTTGAGTAGGGGAGTTAGATTCGAAGATCTAGACTTGCTGGGATTCTTAACCTTTTTTAATATCACAGACATTTTGGTATTCTGCAGAAGCCTATGAACCCCCTTCTCAGAATAATGTTTTAAATGTTTCAAATAAAATATATAGGATTACAAAGGAGATTACTTATATTGAAATACTGGTGTGAAAACATTTTTTTAAATTGTATCCGAGTTCATGGAACCCCAGGTTAAGAATTTTCCCTCTAGAAGCTTTACCACGATAAGGGAGATATGGCTAAAATGCAAGAAGGAACATAGGAAATCCTAGGTTCAGATTCTGCCTTGAGTATTTAGCAGCTGTCTGGCTATGAGAATGTCACTTAAGCTTTTGGGGCCTCAGCTTCTTTACCTGTAAAGTGAGTATAACTTCCTTCCCCCAGAACCTACCTCTCAGGGTTAGGCAATTCACAGGAGATTGTGTGAAGAACTCTTTGCAAACCCTAAAGCACTAGCAGGAATCATTAACTAATTAAGTATCTGTCATAATCTACATAAATGTACAATGTCAGTTATTTTGAAAAAGTTTTTGCCTTGGTGATAATATACCCAAAAGACAAATTTCACTAATTACCTGACTGTCCCATAAAGGAACAAAATGGAACCAAATGCAACTTTACTTCTAAATGCAGTAAAATTCTTTAAGCAAAAGCAACTCCCCATTGAATGTTAAGCACTATGCAGTTGCATAGACAATGTTTTCAGTATGAGCATATTTTTTTTTGGTCAAACTATACCGATTGAAAACATATCTACAGCATTTTAAAAGGGTGAATCTTTTGATCTTATTCTAATATCCCCATAGACTGGAGGGAGGAGAGATGTGTAATAAAGCTAATCTTTGCATTAGAATGTTGTTTTTACCTTTACAGTGTCTGAAGTTACTGTTTTTTTAGTTAGGTGGCACAGAGAATAGAGTGCTGGCCCTGGAGTTAAAATCTGGCCTCAGACATCTACTAGCTATGTAATCCTGGGCAAGTCACTTAGCCCTATTTGCCTCAGTTTCCTCTCTTATAAAATGAGCTGGAGTAGGAAATGGCAAACCATTTTGCCAAGAATCTTTGCCAAGAAAACTCCAAATGAGGCCACAAAGAGTTGAACGCAAATGAAAGACAATTATGTATGACATATGAAGACTAGCACTGCTATATCCTTTTTAGGACTAGACCCCAAGAACTAAAATCTTTGAAACAAAAGCTAGAAAGCAGTTCATTTACATCATTTTTTCTGTCAGTTTACAGAAAAATATTATGCTGAATTATATTCTTTCAGAGGTCACAGTGGGAAACAGAATGGTACAGTAGACAGTGTACTGGATTGGACAAGGGTTCGAATCTCCCTGGCTCTGCTACGTATTACCTTTGTGACCTTGGACAAATCACTTAGTGCCTCTAAGCTCCTGTTTAGTAGGGGGATCAGAGTAATTGGGTTTAAAGGTTCCTTCCAGCTCAAAATCTGTCATATGGTATGGTATTAACTTCCTATAACTCTCCCCTTTCCAAAATAATCTTTTTTTTTAATTGGAAGTGGATTTTATTGCCTCAGGACTGCAGGGGTTACATACCCAAATCAGACAGCAAGCTGGCAGTGTGGCAGTTTTTAAAGAGATTCAATATTCAGGTTACGTAAGCCTAAACTACAATCAGTAACTGATCAGTGTACATTTAAATTTCCTGCTCCTGAAGTTTACCCTAGGCTGAGGGACAGAAAACTCAGAATGGCTGGAGATGGGGAACTCTGGGTAGGGGAGGGTGGGGAAGCAAGGGAAAGAACGGAGCAGGGATTTTACTCTAGACTGAAACTCCTGCCCACAGATCAATTAGGGGAAGGGAAAGGTGGAGTTGTGCTCAACACTTGCAGTATTTTCTCCTTTACATGATAGCTCTGGAATTTGGCTACAACATTTCAGGGAGTTTTCAATTTGGGATCTCTTTCAGGAGGTATCTGGTAGATTCTCTCGATTTCTATTTCACCCTCTGGTTCTAGGATCTCAGGGCAGTTTTCCTTGATGAGCTCTTGGATGATGTTGTACAGGCTCATTTTTTCATCATGACTTTCCAGTAGACCAATAATTCTCAGATAATCTCTCCTGGATCTCTTTTCCAGGTCAGTTATTTTTCCATTGCAATATTTTACCTCTTTTTCTAATTTTTCATTCTTGATGTTTTGTTTGACTGATTCTTGGCTCCTCCTAGAGTTATTCACTTCAATTTGGTTGATTCTAATTTTTAACAAATTATTTTCCTTGGTTAGTTTTTTAAGCTCCTTTTCCATATGTTCAGATTTCATTTTGAGTTCATACATTTTTCTTTTTAAGGAGCTGCTTTCTTCATTGAAAAGTTTTTCTATTTTTGCAATTTTGATTTTAAAAGAATTAGTCATTTTATCTTCTACCTCTCTAATTTGGTTTTCAAAGTCCTTCTTGAACTCTTCTTTTTTTTAATTAAACAAATGCTTTATTAACTTCTGGTTTACATCATTCATTTCCAACAGATTATGAGTTACATTTTTCCCTACCCACCACCCCAGAATAGCAGTCCCACTAGATATCCCCTCATCCAATCTGCTCTCTCCCATATCCCCTTCGACTTTGCCATTATGGCAAGGTGAATCTCTGAGCCCTAATGCCTGGACATCTTATGAAACATTTAATTTTAAAACTTTGATTTTCAGATCCATTCCCTTCCTCCCTTGTCACCCACTCCCTCTGAAAAGATAAGCAATTCAGTATGTGTTGTACATGTATAGCTATGCAAAACATTACCATAGTAGATATATTGTAAAAGACTGCTTATATTTCCCTCCCACCTGTCTCACCTCCCACCTGGTCCATTCCCTACTTTGATCCTGTCCCTCTTTGATCGTGGGTACTTCTAACTTCCCCTCTCCCCAGAATGCCCTCCCCTCCATCATCCCCCCTCTCAACCCCCTTTCCCCTACTCAGGAGAGTGAGTGAGGGTAAGATATTCCATTTAGTATGTATGTGATTCTCTCCTTGAGCCAACTTCAATGAGAACATGCTTTTGCCTTTTTGCCTTCCTGTTCTTTCCCTCCCCTGCAACTACTTCCCCTTGCCTCTTCTACATGAGATAGTTTACCCTACCCTGTCTCTCTCCATCTCCTCTTGCCACTTTCCTCTCTCACCTCTTGACTTCACCCCTTAAGAATCATCCCTTCCTTGGGGTGGCTAGGTGGTGCAGCAAGCAGAGCACCGGCCCTGGAGCCAGAAGGACCCGAGCCCGGATCCGGCCCCAGACACCCAACACACAAACAAAAACCCAGCTGTGTGACCCCAGGCAAGTCACCCAACCCCAATTGCCCTCCAAAAAAAAAGAATCATCCCTTCCCATCAAATTCAACCTGTGCCCTCTATCCATGTATACCTGTGAACATATGCCATGTACCCTTCTTCAATTATTTTCATAATGAGAAAGGTTTCATCAAACACAGATATTGTTTTTCCATGTAGGAATGTAAATAGTTCAACTTTGATAAGTGCCTTTTGATTTCTTTTCCTTGATTACCTTCTCAAGCATCTCTTGCTTTTTGTGTCTGAATATCAAATTTTCTATTCAACTCTAGTTTTTTCATCAAGAATGCTTGAAAGTCCTCTATTCCACTGAATGACCATATTTTCCCCTGAAACAAGATACTCAGTTTTGCTGGGTAGGTGACCCTTGGGTTCATTTCCAGCTCTTTTGCCCTCTGGAATATCATATTTCATGCTCTTCGATCCCTCAATGTAGAAGCTGCCAGGTCCTGTGCTATTCTGATTGTGTTTCCACAATGCTGAAATTGTTTCTTCCTGGCTGCTTGTAGTATTTTCTCCTTGATCTGGGAGTTCTGGAGCCTGGCTATAATATTCCTAGGAGTTTTCTTTTTGTGATCTTTTTCAGGAGGTGATTGGTGGATTCTTTCAACCTCTATTTCCCCCACTGGGTCTAAAACATCAGGGCAGTTTTCCTTGAGAATTTCTTTAAGGATGATTTCTAGGTTCTTTCTTTGATCATGGCTTTCAGGTAGTGCAATAATTTTTAAATTATCTCTCCTGGATCTATTTTCCAGGTCAGTGGTTTTTCCCATGAGATATTTCACATTGTCTTCTATTCTTTCATTTGTTTGGATCTGTTTAATAGTATCTTGATTTCTCATAAAGTCACTAGCTTCCATTTGCTCCAGTCTAACTCTGAAGGAATGAATCTCCTCAGTGAGATTTTGAGATTCTTTTTCCATCTGGCAAATTCGACTTTTTAAGGCATTCTTCTCCTCATTACCTTTCTGAGCCTCTTTTGCCATTTGAGTTAGTCTATTTTTTAAGGTGTTATTTTCCTCAGTCAGGCTGTTGACTGTCATTTCATACTTTTCTTGCATCTTTTTCATTTCTCTTCCTAAATTTTCCCCCACTTCTCTTATCTGCTTCTTAAGGTCCTCTATGGCCTATAGCCAGCTTGTATTTTCATTTGGGGCTTTTGGTGCAGGAGTTCTGACCTCACAGTCCTCCTCCATGCTTTGAGCCTCTTTGCCCCTAAAATAGGAGTCCAGTGTTGAACTTTTCTGTTTATTTTGTTTCTTTGCCTAGGCATGTTGCCACTTAATTACTTGATTTTTGGGCTTGTTGCCACAGTAGGACTCTGCCACCAGACAGGGGAGCTTCCAACCAAACATGGGGTCTTCACAACTTCCGCCAGTTGGGTGGCCCTCTGTAAAGCCTCCACCCACTCTGGCAAGTTGGATACCCACCCCAAACTTCCCCCCCCAGACCACAATCCAGATCCAGGCAGTTTAAAGCAAGAGCAATTAACCCCCAGACTGATTGCTGGATCTCCCTACAGTTCGCAGACCAGGAGCTAGAGCCACTGCTGAAGCTGCAAAATGGCTTCTGTGCTGCATTTCTTCAGCAGCTTTTCGCCCCCAGGGGAGGAAGCCACGTGTTCCCCAAATACTGGTCCCAAAGTCCATAGGGCACTAACCTCTCACTTTGTCCTAGGCATATCTGTGCTGATAATTCTGGAATCGCCACAATTGCTGGTGTTCTGGGGTCCCTCCAGCTGGCTGAAGGCCCGGCCACCCTGGGGCTAAAACCACTGACCTGGGCTCCGCTCTGCGGCTGCTGCGCTGTTGGTTCCCAGCTTGCTGTGCTGCCTGCTCTCAGAGCGCTGCACTGGCCGCTCCCTGCAGGGCTGCTGGGTTGTCCTCAGCAGGGGGTTAGCTTCTCTGTGCCGTTCTGTGGGTGCTGGGGCTCCAGAAGTTGTTCAGAGTCCCCTTTCACATTGTTTGAAATTTGTGTGGGGCAGAGCACATTGGAAATGCTGTTTCTACTCCGCCATCTTGGCTCCGCCCCCCTCCAAAATAATCTTTATTGACTTTTCTTTATGGTTAATTTCCTCTACCTTTATTTAATTATTTTTTCACCAATTTGGGCTACTAGGACTTTTTTTTTCAAACATTAATTGGTAATTTAAAAAATTAAATATCTTTGTTTTCCTCAGAATTAAATATGCTATCTCTGGAGAGTCTCTTCAAATTAAAACCTGCTTACTGATATGATATCAACACATGACAGGAGTGAACATAGCACATCTAAAAGTCATCTCAAGTTATCTCCTTTCTTCTAGTTTCTCTGCTTAAGTTTCACCAAGAGATTAAAATACAATATTCTAGGTGTAATGACCCTAAGGGAATGAATAATAATTTTTTTCTGTCTTCTATGTATTGTTTCTACCTCCTTACCAGAGATCTTCTCCAACTTTCATTTGTTAAGTTTTGTTTTGTTTTGTTTTCAGTCATGCCTTCATCATCCTCTTTGGGTTTACTTGGCAGAGATACTGGAGTGGTTTGTTGTGAGTTCCTCCAGTTCACTTTACAGACTACGAAACTGAGGCAAACAGGATTGAGGGACTTGCTCAGGATCACAAAGCTAGTAGGTGTCTGAAGCAAGATTTGAACTCAGAGACTTCCCTGACTATTCACTGTACCACCTAATTGTACAACTTTCTCGGCCGACTTTAAACTTGATTTGTAATCTTCTTCTTGACTTCCGCTATCATTCTGCTTCAACATTTCTAATTGGACTTCATAAATCTCCAATTATGTCACATATGAATCACTTATCAACAAGGACACATACCATTATGTTTATTGTCCAGTCTCCAAACCTTTGATCATGCTGTGCCCCTCCCTCAAATGCTCATTCCACTTCTGCCTCCCCAACTCCTACCCACTTTTCAAGGACTAAGTTCAAATTCCACATCTTCCCCTGAGCATTGCAAGTAAATGTTGCTTATTCCCTGTTCTGAATAACTGAACCCTGGATTCTCTGACCAGCATGACATTTTGTCACCGTAACTGATATTCAAATGGCTCCTTTCCTCATTACAACCTCATGTGGTGAGATAGTGCAAATAGCAAAGGCCACTGACATTAGCCATACAAGTGATACATAATATTTTATGGCATTATTTCATTTGATCATAACAACCCATCCCCTGAACTTCCCTCTTTCTGTCAAGGGCACCACCATCTTTTATAAACTCAGACTCATCTTCTACTCTTTATTCAGCATATCTAATGCATTACCAAGTCTTGCCTATTCTATCTTTATCACATCTTTCTAGTCCATCCTCTTCTCTCCATTCCTAAGACCATCACTCTGGTGGCAAGTGCCTTGTAACTTGACAGGTCTCCTTGTCTCAAGTCTGTCTCCATTTATAACTCTTCTCAACAGGACTGTCAGTGATATTTCTGAAGCACAAGTCTGACTGTATCACTCCCCTGCTCAGTAAACGATAGTGTTTCCCTCTTACCTTTTGGATCAAATATTAGTGGCTACTTGGTCCAATCTATACTCATATGCATTCCCCAATCTAACATACCTAATAGGTCATCATCTAGTCTCTGCTTGAAGACCTCCAAGGCGGAGAAACCTGTCCCTTCTTGATGCAGCTCATTCTGCTTTTGTATAGTTGTAATTATTAGGATATTTTTCTTGATATCAAACCCAAATTAGCTTCATTGCAACTTCTCCATTGCCCCTGGTTCTGTCCTCTGGAGTCAAACATAATAAATTCAATCTATCTTTTACACAAAATCCCTTCAAATATTTGAACATGGCTATTTTGTTCTTGTGACTCTTTTTTTCCAGGTATTAACTAGACCCATTTCCTTCAACTGTTCCTCATATCACCCTCTAATTTCTGTTCTATTTACTTGTGTCTATTTGTTTTTCCCCAATTAGATAAGGTCCTTTTCTTACTCATCATTGTATCTCCTGAGTATCTATTTCTAGCATAAAGGACATAGCTAATAAATGTCCATTGAAAAATGGATTGAAAGACACACACTTTGGTTCTAATTTCTCATAAATCATTCTTTTGCAAGTCTGTCCAAGATAGATACTCAGATATCCAAGAAATATGAACTCAGTCAATTTATGCTATTGTCCAGAAAATAGGCATTCTCATGCATTTGCCTTTTCCTCTTTTCTTGTTAAACCAATTGTTAGGCCAATCATTTTTCAGTGACTATAGGCTTCATTAAGGAGATCCCCACAATGGCACTACTTAAAAGAACCTTCCCATTATAGGGAATCCCTCTTTCATTTGACCTCTGAAAGGAGATGCAAAGAGTAAGAGGGGGGGTGTTTAAGTGGGCTACAGCATGTTTCCATGGTTGAATTGCATGTAAGAAGCAGCATGATGGCTATTGTAGAGGAAATATATGATCAGAAAAGGAAATAGACCAATTTTGCTGCGAGAAAGGGATAAAAGACAGACCACTTGATTGCATCAATGGTAGATAAATAGATGGATGGTAAATGAATATGTAGATATAAATAAATGATATATCAATATATGTCAGATTGATGATAGATGATCAATCGATGGACAAATAAATGAAAGGTAGATAGATAATCTATTGATACATAAATGAAAGATAAAGGATAGCTGATAGATCAATATATATTTAGAGATAGATATTAGATTGATAGATTACAGATTAAGGATAAAAGATAGATGATAGAGAGAGAGAGATAATAGATAGATAGAAATAGATGAATAGATGATGGTTTGATGATAGATTGCTAGTTGACAGATTGATAAGTAACACATTGACATATAGATACAGGTAGATAGATGATAGCTTAAAAGATAAGTTAGGGATAGATAAAAGAAAGAAAAAGATGGTGGGTGGGTAGATGGAAGGATGGAAAAAGTCTGTATAAAGTACTCAGCATATGCCAGGTACTGTACTAAGTGTTGGGAATGCAAATTCAAACAAATAAGACAGCAGCTGCCCTCAAGGATCTTACAGTCTAATAAGAGAGGACAACACATAAGACAGAGAGAGAAAGGAAAGGGAGAATTACATGTGGTGAGGAATTCTTTGGAGACAGCTAAGAAAACAAATGGTGGCCTGATTGTAGGTAAGACAAGACAAAAGCTTACTTCTCAGACCTGGGAGATCCTGGAGACAAAGTCCAAGGTTGCAGTAAAGGAAGTTAAGATTGATGGCCTGAAGGGGCGGCTAGGTGTCGCAGTGAATAGAGCGCCGGCCCTGGAATCAGAAGGACCTGAGTTCGGAGCCGGCCTCAGACACTTAATCCGCACAAACAAAAACCTAGCCGTGTAACCTTGGGCAAGTTACTTAACCCCAATTGCCCTAAAGGGGCGGCTAGGTGGCGCAGTGAGTAAGAGCGCCGGCCTCGGAGTTTGGATGACCCGAGATCAGATCCGGCCTCAGAAAATGAGCACCCACGCATAAATCAAATGACTAGCCGTGTAACCTTGAGCAAGTTACTTAACCCCAATTGCTTTAAAAAAATATATATATATATATATAAAAAGATTGATGGCCTGAAAGTACATAGCCACAGAATGTAAAAAGGCCTAAAGAAGGTCTTTAATGCTCTGGGCAGACCTTCTATGAAAAATTTATGGGAGATCTTGGACAAGAACACACAGGGATGGGAAGGTATAGATGGGTGTGGAGCTCTACTGCCAGAAGTGTTAACCATGTTACGAGATCATAGATCCATTGATGCATTTAGTATATGCTTAACTCATTATTTTAGTGAAAGGATGATGCTGAACAAGTTCAAGGCTAGACATGGTAGAGGATGTGGGTAGATAGAATTACCCAACTTCATGCAGTTACATCACATTTCCCAAAGTAGGTATGTCTGTACAAGGCTAAGTATCTTTCCATAAACATGAGGCATCAGCCTTGAAATCGGCCTGTTTTATCTGATAAACAACCTTGGAGAAAATTATGTCTTTGTTCATGGAAAACTAGATGTCCTCTTTGTAACACTGATGAAAAAAAACCACATGACTATCAATTAGATGTGGAAATAAGACAGTTGAGGAGTGGAAGTATGCTAAGTTTGAACTAAAAACAACTTTCTTAAAATGACTAGAATTCCCACCTAAGTTCCCTCTTTTTTATGGCTCTTAAGTTTAGAATTGGAAGGGAACTTCCTATTGTTCAGCTGTTTCAGTTGTACCCCACTCTTTGGGGTCTTCTTGGCATAGATACTGAAGTGGTTTGCCATTTCTTTCTCCAGCTCATTTTACAGATGAAGGTAGTGAGGTAGCTTTGCCCAAGGTCACACAGCTAGTAAGTGTCTGAAGTCATATCTGAACTTAGGTCTTCCTGACTACAGACCCAGCACTCTAGGGAATTTAGAGGTCAACTAATCCAAACTTTTCATTTTACAGATGAGGAAACTGAGTCGCATAGAGGCTAAAGTTCATACTACTAATGAGCAATAGATCAGAACTTGGTCCCAGATTCTACATCTCAAAATCCTGAGCTCTTTCCATGGCATTATGCTAAAGTAGTCCTTGGATGAATTGGTGAACAGACCTACTGATACCTAATATCAAAACAATTCAATACATTATACATCTAATTGCTTATTTAGGCTAAATGAGTTCCCTGGATGGGACAGAATAAAGCAATATATAGCCAGCATTTATATAGAACTTTAAGATTTGCAAATCACTTTTCCATATATTGTCCCAACTCTTCATTTTATAGAAGAGAAAAATAGACAAGTAAAATGTCTTGCCCAGAGTCACACAGTCTGAGGTAGGATTTGGAACTCAGTTCTTCCTGACACCAACTCTAGCACTCTATCCAGTGGACCACCAAGCTACAAGGAGAAGTACAGTGTTCCAGAAGATCAGAAAATTTAATAGTTTTTGTTAAAATTTTTAAATTTAATATTTTATTAATAATTGAGTAAGTTTTCACTCTTTCCTAAACATCATAGAATCAATCAGTGATAGGATCTAGTAGCATATATTTTATACTTAACCTTCTAAAGAAAAAAAGATACTTTTTCATTTTCTTTTTGGAATATATAGCCCCTGTCCCAAAGCCCATTTTTATGGATTTTCTCCTCATTGACCCCTGCATGGGGCTGAGCAGAGACTTCCAGAGAGGGAGAGCTTGAAGTTTCTTCAGTCTTCTTTGGAACTCTTCAAGCTTCAAGTGGAAAAATGGAAAAGCCTAACCCCAATTCAAGAGAGGGCTTTAGGACAGGGGCTACCTAAAGTAAAACTGTATTGATATACTTTGTTTTTACCTCACCTCAATGTCCAAATGAGTACTTCCAACTGAAAAACAACTGAATAACCAAAATAAACTATTCCTCCAAAGTAGTCACCTTGGAAAGTGGTACTTAAATTGTAGTAATGTTGTTGTGGCACATCCTGGAATTCCCTTAAGAGCCCAGGACACAGTCTTTTGGATATCCCTGATGGTGGCAAATCTTTTCCTTTAAGAGTAGAATAGATTTTTTAAAAAATTAAATCATTAAATTATACCCAAGTTTGGGTATAATGACTTTAATCTGCTATAAAAATGGGTTTTATTTCATTTTGTAGCAGGTATTCCCTGACACAGAATCATGACATCTCAATTGTAAGGCCAGCTCAAAGGCTATCTTCTCCAACCTGTACCACTAATGGTAATGGCTAGAGCATTAAAGTAGCTGGTAGATTAAGTAGTTGACATGTTTCTGTTTCTGCTTATTCTGGTTTGAGAAAATGTTGAAATGTAGCTGGAGAGGAGAACCCTATGAACAATAATGATTTGGATGTATTGGGGATATTTTTAGGTTTTCATAACTTTCTAAACATACATACCTGTGTCTGTAGAGAATCTGACCAGAGAAAATCAATAAGAAATTTGTCTTAGGTGGTTTCTAGTTTTAGAAGACACATTTAAAATGTCATTTCCTGTTGAGGTGTGTCTTTTTGTTGCTTTATGGTCTATAGACTTTGTAACAAGATTAACTCAGCTGAACTCTCTCCCTGGAGCTCACATATGAGTTCAACACTTCATTGATACATCATCTATTGACTCTTAAAAAAGAATGAACTATCTAAAGAGACACAATAGATCATCATGTTTAAAATAGATCATCATGATAGAATTTGTACTATCAGAACAGAAACCCCAAGTTTGGGTATAATGACTTTAATCTGCTATACAAATTTATTTCATTTTGTAGCAGGTATTCCCTGACACAGAATCATGACATCTCAATTGTAAAGCCAGCTCAAAGGCTATCTTCTCCAACCTGTACCACTAATGGTAATGGCTAGAGCATTAAAGTTTGCAGAGATCTTTACATTTTATCTCATTTCATCATCACAACAGCTCTTGGAGGTAGATGTCATTATTCTTCACATTTTACAGATGAGGAAACTGAATCTGAGAGTGGTTAAGTGACTTACGCACCGTCACACAGCTAGTATATAACTAAGGCTAGATTGAACTCAGATCTTCCTGATTCCAAGTCCAGTGCTCTACAACAGATGAGTCAGATATGTGACCAGCGGGCTGCCTGCATCCCACAGCCCTCCCAAGTGTGTCCTGTACCAGATTATGATGTAATTGGGAGATATATGACAAAATAAGCAAAAATTCAATGTGACATAATTAGTAGGTCATTTTCAAAGTCAGTATGTGGCCTGCAGGGATCCTTGTGTATGGTTTAGCAGCGACCATTTCCATCTGAGTGTGACACCTCTGCTATACAACATTACTAAGAAAGAGCTATCTGGCCTTTACTTGCAGCCCTCCAGGAAAGGAGAATTCACTGTATTCCAATAACAATCCTTCAAATACTCTTAAGACAGCTATTTATTTCAGAAGATACCTAAGATGCCTTCTCCCAGGCCAAGCATTCTCAGTTTCTTTATTTGATCTTCTTCTGGCATGATCTCAAGGCCCTTTGCTATTCTGGGAATCCTCTGAGCAGTCACTAACATCACTGCCAATCCTAAAATGTGTCACTTCAGACTGAATGCAGTAGTACTCTGTGCTCAGACCAGGGCAGAATACAAGGGCACTATCACCAACCTGTGCCCGCTGGAGCTGGGAGGTGGAGGCACTAGAGTGCATAGATCTTCGAGCTTGGAGTCAGACTCTTCTTCCTGAGCTCAAATCCAGCCTCAGACACTGACTAGCTGTGTGACCCTAGACAAGTCACTTAACCCTGTTTGCCTCAGTTTCCTCATCTGTAAAATGAGAAGGAAACGGCAAACCACTGCAGTATCTTTGCCAAAAAAACAGGAGTACAATGAGTCGGATATTACTGAACAACAACAAATCACCTCCTGGTCCTGGATGTTCAGGGGTCACTGTCACACTGCTCATATTTACCAGAAAGCCTACTAAAATAAAATTCTTTTTAATTTTTTTTTCTTCAGATAAGCTGCTATCTTCCTCACCTTAGCCTTTGGAAGCTTATACTTTTTTTAAACACTAAGGCAATATTTTACATTTATCCTTATTGAATTTCATCTTATTAGATTGACTCACTGTTCTGGCCAAACTAGAATTTTAATGGATGTGTCCTTGTCATCCAGCATTTTAGTTATCCCTTCTAGCCTTTCATCATCTAAATATTTGATAAGCATGCCTTCCATGCACGCAGCTAGGTGTTGCAGTGGAAGGCCTGATTTCTGGTTCTGCTTTAAATGCTTAGTAGCTGTGTGACCTTGGGGAAGTCACTTAACCTTTTCCTTCCTCAATTTCCTCATCTGTAAATTGGAGATAATAATAGTACCTCTCCCAAGGTTGTGGCAAGGATCAAATGATATAATATCTGCAAAATGCTTCATACACCCCAAAGGACCGTATAAATGCTCACTATCATCACCATCATCATTAATTCAAATGACTGATGTAAACACTAAACTGGGGAGGACCAAGGACAGTTTCTTGGTGGATTCCACTAGGGATTTCTTTCCAAGTTAGCATCAAACTATGAATGATGACATGATTCCATCTGTTCAACAGGTTCCAGACCCCCTGGTGTGTTGGGGGTATCCTCTATGTTAAACATCTGGAAGAACATGGACAAGGATCTCTAGGGAAGTGAAGGTAGAGGAAGAGCTGTGATCTGCATCATTGCATTACCTAAATCTATGAGATTACAGAGCCATTGATGCCTGGCAGAGAGCAAAGATTTAATAATTAATTGCCTGTTGCCATTGAAGTACCAAAGTATAAAGTATGAAAATCAACAGCCAAATAAATCGTCTTGGATTTCATCTTCCCCAGCAGCATTTTATTGTCTTTAAGTCACAGAACAGAAGACAGTGGCCTTCTATAGCATCTGCTTTCTGCCATTCAAAGTGCTCCAAGGTAGAACAGTCCTATACCTCTCTGAGGCATAGGTCTTCCCTCAGCAGGCCCCATTTTCCACAGGGAACAGTATATCTCTAGGAGATAAGGAGGAGGAAATGGCCAGCCCTGTGCAATATTTGAAAAAGATATAGACTATGTTTACATGGTATTGGCTTTCTATTTTTTCCTCACACCTTTTGATTTGTGAGTAAACTTTTTATATGTATTTTAGTTTTTTGGTTTTTACTTCATGATCATTTCAACCTTCCCTACTCCCACTCCAGACAGAAGTATTCCTTAGGGATAGGAACTAGACCTGTGATTCCATTGATATAAGACCTCCAGAGTGAGCAAGTTCCGTATACCAATACAGGCTGCATTTTGTTGCAACCTAAAATTATAGAGAGCTGCCTAGAACACTGACAGATTAAGTGATTTTTCTAGGGTCACAGAGGCAGGTCTTCAGATCAGGGCTTCCAATCCCAAGCTCAGCTCTTTATCCACTTTGCCACACTGCCTCTCATTATGAGGACTCCCTTATCACAAAGGAAAACAATAAAAAACACCCAATGGAATGCCTGTATCTGACAATAAGTACAATACTTAATGCCAGTAGTCCTTAACTTGTAAAGGAGAGAAGCAAGTTTCATTAGCCCTTATCCAGGACCTTCATTGCTTTTTGCTTAATGCATTTGAATTCTTCCTGATAAGTTTCTTATTTTACATTTTTATAGTCATTGTGTATATTGCTCTCTTAATTCCACTTATTTGGCTCTGTATCAGTTCACAGAGATCTTCCCATGTTTCTCTGAATTTCCCATGATCATCACTTCTTACATCACAATATGTTGTTACACTTACATATTTTAACTTTTCAGCTATTCTCCAAACAATGGGTACCCTCCCTTCATTTCTAGGTCTTTGCTGTAAGGTTTTAATAGATATACTCTTTAGAGTATTTTGCTTTTAAATATCATTTAAAATTAAAATTCTATCAAATATTGTCCCCAGATCTCTGTCCCACATTTTTTTTCATAAATTCAGAAAACTTTAACTTGGATAGGATCTTAGAGATGTGTTTTTCCAACACTTATTTTATAAATAAGGAAACCAAGGCCCACAAAAAAGAAATCACTTACCAGATATCACACAGAGACAGAACTGGTACTAAACCCAGATCCCCTTATTCTTTGTCTATTGCCCACTTGCAAAATTTCAGAGGACATGGTCTTTCTCAGGAAAGTCTACTTTGAACTCCAGTTTTGACTGTATTTATCTTTTTGAACAATTACACGACATCTTGAAATCTAACATCTCAAAGAATAGTACTTTCACACTGTCTTACTTGGGGTTGGAGGAACAGGGATGAGGAAGTGGTTTAAAAAGCAGTTGAAGCAATGACCTTACACAGCCACGTAGTAGCTCATCACATGCATCATCATGGAAATGTCATCTAGAGTACATTCTCACACGGAGGATTGTGTTTTAAATGCTAAATATAGATTTTTTTGACCACATCAGAATATGGTTTTGAAATTATTCTTTCTTCTCAAACCAGTTGTACTTCAAAGTACATGGTGGTAAAATGCAAAATGATATTGCAGGACTAGAAGATGCTTTTAGATTAACTAAAACAGGATGAGGAAAATCAAGAAATTTCTAGATGCCTGAAGGGAGAATAGGCCTTTGTTTCATGGGTAGATGATGAACTCAATGCCAAGGACATCAATCTAATGGTAGAATCCATGTAGGTTCACTGAGCTAACATATGGAAAAGACCTTGCAAACCTTAAAATGCCATATAATTGCTAGCTATTTTATGTATTATTAGGAAATTTTCTACCTGAAACATGCAAATAAATTATGATTTCTAGGAAGATGATTCTCAGATCTAGTCTAGGCTCTCCCCAGAGTTATAATTCCTCCTCAACAACAGCGTATTTTGTCTTTTTCCAACTGGATGTCCTACAGGCATCTCAAACATAGCAATAAAACTCACCTCTTTCCCAAACTTCTCTATTTCTGACCATCCTTCCAGCTACACAGGATTACACTTATGGTGCCATCTTCAAATCTTCATGGTCACTCATTTCACATATCCAAATCATTGGTCAAACCTTGCTCTTTCTACCTCCATAACAATATTACGATATTCATCCCCTTCTTTCTACCTATAGAGTCACCACCTTAGTCCAGGGCCTTTTCACCTCTTGCTTGGATTTTTGCGTTAGCCTCCTAATTGAACACTCTATCTCAGGTCTCTTCCCACTCCCATTTTTCCTTCTCATAGCTGCCAAAATCATTTTCCAAAGGTGCCAATTTGGCTAGATCCCATATTCCCCTACTTAATAAATTCCATTGATTGATTAGAGAAATGCAAATCAAAAACAACTCTGAGGTACTGCATCTCACCAGTCAGATTGGCTAAGATGACAAAACAGGAAAATGACAAATGCTGGAGAGGATGTGGGCAAATTAGAACACTAATGCATTGTTGGTGTAGTTGTGAACTGGTCGAACCATTCTGGCGAGCAATCTGGAATTATGCCCAAAGGACTATAAATAATTGCATACCCTTTGACCCAGCAATACCACTTCTAGGGTTATATCCCAAAGAGATCATAGAAGTGGGAGGAAGACCCATATGTACAAAATATTTGTAGAACTCTTTTTGTGTTTGCAAAGAATTGGAAATTAAGGGGGTGCCCATCAATTGGGGAATGGCTGAACAAGTTGTGGTATATGCATGTAATGGAATACTATTGTGCTATAAGAAACAAGGAGCAGATGCACTTCATATTTACCCGGAGAGGCTTATACAAACTGATGCTGAGTGAGAAGAGTAGAACCAGGAGAAATTTGTACACAATCATAGGCACAACATATGTGTGATGACCAACAATGATAGACTGGACTCTTCTTAGCAATGCAGTGATAGAAGTCAATCCCAAAAGACTCATGATGGAGAGAGATGTCTACATCCAGAGAAAGAACTAGAAAGAACTGAGTTTGAATCCTGATCGAAGCAAACTACTTGATCTGTTTCTTGTTTTGTTTTATTTCCTCTTTACCATTTTTCATTCCATCTAGTACAATACACGTTTGTAACCTAACTAATGTCTAATGTGAAAATATTTGCAGATCCTATACTGGGTTGTATGCTGTCATGGGGGTGGGGAGGGGAAGGAGGGAAAGAAAATTTGAAACTCAAGGAATTGTGGAATTGAATCTCGTAAACTAAAAGTAAACAAACAAATTAATAAAGACAAAAAAATTAAAAAGTATGCTCAACATAAAAAAAAATAAATTCCATTGACTCCCCCATTAATTTTAGAATCTAGGATAGACTTCTCTATTTGTCCTTTAAACACGTTTACAAACTGATTGAAATGCCATTCCAGTCTTTTACCATATTGCTTCCCTTCATGCTTTCTCTGGTCCAGCCAAACTAACCATATTGTTCCCTACATAAGACACGCCATTTCCCAACACCACACCTTTGCACCGGTTCTCTCTCATTCCAAGTATTCATTCTCCCATTACCTCTGCAATTCTGTGGTTTCCTTAAAGACTTAGGTCATGCCCCATCTTCTACGGGAGGACTTTCTTTTTTTTTATCCAAATCTTATTAACTTCTGGTTTACATCATTCATTTCCACCAGATTTTGAGTTACAATTTTCTCCCCATTTTTCCCTAACCCTCACCCCAGAAGAGCAGTCCCACAGGATATCCCCTCATCCCATCTGCTCTCTACCATATTTTCTCCCATACCCCCTTCGACTTTTTCAGTAGGGCAAGGTGAATCTCTGTGCCCCAATGCCTGTATATCTTATTTCCCAATTATATGTAAAATAGTATTAATAATAGTATTTCTATATTTTTAAACATTTGATTTTAAAACTTTGAATTCTACATTCATTCCCTTCCTCCCTTGTCACCTAATCTTACTGGGAAGATAAGCGATTCAGTATATGTTGTACATGTGTAGCTATGCAAAAGATTTCCATACTGGATATATTGTAAAAGACTGACTATATTTCCCTCCCTCCTATCTCACCTCCCACCCTCCCACATGTTCTATTCTCTACTTTGATCCTGTCCCTTTTCAAAAGTGGGTGTTTCCAACTTCCCTCCCCCTCTTCCCTCCCACCCTCCCTTCCATCATCTCCCCTCTCACCCCCTTCCCCCCTACTCTCCTGTAGGGTGACATATCCTATTTACTATGTATGTCATTCTCTCCCTGATCCAAATTCAATGAGAATAAGATTTTGCCTTTTTGCCTTCCTGTTTTTCCCCTCCCTTGTAACCATTTTCCCTTGCCTCTTCTATATGAGATAGTTTACTCCATTCTGTCTCTCCCCATCTCCCCTTGTTATATTCCTCTATCACCTCTTAATTTCACCTTTTAAGTATCATCCCTTCCTATTAAATTTGACCCTTGCCCTCTATCTATGTATACCTGTAAACATATATATACACATTCACATATGTATTCATATGCCCATATACCCTTCTTCAACTACTTTCATACTGAGAAAAGTTTCATCAGTTACAGTTATAATTTTTCCATGTAGGAATGTAAATAGTTCAACTTTGATAAGCTTATTATGATTTCTTTTCCCTGTTTACCTTCTCAAGCATCTCTTGCTTCTTGTATTTGAATGTCAGATTTTCTATTCAACTCTGGTTTTTTCATCAAGAATGCTTGAAAGTCCTCTATTCCACTAAATGACCATATTTTCCCCTGAAATTTATATATATATATATATATATATATATACACACACATATATATTATATATACTATATATATATATATATATATATATATGCATATATACTCAGTTTTTCTGGGTAGGTTATTCTTGGTTTTAATCCCAGCTCCTTTGCCCTCAGGAATATCATATTCCAAACCCTTTGATCCCTCAGTGTAGATGCTGCCAGATCCTGTGCTATCCTGACTGTGTTTCCAATGTATTCAAATTGTTTCTTCCTGGCTGCTTGTAATATTCTCTCCTTGATCTGGAAATTCTGGAACCTGGCTATAATATTCCTAGGAGTTTCCTTTGGGGGATCTTTTTCAGGAGGTGATTGGTGGATTCTTTCAACCTCTATTTTGCCCTCTGGGTCTAAAACATCAGGGCAATTTTCCTTGAGAATTTCTTGAAGGATGATTTCTAGGTTCTTTCTTTGATCATGGCTTTCAGGTAGTCCAATAATTTTTAAATTATCTCTCCTGGATCTATTTCCAGGTCAGTGGTTTTTCCCATGAGATATTTCACATTGCCTTCTATTCTTTCAGTTGCTTGGATCTGCTTAACAGCATCTTGATTTCTCATAAAGTCACTAGCTTCCATTTGCTCCAGTCTAACTCTGAAGGAATGATTCTCCTCAGTGAGCTTTTGAGATTCTTTTTCCATCTGGCAAATTCAGCTTTTTAAGGCATTCTTCTTCTCATTGCCTTTTTGAGCCTCTTTTGCCGTTTGAGTTAGTCTGTTTTTTAAGGTGTTATTTTCCTCAGTCAGGCTGTTGACTCTCCTTTCATAATTTTCTTGCATCATTCTCATTTCTCTTCCCAATTTTTCCTCCACTTCTCCTATCTGCTTCTTAAGGTCCTCTATGGACTGTAACCAGCTCGTATTTTCATTTGGGGCTTTGGTGCAAGAGTTCTGACCTCCCAGTCCTCCTCCTGTTCCATGCTTCAATCCTCTTTGCCCCCAAAATAGGAGTCTAATGATTAATTTTCCTGTTTATTTTGTTTCCTTTTGCCTGGACATATTGCCACTCAATAACTTGACTTTTGGGCTTTTTGCCACAGTAGGACTCTGCCACCAGACAGGGGAGCTTCTATCCCAAAGGCTGGGGTTTTCTCAGCTGCCGGAGGTATTAGTTGGTTGCCCTCTCTGAAGCCTCCACACTCTCCGGCAAGCTGGTCACACACCCCAAGACCTCCACCCCAGACAGCAATCCAGATCCAAGAAGGTTAAAGCAAGAGCAATCACCCCCCAGACTGACTGCCCAGTCCCCCCACAGTCTGCAGGCCAGGAGCTGAAGCTGTCACTTGGTGCAAGCTGTGCAGGCTCCTCAGTGGCTTCTTGCCCCCAGGGGAAAGAGGCCGACCGCTCTCCCCATTAATGAGTCCCAAAGTCCATACTGCACTAACCTCTCACTTTGTCCTAGGCATCTATGTGTTGATAATTCTAGAAAGGCCACAGCTGCTGGTGTTCTGGAATCCCTCCAGCTGGTTGCTGGTCCGGCCATCCTGGGGCTAAAACCTCTGACTCATGCTGGCCTGGGCTCAGCTCCCAGAGTGCTGTGCTGGTTGCTCCCTGCAGGGCTGCTGGGCTGTCCTCAGTGGGAGCTTAGCTTCTCTGTGTCATTTTGTGAGTGCTGGACCTCCAGAGTTGGTTCAGAGTCTCCTTTTCTATGAATTGGAAGTGGTGGGAGCTGGAGCTGTGTTAAAATGCTGTTACTACTCTGCCATCTTGACTCTGCCCCTCTGGAAGGACTTTCTCAATCTTCCCACCTGCTACTTTCCCTCCCCCCCCAAATTACCTTGTAGCCATTTTGTCTCTTTGTGTATACTCCTACACATATATGTAAACATATATATGTGTGAACGTATACATATAGTAGGCACATACACATACATACATATATACATTTATATCCATGACTGTTTTATTTGTGTCTTTGCATTCCCAGAGTTTGGCACAGTGCCTGGATGTTGCAGGCCCTTAATAAAAGAATGCTGATTAATTGATTGAAAACCAGGGAAGGCATAGGCATAGGTGATGCTGTGACTAGGGCACTTGACTTGGAGTCAGGACTACCTTAGAAGTGCCTCACTTACTTGACTCAGGGCAAGTCACTTAATCTCTGCTTCACTTCCTTCATATGTAAAATAGGAATTATAATAGTATCTTCTCCAAAGGGTAATTGTGAGGTTCAAATGAGATAATATTTGTAAGGTTCTTAGCATAGTGCCTGGCCCATAACAGGTACCCTGAACTTCAGAGAAAATATAAGCAGGGAAATAAAGACTAACAGACAGGACTATGACTGCCTGAATCAACTATACCCTTTACCTACACTCCTGGATGGAGAGAGCCTTTACATCTGAGCAGTCAGGGAGCTCTGAACATAAGGCCACTCAGACTCTCAAACCAGGGAATCACAAGAACCTTCTCATAAGGAAGCCCCCAAAGCAAAATACCAACTCAGAGTATAAATCTACTTCTCAGAGCCAGGAGGCATCAAAACCCTCATGACTCAGTGCCTAATTAGAAATTAGCAAAAGGTATGAAAACCTTCGTACAAGCAAGCCTCCCCTAATCAAGCTTCCTATAATGGGTTCCATATGAGGCCTATTGATGGCTGGGGAAGATTTTAATTACATTACAATTAGTCTGCTCCTAGGTGCACAATGTACTCTCTACCTATTTTGACCTTCATGGTCAGCTACTTCAATGCTTTCCTTGCTGCCAACTTAAGATTCCCATGCCTGCCTGGTGTTCTGCCTCCTCCACTGTATAATCCTCAAACCTGGATCACTCCAATCATCTGTATCAATCAGAATCCTCTAACAACTGTTCATTAATTACAGGATAATACACAAACTCCTTAGCTTTGAAAGCCTTCTACAATCTGACCTCACCCTACCAGTCCTATCTGCCCCTGCCTCTCACTAAAGCCATTTATCAGATAAAGTCATTTCCTTGATAACCCCTGAATACACTTCCTCTTTTTCTTCCTTCACACCTTTTGCTCATTTCATTCCTTCTGTAAGGAATGTTGTCTCCCACCGTTCTATCTATCTCTCCCTACCTTACCCATTGCTCAATACCTAGCTCAAATCCTGCATTATTTATTCAAACCTTCCTTGACTATTTCAGGCTGAAATGATCTCTGTTTCCATCTCTCTCTTTCTATCTGTTCCTCTGTCTTTCTCTGTGCTTGTGTCTCTCTCTGTGTCTCTGTCTTTCTGTCTCTCTCCTCTGTCTTTCTCTATCTTTTCCTCTGTATCTCTCTTCTTAGAGGAGAGATTTCCTTGAAGCTTTTGCTACTACTAACCACTCTTGGATATAAAGTCACAAATAAAGTCACAAATGAGAGAACTAGTAGCAAATAGCTGAGGGATGTGGTTTCTGAGCCATCATTGGTGACCTATGAAAGATGAAGGAGAAAGGGAGAGGTATCATGGGGCTGGAGAAGGGCACATGTCCTAACTTTCAAGAAAGGAAAAAGATTAGTTTGCAAATTATAGGCCAATGAGCTTAACTTTGATTTTTGACAAAATTCTAGAATATGTTAAAGGGATATTTAGTAAAGATCTAGAAAAGAAAGCAATGATCTCAATCTCATCCATTAATGCTTCTTCAAGAACAGGTCATGCCAAATTAACATCATTTCCTTTTTTGGAGGGATACTATATTGGTAGACAGGGAAAATACAGTAAATATCAATTTATTTAGATTTCATCAAAGTCACTGATGCTATCCTTGTGGACAAGATAGAAAGATGCAAGCTAAAAATGGCAAAAAGAATTGGATGAATTAAAAACTGGCAGAATATTTGGATCCACAGAATAGTTATTAATATATCTACATCAGTTTGAAGAAGGAGGGAAGGAGGGAAAAAGAATTTATTAAGCTCCTACTATGTGCCTGACAGGATGCTAAGTATTTTACAAATATTATCTCATGTGACCCTCAAAACAGCCCTGTGAGGTAGGTCCTATTATGATCTCCATTTTATAATGGAGGAAATTAAGGCAGACATAAGGTTAAGTGACTTGCCCAGGGTCACATAGCTAGTAAGCATCTACCTATGAATTTGAACTTTGTCTTCCTCACTCCAGGCCCACCACTCTATTCACTGTGTCACCTAGGCAGATACCATTTGAGTAAACCAGAGATTGATACATGACCCTATGCTACTTATCATTTTTATTAATATCATGATATAGACGGATGGTGTGCTTATCAAATAGGCAAATTGTAAAGATAAGTGATAGCCAATGCAGTAGATGACAGGAACCCTTGAAATTTTAACAGACTACGATGTTGATTTGCATCTAATTAGATGAAATGTAAGAAGGGCAAATGCAAAGTCCTATATTAGGGTTGGTTTTTAAAAATCGATGTTGTGGTTTTAAGATAGGGAAGATTTGACTATAAAACTGTTCATCTCAGAAATATCTGAGGATTTTAGTGAAATGAAATCTCAATATGCTACACTATTGTGATAAGGGAGCAAGAAAATTAAATGTAGTTTTCAGCTGTATTAAGAGAAACATTAATGTTTAATAGACATTAATGATAGTCACTATGCACCCTACTGTGGCCAGACAATATATGGAATAGGATGTTCAGTCTGGAAGGCCACATTTAGGAAATACATTGAAAAGCTGAAGAGTGAACAGAGAAGGGAAACCAGGATAGGAAAGGGCCTTGAGATAATGGCTTATGAAATTTGTTGGAATGAAGTAGGAATGTTTAGCTTAGAGGAAAGATGTAATTGGGGGTTTGTGGGTTTCTTTGGGTGGGGATGAGAGAATCATTATCCTTTAGTATTTGTGTGTCAACCATGTGGAAAAGGGATTAAACTTGTTCTTCATGTTTTGTTTTGTATTTGGCCTTTCTTTGTATTCCCAGCACTCAGCACTATGTCTAGAACACAGTAGGCACTTGATAAATGCTTATTGACTTGACCTGACTTGGCTTTTTTGGTCCCAAAAGACATAAATAGGATTAGTAAATGGAAGTGGAAAAGAGGCAAATTTAGATTGGATATAAGGAAAAACTTCCTAACAATTAGAACTATCCAAAAGTCAAATGAACTGCTTTGGGAGACTTTCTCCATGCTTCAGGCAAAGGCTCATTGGCCTATGGCCAATTCCAATTCTGATTCCAAAGAGAATTCTTGTTCAGGTCCAGGTTGAACTAGATGAATTTAAAGTCCCTTCTACCTCTGAGATTCCATGATTTTGTGAAGTCAATAAGTCCTGTTGGCCATGCTTCTCTAGTCATCTATCACAGGCTAAAAGAATAGTAAGCTTCTATAAAGGATGCTGTTGGAACAGATTATTGGAGAAAATTGATCAATGATTTGGTCCAATTGGGCCAAAAATTGATCCAATAAATATTGGAGAAAATCAGTCAAATAATTCAATTTGTCATGACATTTTGAGAAGGGAGCTGCTATGATGACATATCCCTTTGGAATGTCTTCTTGACCAAAGCTTCTTATTCAAGTCTCATAAAAAAATACCTTTGATGAGTTATACCCCATAGCCTGTTTTGTGCTATGCTCCTTTTTTCAATACCAGAATAAGTTCTAGGCCACCAAGCAGAGCCTCTAATAAATGATTTCATGTTAACAGTTCTCTAATGTGACCTCTGTGGTGTGGTTAAGACAGTGATGATTGCTCTATAGTACAACAATAAAGTTTATCAATAAAATGCATATTGTGTTGACAGCTTGTGAATGACTTGACTTCCTCAGGCAGTTTCTCTACTGTATACTTCCTACACACCCAATTAAAGATATGGTTCAATATAGCATCTCACAGAATTAATCATGTAGTTTGAGTAGCCTGAAGAGGTAGGCCAGGAAGGTTTTTATAAAAACTTCTAGTGGAATTGCTACAACATAATCTAGAATCAGTAGTGGTGGGGTGGTGGTAGTGGGGTGGTGGTGGCAGTGGTGCTGGTCGGGGGGGGGGGGATGATGGTGGTGGTGGTGGGTAGATCATGTCACCTCCCCTTTTTCTCTGTTAAGAGGATTAGACTAGATGGTCTCTAAAGTTCCTTCCATCTCTAACTCGCATATCCTATGATCCTATTGTCCCATGACTTCCTAGGGCATCAGCATTAGATATTTATCTGTAGCTAGGTGGCACAGTGGATAGTGTGCTGGGCCTGGAGTCAGGAAGACTCATCTTCCTGAGTTCAAATCTGGCCTCAGACACTTACTAGCTGTGTGACCCTGGGCAAGTCACTTAACCCTGTTTGCCTCAGTTTCCTCATCAGTAAAATAAGCTGGAGAAGGAAATGGCAAACCACACCTGTATCTTTGCCAAGAAAACCTCAAATCGGATCATGAATAGTCAGCCACGACTCAAAAACAACCCAACAACTTTCAGATAAGAATGCATGTAGTCATAAGTACTGAACAAAAGACTCTGTTAAGTGTTTTAAGATGCCATCTGCTTTCTTTGGTGTTATCATTTCAGATAGATACAGAGGCAAACTCAAGGTCATACTCTCAGTCAGACAAGAGCCTAATTAGTATGATCTGTGGTCAGTTTTCATCAGTAACCATTACTACTAGGAGTCTGAATATCCCCTGCTGGTTTGCTAAGTCTGTCCCCCACAGACTATCAGGGGGCCCCCTCGTAGGAGCACAAAATAGGACTGGTTTTTTTTTTTTTGTGTCATTCATAATTTTTTGACCTAGAAGTAGACATTTAAATTCACACAACAGGTCAGTTGTAGAGAGAGGGAACTAGAAAACTGAAGAAGGATTGCCTAGTCCTATATAAGCCCTCTGGCTTCGAAACACAACATTTCTCCTCTGCGGTAAACATCTCAGCTTCCCTGAGAAAGAATTAAATCTCTAGTTCTATATAAGGAACATTTGTGATGCTGGTTCTTATAGGGTTAATTGCCTATAATGGGGCATGTAGCTGATTAGAAATCACTTTAGCCACATCACCAGAATGGCTAATGTCCTGCTAAGATTGACCTGAACCTTTATTTTCTCTCAGTTTGTCCTTGTTGACAGTTGCCTCTACTGGATATGACACAAAAGGTGTGGCTTTCACCCAATTCATATGGCTTTGTTTACTTCCTGTTGGACATCTGCATTCCACAGCCTCAGTGAATTTCTGCTGTTGTCACCCTGATGAATTCATGGTGACATAATGAATGCTATAGGCTCATCCTTAGGCAGCATGGAGGAGTGGAAAGGATGATGACAGGGATCTGAATGCTACTACTTATGACCTTGGGCATGTCGCTATCCCTCTTGGGACCTCCATTTCTTTATCTCTAAAATGAAGGGATTTAGACTATATGACCGATTGAGGACCTTTCAATTTCTGAATCTGGGATTATCTGATTCTAATCGTAAAGACCAGACAAATAATTTATTGTTGTTTCTTGTTCAATCTTTTTTTTTTCTAAGTTGTATCCAACTCTTCATGACCCCATTTGGAATTTTCTTGGCAAAGATACTGGAGTGGTTTGCTATTTTCTTCTCTAGCTCATTTTACAGATGAGGAAACTGAGGTAAATAGTTAAGTGACTTGCCGAGGGTCACACACACAGCTAGTTAGTGTCTGAGACTAGATCTGAACTCAGGAAGATGGCTCTTCCTGACTCCAGATCCAACACTCTGTCCACCAGGTCACCTAGCTGCCCCATACGACTTCTTTACTCTCATGATAATAGCAATTGCTATTTTTGTTGATTTGTGTGAAATTTCATTCTCTAGGTGATAACATGTTCTTAAATTGTTAGCATCTGGTGCCTCAGTGACATGGCATTTTGTGGCTAAGCCTTGCTCTAACATTGTAATTTAAAACATTAGGGTCAAGAAGTAGTAGTTCCTGTTCATCCTAATTTGATGGCACAGTCTCAGAAACCAACAACTGCCCTCAAGTCCAAAAAAATGTTCTTATGCTGATCAATCCAATGCCAACAAAACCATTTTTCTACAAAATAACTAAATGACTCAACAGTGATTAATGTAGGACTTTCTAAAGTCTTTCTTTGAGTTCATCATTGGTCCTTGGGCAGGATATTGTCAGGGTCCTATGAAGACTGACTGTCAGAGACACAGGAGCTCTAAAAAAGTACAGCAGAGAGAGAAGGAAAGAGCTTGGTGTGGAAGGTATCATCAAGAAGGCGTCTGGTGCTGATCTTGTGGTGCATCGCTGCCATTGTTGCTCAGTATTTGGGTGTGCTCTGATCATAAGAACTCAATTATCTTACAATATAGACCGCTGCAGGAAACTGTCACAAAGGGTCACACACACTAAAGGAGACATATAGGGGAAACTACATGGAGAACCAGACTGCCCACAGCAGTACTGCATTGCTGCAGAGTTTTTTTTTTAATCTTCTTTCAAAATATGTAGTTTATAGGATTTGATTAAATCATTTTGAAAAGTCTTATGAAATTATACCAAAAAATCATCACAATGTTCATACTTTTTAACCTTGCAATTGCATTTTTATATTTCTAATTAAGATTAGTAACAGGAAGGTCCAACATATACAAATATATTAATAGAAGCACTACTGGTAATAGCAAAAAAATAGGAACAAATTATATGACTAATGATTTTGGAACGGCTAAATAAACTGTTGTATCTAGTTGTAGTGGAATTTTATTCCACTATAAAAAAATGATAGAGTTGAATAATAAATATGGGAAGACATGAAATAGTGCAGAGTGGGAAAAAAAAGATCAAAGGAACCATTTAAACACTGATTTCAATTGTTTAAAGAAGGGTGACTTTAAATGAGCAATTCTGACGGCAAATACAACACAAGGCACGTCAGTTGTCTTGTTTAGGTTTCTTTTATCATTTGTTGACAGAAAGATAGAGCTGCATGTACACTCATTTGCAACCCCTTTTTTATGTTCCTTTGCTTAATGGTTTGTGAGGTTTAAGATCTAGGGGAGAGAGAGAAAGGAAGGAAAGAGAGAAGGAAAGAAGGAAGGAAGGAAGGAAGGAAAGAAAGAAGGGAGGAAGGAAGGAAGGAAGGAAAGAGGGATGGAGGGAAAGAAGAAAAGGAAGGAGGGAAGGAAAGAAGGAAGGAACGAGGGAGGGAGGGAAGGAAGGGAAGAAGGAAGGGAAGAAGGAAAGAAGGAAGGAAGGAAAGAAGGAGGGAGGGAATAAAGGGAGGGAGGGAAGAAGGAAGGAAGGGAAAAAGGAAGAAAGGAAAAAAGGAAGGAAAACCTCCCCCATACACACACAGACACACAAAACAAATACAGAAATCAATCCCTATTCCTACTAAATTTATTTACTCTCCTTGCTTGTAGCTGCTGACTATATTGCAGGGTGGAGAAGCAGCTAGTGTCCACATTAGGAACGTTGGCAACAACTTCGGCCTTATTATCCCACTGTTCAACTTTCCCACCCTCTTAGTTATAATAACATATTATAAAAGTATGGCACAACACTAGGACTCCTAGAAGTCTGAGTCACCATGAAGCAGTGGGAAATTTCAGGTATAGCAGAAACTCTGAACTGAAATCACTAACTTCAAATGCAATGTAAGAAATTGCTATAGCTTTTGAAGTGATACCAGGGTGTTCAAAAAAGTCCCTTTACCCAACATCTTAGAATAGATCATTGTGCACATGAATTTGGTAGAGAAAGGAAGGGAAGTCAGGAAGGAAAATGCCTCTGGGCATTTTAGAGAGGGTATTAAACTATGAATCTAAAGATAGATTAGAATCCTAGCTCTGATATTGGGGAATCATAGAATTTGAGAATTGGAAAGGTCTTTACTTGTAACAACTACATTTTCAGTCATAAGGACTGAAAGATATAGAGAATGCAATATCTGGCTATGTTTTATTGTTCATTAATTAAAATAAAAATGTTGATCTTGGTAGAGTAAAATAGAATTTTAAAGGCTTTCCTTTCACAAAGTGTCCCCTATCCATATATTATGATCACACAAGATTATTTGAAAGGTGCAATCATTGAGAGCACTGTTCAAAGGTGATCTGATTATCTCTATCAGTAAAGGCGTGAAGCAAGGAGGTATAAGCTCCCCATAGATGTCCCATACTAGCAGAGGATGGCCAGTCTAGATTCCAAATGGATGGTGAAATCCTCCAGGTACTCTTCTTAGCATGTGACAAGCAGTACCATTGAGCAACATAACACAGTTGCTGGCCTATGATTGGAGTTTGATGTATACTTATTGACTGGATGAAATTCTACTTACATCTTTCAACTTCTTAACAAGAATACCCACTGCTTGATATCCAGACTGTGCTCTTACCATGTGAAATGAGCATTAGCCAACTAAAAAGACTTACCCATGATTTGGATACATTAAGAGAATTAGAGATAGAAGTGACTGTAGATAGACAAAATTTTTACTAAAGGGACAGCCATCAGTCAACTTTCCTTCTTGTTTCAGCTCTGGCACTAATTAGCTATGTGACCTTGGACAAGCCATTCAACTTCTTTATTTGTAAAATCAGGGGGTTAAATAACCTGACTTCTAAGGTCCCTTCTAGTTCAATGCCTATGAAGCGTGATAATCTAGTGAGACTAAATAATATCAAAGGTCAATTGTTCTTTCGAATCCTCTGATTCTAGTATACTCGCCCTGTAAAAAATGAAGGATGTGTAGCTATCAATAATCTGATAAAAGAAGAATTTTAAGGTGCTCCAAAGATTAGATTGTCTGGAAGAAGAGAATTATAGCAATTACATATCAAGTAGACAGGTAAAGTGAATGAAAGCATGATTATTTTGAAACTATATATAGATGTATAAATAGCAAGGCTGAACTCAAAGGATTAAGTGTTAATGGTTCAATGTCTAATTGGTAGGAGGTCTACAGTGGAGTGTTCCAGGGATCTGTGCCTGGCCCTGTTGTTGAACATTGATATCAGTGATTTGGATAATTGGCGCAGATGGCTACTCATCTGCTGAATGGTTGGAAAGGACCTCAGGAGCCAACCCATTCAGAAAAAGAATCCCTAATGTCTGACAAGTGGTCATCCAACCTCTCCCTAAGGACCTCCAAGGAGGAGAGATGCATCCTCCCCTCCCAGATGGTTCGGTCCACTTTTAGGCAGCTCCATAATGTAAATCTGATTATATTGCAACTTTTGTCTTTACAAGTGCCTCAATGTCCTCCATAAATGTTACTTATCTGAAGGCATCCTTTTCCCATCCATAAAGAGGAAAATTAAGGAATTACGCAATTGGAAAAATTTCAATGATTTTAGAGATAATTTATGGAGTATGCAGTTCTCTCTGGTTAATGACTGAGAATTAGACTAAACTCCATTCAACGATTTGCTGAGTCATTTGAGAAAGAATCATAAATTAATTGTTTTAGGACTAGAAGGGAGCTTAACACCCACCTGTTCTATTTTACAGATGAGGAAATTGACTTGCCCAAGGTCACACAGGTAGTAAAAATGAGGGGTATTATTTGAATGTGGGTCCTGAGAGTGCATCATGACTGTTCTTTCTACTATGCCAAGAAGATACTCAGTTCCTCAAATTATATATATATGTAATAATGTTTGTAAGGGGCAAAGATTAAGCTATATAAATGTTAGGTTAAGATTAAGCACATCGTGATATGAAGCAAGCTGTTTTAAGTTATTCCAAAATGACTATTCAAAGGCAAGTTTTGAATATTTTGTTTCTTTCTTTTTTACCTTTTTACCTTATTTCTCAAAGATGTGGCAGCAGAGAGAGGAAGAGAGAGGGGGGAGGGAGGGAGAGAGGAGAGGAGAGAGGAGGGAAGAGGACAGGACAGGATAAGACAGGACAGGAGAGAGAAAGACACAGAAAGAACAGGATGGAGGGAAGGGGAAAAGGGAGAAGGGGAGGGAGAGAGAGAGATTGAGAGAGAGAGAGAGAGAGAGAGAGAGAGAGAGAGAGAGAATGGGAGAGTGGGATGATTGCTAGCCTTTGAGGTAGGTGGCCTTGGTTCAAATCCTGACTCTAAAGATTATTCTTCCATATGCTCCATATACATCTTATGTTTGCATGTTGTTTTCCCCATTAGAATGTGAGGTCCTTGAGGACAACTGTTTTTGCCTTCCTTTGTATTCCGGATACTTACTGTCTCAGGAAGTGGATGGAATACTGGCCTGGAGTCAGGAAGCCTCATCTTCCTGAGATCAAATATAGCCTCAGACACATACTTACTTACTTGCTGTGTGACCCTGGGCAAGTCACTTAACCCTGTTTCCCTCAGTTCTTCATCTGTAAGATGAGCTAGAGAAGGAAATGGTGAACCACTGCAGTATCCTTGCCAAGAAAACCCCAAATGGGGTCATGGAGAGTCAGACATGCGTGACTGAAAAACACTTGATGAATGTCTGTTTACTTACTAACCGTGGGATTACAGAGACCCAACTTAAACTCTCTCAACTTTTGTTTTTTTCTACATGTAAATTGGCTCAGAAAATCTGAGCTAGAAGGGACCTCAAAAGCCATTAAGTCCAACTCTTTCATTTTTCTCATGAAAATTAAATGTCTTGACCAAAGGCACAAAGCACCACGGGCAGGATTAGAACCCAAGTCCGCTGATTTCCAGCCTAGTGCTCTTTCCTCTGCACCTCATTTCCTCCTATTTGAAGTATTCGCTTTACAGAATTGTTGTTAAAACAGACATGTTGTAAATTTTAAGTACTATAATAATGTATTATTCTCTCTCAGGTCTCAGTTTCCTTTTTTGTGAAATGGGGATAAAAATACTTGCACTACTTAAGGTTGCAAATAGGAAAACTCTTTGTTAACTTTCAAGTATTCTATAGGTTGAAATTTTATTGCTAGCAGCAATGTATTTTAAAAATTCTCCCCGAGACACTTGGCAACAACAAAAGTTTCTGTTGAAAAGAAATGGCCAAAATTGAAATTTATTGTTTTATATTGAATCCTCTCTTATGTTCTGCTGTGTTCATGGAAATGTTCTTTTTCTTTCTTTTCTCATTTTGTATTTAAGTTTAAAATGACTAAAAAAGAAAAGAAATGACCAGGTTTCTATTAAATCATTTATTGACTCTCCCCTATTCTATTCAATGTCCTTCACCTGTTTTTTTAATCTTCTAGCCAGACTGAAGAGAGGTATACCCTTCGTTATATGCAAATAACATTTCATAATTTCATATTTATTATATGATTTCTTGTCCTGGCTGAAAAGATCTTGAAGTGATTAAAAGTTATTTATCTGGCAACTCACACATAAATAAAGAAATGTTTGATATTTCAAAGTTCATATGTGGCTTGGCCTAAAACTAGCAGATGAAATAATGTTTTTTAAGGTGAATACTTATTAAGTAAAGAGGAGATTACAAATAACAGTAAATCAAACAGAAATATCAGCCTCTTAGACAACATAAAATGTATTAAGTCACACTAGATAAATTAGGTCATGTTCAGGCTAATGCTGACATGTATCTTTAGCCCAATGAAAATTGACAGGATAGGATAAGCTAAAATAAACTTTGTCTTCTACAGATGAGGGATAAAGCTATTGTAAATGGGACTTCATTGGAACTCACCTCAAAATAGTCATCTTAGGAGATAATACCCTTATTCCAATGATCTTCTAGTTGCGGAGACTTAGAATTGTCTTCAGAGCCAGTTTAAGAGTCAAGCAAGTTTTGTTAGAATCATACAATCTTGGCTTTGATCCCAGATAGTGTTGCCAGGTGGGATCACATACCCCATTCACTGGCCTGAGCTCTGAATGCCATTTGGTTCTTTCTAAAAATAAAATTGACCCAAGAAAGAGAAAATTTGTCCCCTCTGAAATGAATGTTTGAGAGGCCTGAAGAGAGTTCCTAAAAAGAACATTTCAGATTCTTCCCAATAAGTGCCTACAGTTAAGTCAACACAACAAGCATTTATATATAAGTACCTACTCTATAATAGGCTTTGCTGAGTTCCTATGTCCCAAAGAAAGGCAAAACCAGACCCTACTCTCACAGAGCTCCCAGTCTAATAGGGCAGATAACATGGAAACAACTATGTACAACAAAGACACGGGAGATAATCAACTGAAGAAAAGCATTAGCAATAAGGGAGATCAGGAAAGGCTTCTGGTAGGTGTGGTTTTAACTGGGAATTGAAGGAAGCCAGGGAAGCCAAAACATGGAGAAGAGGAGGGAGAGAATTCCAGGCATGGGGGACAGACAGTGAAAAATGCCAGACTTAGGAGATGGAGTGTTAGTAAAGGACTAGCAAGGACAGCATCATTGGATGGAGGAGTTGTGAAGAGAAGGTGTAAGAAATTGGAAAAGTATGAGAAGGCCAAGTCACAAAGGCCTTTTATATTTTATCCTGGGGATGATAGGAGACCAAGGGAGTTTATTAAATGGGGAGTAATGTGGTTAAATTTGCCTTTTAGGGAAATAAATTGGACAGCTAGGGGAGAATGGACCACAATGAAGAGAGACTTGAGACAAGGAGACCAAGTCCCAGGCCATTGGTTGGTTGTTGTTCTTTGTCCTAGAAGAGGACCAAAATAACATGTCAAGGGCAAGGTACAGTGTGTTCAACTGTGGCTGGTCGGATCAATATGAGCTCAGAAGGCTCTACCACAGGTTGGGCACAGTAGGCTGTCACAATAGTCAAGGCAGGAGGTCTGGACCAGGGCGGTAGCAGTGTCAGAGAAGAGATTAGATAAATAGATAGATAGATAGATAGATAGATAGAAAGATAGATGGATGGATAGATGGGTAGATGGAAAAATAAAGATATATACACATATGTGTGTATGTTTTTATATATATATACATATAAATATGCATATATATGACATTATAAAGACAGAATGCACAGGTCTTGGTAAAAGATTGGATGTGGCAGGGTGAAAAAGAGAAAGGAGACGGGAATGACACCTAGGCTGTGAACCTGGGTAACTGTGAGGATAATGGTACCAAAATCTTTTTACTCTTGTTAAATATTAATTTTTTAAATCTTTAAATCTTGATAGTAGCATACTCTCTATATTCTGAGTCATTAACCACTTTGGATGTCCTTTATTTTGCTTCTTGGAATTTCTACTATGTCCCACATTGGCTTCTTAAAAATTCTACATGCTTTTCCTAAATTCTCATTAATTCACAAATTAAACCACTATTTCTTCAAATTTGATTTTAAATATATCATCATTAGTGTTTTGATTAAAACTATAACAAATTTAAATTTTAAAATTCAGCCATCAGAAATCAACATGATTTTATTAATAGAAGGACATTTTAAAAAGATGTGTAATAATATCCTTTGCTACTATACCCTGAAGACCATGGCACAATTCAGTCTGACTTGTGGCTCCGCCAGAGAGAGGGTGTTGGCTTACTTATTTGTTTGGACAGCCAGTACTTAACAAAATACCTAGCAACATAGTGAGTTCTTCTTAAATGCTGGCTGATTATTCATTCATCATAAGAGGAGATGAGAGAGGACAGCAGTTCATTCTGAGGGAAGCATCAAGAGTGAAAATACAGAAGCAGGAAGGTGCATGGTTCTTTGGGAAGCACAGTGAGTACCTTAGAGTGACTACCACTGAGAGTATATATTGAGAAGAATGGGAAATTAGAGTGGATAGGCAAAATATTGTGCGATTATGTTCTAATTGAAAAATTGGGCAAAGGAGGGTTTTACAGAATGGCCAATAAAAGCACATTGCCAATTTGTCTGGAGAAAAACATTATGAAATTAGTACTTTAGGAATATTAAGTTGACTTAATGGATTGAAAGGGAGAGAGACTGTAGGCAAAGGATCAGCTAGGAGATAAGTATAATGATTCAGAGGTAAAAGGAAGAGGGCCTTGGACTAGGGTGGTGGAAGTTGGAGGGGAGAACAGAACACCTAGAATAACTCAACTTGGCCAGATTCAGCCAAGCTGAGAGCTCTGACATAGATCAGGTGGAACCTGGCAGCTGCTGATGACTGCAGTTCATAAGCATGGATGAAAGGAAAGGACTGAAGTGTAGACAAGGGCAGTGCCCAGTTGTTATAAGGGCCAGGTGAATGAGTGCTTGGGCAGCTTTGTCAGAACTTGGGTCATCCAAGTTCAAAAAGTTAATGGAGTAAGGAAGGTCTAGAGAAGGATGATCTGAGGACAAGTGAACTGAAGTAACATGGATCACATGGTGTGAGAAGGCAGCTAGCTTATCAGATAAACAGATGAGAGGCACAGCAATTGTGGTACCAGAGTCCAAAGCAATAGTTGTAAACCCTCTGAAGTTAGCAAATTGTACTGTACAAAATTTCTTTATGAATCAGAGTTCTTTAACTGTATGTCCCAGCATTCTTTCCTAGACTTGCCTTGACCTTAAAGGTCCCACTGCCAAGAGTCTGTCAATTAAGATCCCTTCAATTTCCTCACTTCAGAAGTAACGTGAGTTGGAAGGTAGAGAGATGTTTTGGGGGCAGTCAATAAGTGAACACTTATTAAGCACCTACTATGTGAATTGAGAGTAGTGTAGTGTAATGGGTAGGTCCCTAGATTCGGGAATAAGCAGGAACTGAATTTAAAATTCTGTCTAGGACATTTACTAGTCCTGTGACCATAGGCAAGTCTTTTGACATCTCTGTGCCTCAGTTTCCTATACAATGAGGAACTTCTGGTTCTAAACCTGTGATTGATTATTGCCAGGTAGTAGAAAAACAAATATATAAAATGAAAAGACTTTACAGATTTTAGAGCTGTCCTATCCCTGCCACTCACAGTAATAGTTTCATGGTAAATAATAATAGATCATGAATAATAACTCATAAAAGGTCCATATAATAATTTTTCCCTTTGCAATGTGTTCCACCTTCCACCCTAAGGACCCATTCAGGTCTACTGTAATAGACTATCCTAAGGACTTGGCCTCCCCTGATGCAAAGGAAAAAAACAATGGCTAATAGAGAGGCAGCCCCTAGTATTCTAGGGAGTTTCACCTTTACCAAGAGACCTATAAGATCTCTAGCCTTCCAGTATTACCCTGAGAGCTTGGGATCCCCCCAGAAGAAATATAAACTTGGAATTTCTAGAAAGTTAATCCTTCACCTACTAGAAGAGAAAGTAAAAGACCTGGAAGCAATGTCTTTCTATTCTCCAGGTTATTGGGGAATTAAATGTTACTTGAAAGAATGGAAGATGTATTTCAAAGGAGAAACAAGAGAAAAAGATGGGAGTCTATAGTTGTATTAAGAAGTTACCTCGGAGCTAAGATGGCAGAGTAGAAACAGCACATCCAAGGCACTCTCCCCCCAGATCACCTCCAAACCATGTAAAAGGGGACTCTGAACAATTTCTGGAGCCCCAGCATCCACAGAATGACACAGAGAAGCTAACCTCCCGCTGAGGACAGTCCAGCAGCCCTGCAGGAAGGGCCAGCGACAGCCCAGTGCACAGAGCTGAGCCCAGGTCCGAATGAGCCACGGTTTTAGCCCCAGGGCAGCCAGGCCAGCAGCCAGCTGGAGGGACCCCAGAACACCAGCAGCTGTGGCAATTCCAGAATTATCAACACAGACATGCCTAGGACAAAGTGAGAGGTTAGTGCCCTATGGACTTTGGGACCAGTACTTGGGGAATGTGTCGACTTCCTCCCCTAGGGGCTAGAAGCCACTGAGGAGACACGCCATTTTGCAGTTTTCAGCGGCAGCTCCAGCTACTGGCCTGCGAACTGTAGGGAGATCCAGCAATCAGTCTTGGGGGGTAATAGCTCTTGCTTTAACCTCCCTGGATCTGGATTGTGGTCTGGGGTGGAGGTCTTGGGGTGGGTATCCAGCTTGCCAGAAACGGAAGTTGTGAAGACCCCAACCTTGGGACAGAAGCTCCCTTGTCTGGTGGCAGGGTCCTACTGTGGCAACAAGCCCAAAAGTCAAATAATTAAGTGGCAACATGCCAAGGCAAAGGAAACAAAATAAACAGAAAAATGCAACATTAGACTCCTATTTGGGGGGCAAAGAGGATCGAAGCATGGAACAGTCAGAGGACTGTGAGGTCAGAAATCCTGCTCCAAAAGCCCCAAAGGAAAATATGAGCGGGTTACAGGCCATAGAGGACCTTAAGAAGGACTTTAAAAATCAAATAAGAGAAGTGGAGAAAAATTGGGAAGAGAAATGAGAAGGATGCAGGAAAAGTATGAAATGAGGGTCAACAGCCTGACTGAGGAAAATAACACTTAAAAAATAGACTGGCAAAGGAGTCCCAAAAGGGTAATGAGGAGAAGAATGCCTTAAAAAGAAGAATTTGCCAGAAGGAAAAAGAACCTCAAAAGCTCACTGAGGAGATTCATTCCTTCAGAGTTAGACTGGAGCAAATGGAAGCTAATGACTTTATGAGAAATCAAGATGCTGTTAAACAGATCCAAACAAATGAAAGAATAGAAGGCAATGTGAAATATCTCATGGGAAAACCACTGACCTGGAAAATAGATCCAGGAGAGATAATTTAAAAATTATTGGACTACCTGAAAGCCATGATCAAAGAAAGAATCTAGAAATCACCCTTCAAGAAATTCTCAAGGAAAACTACCTTGATGTTTTAGACCCAGAGGGCAAAATAGAGGTTGAAAGAATCCACCTATCACCTCCTGAAAAAGATCCCCAAAAGAAAACTCCCAGGAATAATATAGCCAGGTTCCAGATTCCCCAGATCAAGGAGAAAATACTATAAGCAGCCAGGAAGAAACAATTTCAATATTGTGGAAACAATCAGAATAGCCCAGGACCTGGCAGCTTCTACACTGAGGGATCGAAGGGCATGGAATATGATATTCCAGAGGGTAAAAGAGCTGGGAATGAACCCAAGGGTCACCTACCCAGCAAAACTGATTATTTTGTTTCAGGGGAAAATATAGTCATTCAGTGGAATAGAGGACTTTCAAGCATTCTTGAGGAAAAAACCAGAGTTGAACAGAAAATTTGACATCCAGACACAAGAAGCAAGAGATTCCCGAGAAGGTAATCAGGGAAAAGAAATCAAAAGGAACTTATCAAAGTTGAACTATTTACATTCCTACATGGAAAAACAATAACGGTGACTGATGAAACCTTTCTGAGTATGAAAATAATGGAAGAAGGGTATATGGTCCTATGAATACATATGTGAATGTGTGTATATATGTTTAAAGTTATACATGGATAGAGGGCATAGGTTGAATTTGTTGGGAAGGGATGATTCTTAAGGGGTAAAATTATGAGGTGAGAGAGGAAAGTGGTAAGAGGAGATGGAGAGAGACAGGGTAGGGTAAACTATCTCATGTAAAAGAAGCAAGGGGAAGTGGCTGCAGGGGAGGGGAAGAATAGGAAGGCAAAAAGGCAAAACCATATTCTCATTGAATTTGGTTCAGGGAGAGAATGACATACATACTAAATGGGATATCTCAACCTGCAGCAGAATAGGGGGAAGGGGGATGAGAGGGGGGATGATGGATAGGAGGGCATTCTTGGGAGGGGAGGTTGGAAGTACCCACTATAGAAGAGGGACAGGATCAAAGTCTGGAATGGACCAGGTGGGGGATGGGATGGGTGGGAGGGAATTATAAGCAGCCTTTTACAATATATCTACTATGGTAATGTTTTGCATAGCTAGACATGTACAACATATACAGAATTACTTTATCTTCCCAGAGGGAATGGGTGACAAGGGAGGAAGGGAATGGATCTGAAATTCGAGGTCTTAAAATTAAATGTTTCAAATATATATTAAAAAAAGAAAGGTCCATTACTTGGTTCATGTGACAGTCTAATAGATGGAAACCAGTGTATTAGGATAAATTAACCAGCCATTTAAAATAAATAGGAGTAGGCACATGACTAAGGTGTATAAACAGAACAACATGTGGTATACTGACCACCTTTTGTTCCACAAAGCCATTTTCTTTTCAGAGCCAGCAAGACCTTGCCAAATACCTTGCTTTGGGAAAATTTCTGTTCACACTGCTCTGAAGGAAAAAAAACAAAACAATCATAAATCAGTGGTTTTCAGCCTGTGTTCTCTGACACCCTGGGGTTCTACAAGCAATGACCAAAAGTTACATGGAAAAAAGTGCTAATGACAGATTTTACTTTTTGAACACCTCTAATTCCTTTGGCTATGTATATTTCATTGAGCATATTTTTTAAATCACCTCCAAAATGTTGAATGTTCAACCTTGCCCAAATTTCCCATTTTATATATTTTTTAAATTGTATGGGTTTTTTCCCTCAACAGTGTTAATTTTTTAATATCCTAAATGGCCATTTGGGATATATAAGTTACACAAATAAAGTTTCAGGAGAGTCAGGTGGAGGTTTGAAAGGTTTGAATGACTTTTAGAAAAAGACTGAAAACTAGACTGCTGTTTATAAGACACTTGTTAACTGAATAAATGTCAGAATATCCTTAGAACTACAAAAAAAAAAAGAATAAGTTGTGGAAAGGAATATAACCAAGAAAAGGAAGAAAAAAAGGATCCCAGTACCTTTGCAACAAAATCATAAACAGGGATAAGCTGGAGCCACTTCTTACTGGTGATAAGATGTGATTGCAAATTTCTCAGTATGTGCATTTCCACCTCAAAAATCAGCAAATATTACAAATTAGGGCTTATTTTGTGGGTTATCTAGACTTGAGAAAGTGATGGATAAAATGATGATAATGCAAATTAAACTGTGTACATGTTTCTCCCCCAAGAGAGCTAGTTGTTAAACATTTACCAGCATAACAGGGCTCTTCCAAATAAAGGATAGAACTAGACCTTCTTAAGAGAAGCAGCTTCTATTTACCTCCAGAGAAATAACTGATGGAGTCTGAATAGAGATCAAAGCATACTGTTTTTCACTTTATTTTTTCCTTATTTGTTTTTGTCTGTTTTCTTTCACAGTATGACTAATAGAGAAATATGTCTTGCATGATTTTACATGTATAGCCTGTGTCAAATTGATTATCATCCATGGAAGGGGGAGGAAAGGGAGGCTGAGAATTTGGAACTCAAAATTTTTAAAAATGAATGTTAAAAATTGTTTTTACATGGAATTGGGAAAAATAAAATATTCAAAAATAATTAAGATAATAAATTATTTAAAAAATTAAAAAAAATTTAAAGAGAAAAGCAGCTTCATGTGCTTCAAGGAATGATCATGTAGATACACAAGTGCTACTGAGAGAATGATCTCAGAGGAAGTGACAAATAACCATGGTTAGGGTCTTCCCGATGATTAGTACTGAGTCTGACATATGTTAACCTGATATGAACAAAATATAGGTCTGCTGTCTACTCCATGAAAGTATCTGGAAAAGAAGAGAGAGCCTCTTGAACTACAACAACTACAACAACTTGCTTCTAATGATTCACATTAAGACCAATGGTGCCACCAGAAAGAACAAAAGCATCGTTGGATATTGGAAACAAGCAAATGAAGACCTTTGGAATATAAGAATTATTATCTTATAAAATGCAAGCTTTTAGGGCAGGGACTGTTTTATTTTTGCCTTTGTATCCAGAACACCTAGTGAAGTGGTTGGTACATAGGAGACACACAGAAATGCTTTGATTGATTGCTATTGCCAAATGAAGGTAAGAACTGCCGGGAAGAAAGGTGAATTTAGGAGTAACAATAACAATAAAAACAATTTGTGTTATTATAGAACAACAATTATAACAACAACAAAATACATACAAAAATTATTTTACTTATCAACATTTAGGATGATGCTTAGAGAAAAGGTTTGGATTTTCGGACCTTGGTTCGAAAAGTCTTGATCATGGAGGAAGTAAGCTTAACAAGAAATAATAAAAATATATTTATCTGGAATCTTGTGGATCTGGGCTTAAAATGGAAATGGAGGGAAAGGAGAAAAACTGCATGCCTACATATCTGCTGCTTTGGATTCCACAGAAAACTGCAGGCATCACATAGGATGAAAAGCATCAGTAGAGAAGACCAGTAATTCAAAAGAGATAATATCCAAGCAAAGAGCCAGCAATAAAGCCCATGGGCTCACAAATACACAAAGTAATCAAAAGTCGAATTAGTGACATTGATGAAGGGAGACAAATTCAGCCCCACTGACATCTCTGAATCTTTGTGGCTTTAGACCTATGATGGGAATGTGGTTGTGGAATAGCAGTCTTTTCTCAAGAGGAACAGAAGAAATCAAAGAGATGGTAGGTTAGCATTTTATGGCAAAGAATGCTGACTTTCTAATAAAGAGAGACAACACAAAGAGAAAAATGGGGTCTAAGAAGAGGTATTTTGGTTTGGAAAGTTGCAGAGATGGAGAGTGAAACCCCAGGGGACTAAATTGATTGAGGAGCAAAAGCAGAGTTGATTTAATTATTTTCAGAAAAGTAAAGGAGGAAGGGAACTCAGAGGAGAAACAGAAGATACACATACAGGCACCAGTCTTAGTAGCTGGTGAGAATTCCTGGAAATAAAATGAATTGTGGCCCAGAACTAGATGTAGGAGTAGATTGATGTGATGCCCACTTCAGACTTTTTTGAGGATGGAAGAGTTTGATTATCCATATGCCTTCTGGAATTTGTTTGCTTTGGGGAAAAATAGAGAGCCATGTACATTTTTATTTTGCCTTAGTAATTATTTCATTCTTTAAGAGAAAGGAAACAATAAGAGAAAATGTTATACTGGACCCAATTCTGATCAGGGAAGGAACAAAGTGTTGCTAAAATAGAAATTCTGGAAAGCTTGGGAGAAGGTGATCACTCCATCTTAGAATCCATGATGCATAAGAAGAGGAAAGTTGGACATACTCTCTCTCTCTCTCTCTCTCTCTCTCTCTCTCTCTCTCTCTCACACACACACACACACACACACACACACACACACACACACCACAGATCTGGGGAGAACAGATGCCCAAACACTTTAGAGAAAGGAGAAGCAGAGCACATGGCCTTAAATTCTACAGAGGAAATTACCCCCAGACAGATGGGAAAGTTGAGAAGAGGGAAAGCTATCTAAAGAGCCCAATGTGGGTAGTGATTGACCAATTTACATTTTAAAAGACATATACAGAAAATAGAAGAGACCAGAATAGGTCAGTGCAGATGAACACCAAAGAATACAATAGTCTTGAAAGAATAGTGTCAGGAGTACTGAAGTTTATTTAAGGGGACAGATATATATGATTCTGGTCTAGTGCCCCTCTCAGAAACTGGAGAACAGAATGGCCTTGAGTCTTGAGGCCCTTCCCCTGCTCTCTTCATCATCAAAATCTCAGTCTCCCAGGGCAGCTAGGTGGCACAGTGAATAGAGCACCAGCCCTGGAGTCAGGGGACTTGGGTTCAAATCTGGCCTCAGACACAACACAAAAACTAGCCGTGTAACCTTGAGCAAGTCGATTAACCCCAATTGCCTTCCAAAAAGCAAAAACAAAAAACAAAAAAAAAACATCTCAGTCTCTCTTTGGAAAGGGGTGGGCAAGATGCTACAGATATCTATTGATGCCTGTTGTGAGCCACATCAGACAACCTATGAGAAAGTACACTTCTTGTATGAGTAACACACATACACCTTAGAAAAACAAACACATCACCTCCTCCACACACAGCTTTAGATATTAATTATTTACTAACTAGTTATTTTTCATCTGGTTTCATTTTAATGGAACTAAAATTTTATCAAGACACAGAAATAACTCAGGACTATTTTACCCACTTATTTCTGTTTCTTTTTTTCCCACTGATTTTCACACAATCTGTTTCCCCTATTCAAGTAGTCCCAGATCTGAAATTTTATTTTTAAAAGACTCAGATAGTGAAGTAGACATTACTTAGCAGAGAGGTTAGCACACATTATTATGATTTCCATTCAGTCATTTTTCAGTTGTGTTCAACTCTGTGTGACCGACCCCATTTGGGGTTTTCTTGGCAAAGATTCTAGACTGGTTTGCCATTCCTTCTTCAGCTCATTTTGTAGTTGAGGAAACTGAAGCAAACAAAGTTAAGTGACATGTTTAGGGTCACTAGTAAGTGCCTGAGGCCAGCTTTGAACTCAAGAAGAGGAGTCTTCCTGACTCTAGGCCCAGCACTTTCATCTGTAGTCACCAAGCTGCCCTCCTCTTGAGCACACACTAAACCGCCAATAAATGCTTTTTGCTTGAGTAACTTTGAAATTACAATTCTCAGGTGCCATGGAATGAGGTAACCCTCTTCTCTCAAGAACTTGATTTAGAGATTAGACAATTCTTTTGTGTCTAAAGGACCATCAGGAATAATTAGTAAAAATGATCAATACCTTTAATGTTTAAAAGGCAATTGCTAAAAATCCAAGTAATTTTCTTTAAAAAGCCTTTAGGAATCCATGGGGAAAGAAACCATTATTTCAAACTAGTATGAAGTTATTCTGTTGACTACTGCTCAGGTACCATCAAGATCACTTTGAATTGGATCCTAGGGGAAATAGAGAGCCACTAAGGGAGAATATATGGACCAGGGGAGTAGAGCCTACTCAGTAGGTGGGTAAAGTCTATTAAGCAGGAGAGTACAGTGGTCAGACCAGTGCTTTAGCAATATCATTGGCAGTTTTATGGAGGATTGCTTACCTAGGACAATATGTCCAAGAGCTAGGATTTGGTTAAATATTAATGACAATTTAGGATTACAAATAACCACTTGGCCATAAAGCTAGACAAATGTAATTCATGTTGAAGGGAGAAAAAATGGCATGTTCACATTTTAGTCTCAAAGTGACTTCACTGTAATGTTTTTCCCTTTAGAACCTATCTTGAAAAAGTCTTTCTATGTTCCCTTTTGCCTACTTTGCTTCCTTCCCCTTTCAGAGACCTAACCCCACAGCTGCCTCGTTTTTTCCTCCCACCTTCTTTAGATTGGCATCCTGGAGATTTTGATAACTGTGGTCCTTTCTTCATCCCATATCTTTTGGACAACATAACAAATTAAAGTTTAATCATTCTCTCTCTCTTTTTTTCTAACTCTATGGAGTCCAACCGTCTGACCTCTTACTCATCTAGTTCAAGTTGAAAATTGAATCTCAGGTCCCATAGACTGAGTCTTGCATTAGACCAAGTCTTGGAATACTGTTCCTTACATTACTACCACCAATAAGATTGGTTTTTCACTCATACTTAGTTCTTGGGTAATTTTACAGTACATCAATGCCTTTTAGTGAATACAAGTTTCTTCACATTTCCTTCAGGTTCTATGGAAACATAAAGAAAGAAGCTAAAGGCTTATAAGTGACCTTTGGCTAGGGAGAGTCCACGTTTTCTGATATTTGGATTTTCTCTTTATTTTACAACTATTAAGAAGGTTTGTTCTTTTTTGGGTGGAGAAGGTATTCAGTCAGACAGGAGCTATGCTGATAAAATTTGGAATAGCCTTTTAAAATGATTTTATTATATTTCTCTGCTTCTATATCTGTATGAATCCTTAGAGAAATTAACTAAAATAATTGAAATGTTTTAGAAAAAAATCCCATAGAGCATAACAAAGACTATGTAACTATGTAATTTTACAGCATTAATAGTTACAAAAATGTTGCATTTGTTAGAAAACCTCACATCTGGAAAAAAAAAACTTGGAATTATTGAATGGCCAATGCAGAAATTTTCCAATTATATGATGCCCTCGTGTGGCAAGTGAATAACATGCTGTACTTTATGAATAACATGGGTTATTCATAACATGAATAACATGTACTAACAAGAAAACTCTTGCTACCTAGGACCCTATTTCCCAAACTTTTGTGACTACAGAACACATATAAAATTGAAATATATTAACAACACTCATAAATGTAAATATGGGGAGAAAATTTGACTAGCTTCAGATTTTCCTCAAACTTCTTTTATAGGGATTAGGGTTAGACTTGTGACTTAAATAGTATAAGGAATTCCCAGATGAAGAAACTCTCTCCACTAGAACAGATTACTACTTCCTCTGCAATTTACAGTTATTAGACAGTTGCCTAAAGCACTGTGAAGTTAAGTGATTTGCCCAGAGCCATGTGTCAGAAGCAGGATTTGAACTGAGGTCTTCTTGGTTCCAGAGACATTATTCATTATTCGCTACACCACACTACCTATCTCATTAAACAAATAAAAGGGATTATTAAGGACAAGGTAGATATGTTTGATAATAGAATAGGAATTGGACCTGTGGTTTTATTGATGTAGGGAACTTCCAGATAAAGAAACCCTTTCTACCAATGCAGGTCAGCATCAATAACTTGTAGGCTTAGAGGAAAGGTTGTAAGCTGGGGTCCGTGAACTTTTAAAAAGAAATTGTGATAACTGTAATTTCATTATAATCATTACATATAACTGTATTTCATCATAATATTTCATTATTCACAGTCCTATTTATTTTATCTTTACACATTTAAAACCATTATTCTCAGAAGGGCTACATCAACTTCACTACAGAGCCACAGGGGTCAATGATACAAAGAAGGTTAAGAAACACTATCTCAGACAGTTGCTTAGATCATGGAGCTATTCAGTTATTTATTTGCCCAGGGAGATGTTTTGCCAGTATTTGTCAGAAGTGGGGCTTGAACATAGGTCTACCAGTTCCAAAGCCTACTTTCTATCTACTACCTGGCATTATCACTCATTGATGTCATGTGGAAGATGGGAGTTCTGCAAAAATGCAGAATTCATAGAGACTCATAGTTGGTAGAGATCTCAGAGACCTTCATCTAGTCCAGTTGGGACCTGAGAAAGGATCCCCTTTATGACACCCCCTGTCTACTCCCCTCCCCAGCCTTCATTTGAATACCGTTAGTATGAGAGAGCCCACTGCCTGCTAAGGCAGCCCATTCCATATTTGGATAGCTGCCATTATTAGGAAATTTTTCATGACAATGATTCTTTGAGACATCCTTCCACCTATTGCTTCTGGTACTAGTGCCCTCTGAGGCCAAGCAGAAAACAAGTGTAATCTACCTTCTATGTGGCCATCCTTCAAAATATTTAAAAACAATTCTAGTACTCCATTCTAGGTCTTCTCCAGGTACAGTCTCAAGGACTTCTAGCAACTTGCTCACCATCTTTAAAGTTCCATTAGTTTAGGAATGTCACCCTAGAAGAGTAGTTTCCAAAGTGGATTGTGCAACAGACTATTGTCCATTGGGGATGTAAAGAGGAAATATTAGAACTTCTAGTCACATTTATTTTTATCTAAAAATAATAAATTGAGCCAGAGTGACAGTGGCATCTACACTAGGTTGTATGTAATATAGTCACATGTTATATGCTAAATTCAGGGTATCCTAAAGTAAGAACTGGAGCTCCTTTGTGTCAAAGAGTTGACAATGGCATCCTCCTTCATTTACTTCAAGCATATTGAGACATATTGCAGTTTGTGTGTGCCTGGTTAAGTAGATTTGGGGATTATTTTAGGTGATTTTAACTAAACTAACACTAACAAAATGAACAGTTGTCTTAGAAATATTACTGTAATAAAACTACTGATTAAAGGTAATTTTATTCATTTGAGCACATGCAAAAAAGACATTGGCAGAGTTGACACTCTTTTCCCAGTACTTATTCATAAAGTACATTATAAAGTAAAAATAAGGATGATCTAATTGAATCTGACAAGAGATCAGTCAAAAATTTAAAATTATGATTGAAACAGGATGATATCAGCTATTGTTAACAATGAATTTCTAAGTGTACCTTATGACTATTGATATTAACTAAGAAGAGTATGAAATCATCCTGATTAACAAGGCATTTTATTTTATTTTAATTTGCTTTTTTGGAGGGCAGTTGGGGTTAAGTAACTTGGCCAAGGTCACACGGCTAGGTTTTTGTTTGTGTGTTAAGTGTCTGAGGCCGGATCCAAACTCAGGTCCTTCTGACTCCAGGGCCGGTGCTCTACTCACTTCGCAACCTAGCCGCCCCTTAACAAGGCATTTTAAAAGCTTTTAGCTTTTCTTGCTAAAAAAAAAAAAAAAAAAACTATCTAGGTCATCCACAAAAATTCTTGTCAGCACACTTTTTAAAACTTGAAATTAGAATCTTAAAACCTGACTTAAATTTCCAAAACCAAAATATCCAATGGGTTTTGAATATGTTAAAAGTATAAAAATGCAACATCTTCTGACTAGTTTGCAAGGATGATGGATTGACATAAGGAAGATGGAAGTTTACTAGCCAAATTTCAACAATGACCTTAGTATAACTGATAGGTGGGATTGACAAATCAGTATCATGATTTAGTGAGAGCAGTCAATGATTATTGTTTTCATTAGGCTTTATATATCTTTGTGAAGTCTCATTTTCAGCTATGAAAGCCATTTAAATCAAGTGTCAAAGACTTTTAAAAAATAATAAAGAATATTCAATCATATTGCTCTTACTAAAATATCAGCTAGGTGGCAGGGTACTTCAAGGGCTGAGCTCAGAATTTCAAATACTGCTTTATGTTTCCTTTCACTACTGCTATTACTAATGACAATAATAGTTCTATTGAGATTGCCAGGCCAGCCAGAGTACCAGTACATATTCTTTTTAACATTCATTCTTTGTTGTACCTGAAATCAAACCATTTGAGAGGCAAGAACAGGGAAAAGCAATTGCTAGACCATAGCTCCTAACACAGAAAGCCTCATCTCCAGAAGCAAAATTGCAAAGTGAATAGAAAATCTTTATGGTCAAATACCCTCATATGTCATAAATGTACCAACAGGGAGCTAGCCAATATAGTAGCTAGAGAACTAGGCTGGAATCAGGAAGATCCAAATTCAAGTCTGGCCTCAAATACGCCCTAGCAGTGTTAACCCCGGGCAGGTCATTGAACCTATATTTGCCTTCATTTCCTCAATTATAAAAAAGGGATAATAATAGCACCTACCTCAAAGATTGTTATAAAAGATCCAATGAGATAATATTTGATAACATTTACAAACTTTTAGCATAGTCCCTGTTACATAGTAGGTGTTATATAAATGTTAACTATGATTATTAATCATTTATATCCATGTGATATCTCATTGATTTCATTGAAATATTTATATTTCCCACATGAGGGATTTCCTTTTACCAATGTAGATCAGCACTTTTGCTGTAACCTAATAGTCTTAGAGAACTGCTTAGAGCCCTGAGAAGTAATGATTTCCCCAGGGTAACTTGATAAGTCTGGGGGCAGCTGGGTGGTGAAATGGACAGAGCACCAGGTTTAGGGTCAGAAAGACCTGAGTTCAAAACTGACCTCAGACACTACTAGCTGTGTGACCCTGGGCAAGTCACTTAACCCTGTTTGCCTCAGTTTCCTCATCTGTAAAATGAGCTGGAGAAGGAAATGGCAAACCACTGCAGTATCTTTGCCAAGAAAACCCCAAATGGGGTCATGAAGAGTCAGACACAACTAAAATGACTGAATACAGAATGTCTATTGCAATGTGATGTGTACAAACACATAATGTGTTGGTGGGAGTATTTGTACTCTGATGTTAACTTTTTTTGCCTAAACCATACTTTCTGTCATTGTATAGGATATGAATGAAAAGTTAATGGGGGAAAAAACCCTTAGGATTTCAAATTATTTCATCACAGTTGATTTCAATTTACAAAAACCAATAGGTTTTTTATTGATAAATTTGGGGGGGAAAAGGCAGAGCTTCTTAACTTTCTTTTTTCCTTGTCATGGACCCCTTTGCTAGTCTGACGAAAACTATGGACCCCTTCTCAGAATCATATTCTTAAGTAATTGAAGGAAATGCTGAAATTTGTTTAAAGAAAATTTGTTTAAAGAAAAAAAACTACATCTTTATTACAATATGATTGCATTTGCAATCATAGCTATTTTGTTTTATGCATTTAAAACATTGTTATAAGGTATATAGAACTTTATGGTTTGCAAAGTGCTTTACAAATATTATCTTATTTTATTTTTACAACAACCCTGGGAGGTAGAAGCTATCATTATCTCAGTTTTCCAGATGAAGAAACTGAAGCCAACAGAGGTTAAGAAAGATGTAACTTAATAAACAAATGAAGATATAATTAATAAAATAAGGAGATAATTAATAGAGATGCAATTTGTTTCCATCCAAATTCATATATGCCCCTGAAATCTATCTACAGATCCCCTGCCAACCCCTGGCATAGAGGTAACTCTAGAATTATAACTATATCTTTAGTAAGAGACATGGTTAAGATTATTTCAATGACTCACTCCCTTCTCAGAAAATTTATAACCAGAAGTAGAAATCACCTAGCAGTCATAAAACTTTGATGATAAGGATTATAGTATGAAATGATTAATAAAAAATTCCCCAATAATATCCCATCCCAGTGCCTCGTGATGTGGAGGTGACCCTTTGTTCTCAAAGCCTCTATCATCAGTGAAAGCTTGGACAAGTTCTACTCTGCTGGAACAGCTTATCCCTGTTTGTCTCAGTTTCCTCATCTGTAAAATGAGCTGGAGAAGGAGATGGCAAATCACTACTTTGCCAATGCCAAGAAAATTCCAAATGGAGTCATGAAAAATTGGATCCAACTGAAATGACTCAAAAACAATTTGATGCCAGAGATGGAACAAGCAGCTGTGGTCTTCCTGCTAATGCTTTTCCTGTGAGATTAGCTTCTATTCACTCCATATTTTATATGTATATAGTTTGCATGTTGTCTCCCTCATTAGAATGTGAATGCCTTGAGAACAGACACCATGGGTTTTGTTTGTTTGTTTGTCTTGTTTTGTTTTGTTTTGACTTTCTTTGTTTTTCCAGTCCTTGACTTAGTGCCAGGCACATAGTAAGCCTTTAATATATGCTTATTAGACTCACTGGCTAGCTAGTTTTGGAGATACTGGCTACTGGATGCTAAAGTGTTTGGGGTTACAGATACTCATATTAAAACACTGACAGAAATGTGGAGGTATCGAGAGTTGCTTCTGTAGAGAGAGCATCAACTAAAATAATGTCCAATAGTCCAGGACACATAGATGTCACTGGAAGTCTCGGAGATTGTCAAAGGGAGAGATGGGATAAGATTGAGGCTAACTTTAAGGGAAATGGGAGAGAGCACTGGTTTTCAGACTCCACACTCCTCACTCTGTCTACTACAGCACACCGTCACTCCAAGCTCAATTTGTTGTAGTTTTATTTTATAAAACAAAGACAATAATGCTTGAGCCTCTCAGGATTCATGTTAGACTCTCTAGCGCATCATTCACTTAGTGTAGGTCTCTATCATCACCAACCTGGGACTCTGGCAAAGACCTATTTATGTATTTTCCTGCTGCTCCTTCCCTCCAAAGTATCCTTTAAATCTCTGCCAGAATAACTTGATAAGAGGAGCACATAATTATAGATGTAGGGAAACTTGGAGTTCATTTCAGGGATTCTTGAGCTAGAACCCCCTTAAGTAATTGACTCCCAAGTGGTCAATTTATAGAACTTAGATGGAAAAAAATTACAATGTAATTGTTATACTTTGTAATCTTACCTATTTTATGCCTTTAAAAATGTTCTTCTGAGAATAACAAAAGTTAGCATTTGTTGTAGCTATATAAATATAGAACACTTTATAAATATAAAAATATAAATCACTTTAAGATTTGCAAATACTTTATAAATATAAATAAATATTTATAAATATTTTCTCATCTTATCCTCACAACAACCCTGGGAGGTTAGTGCTATTATTATCCTAATGTTACTGATGAAGAAATGCTGGTAACCAGAGATTAAATGACTTGCTCAGAATCCCAAAGCTAGTGTCTGAAACTGAAGGTTTTCCTTACTCCAGGTTCAGTTCTATCCACTACTGAAAAGGCTAGAGATTCACCAACTAGCTGAAAAGGGATTCTTGGGTTTCATTAGCCTGCTAATGGAGTCCATCACACACAAAAAGGTTAAGAACCCCTGATCTAGTACAATTCTCTCATTTTACAGATGGGGAAAATGAGGCCTAGAGAAGTTAAATGCATTATTGCTCAATGTCACACAATTAATGAGTAGAAGAGGTAATAAGAAAACCTTTTTGTGCCAAATCCTGGGATTCTTCTAGCTTCCCGGTCCTTTGTTTTTCAGTTCTGTAGTGTACTCTTTTTAACCTATGATTTCATCCCTGTACTGACCTCTACCAATGCAACTTGGCATTCTCTCTACAATTTGTAGTCACAGACTATTACTTGCGGTACTGAGAGGGTAAATGCTTTGCCAGTATGTGGAAGAATTTGAAATGCAGAGTTTCCTCCCTCTGAGGTCAGCTCTCTACCCTTTTGTTGGGTTGTCTTGTTTAATGCATGCACTACCTATATAATATTGCCTGTTAAAGGTATCTGAGTTTGAGTCATATCCCTTTTATTAGACCAGGATCTACATGAGGGCATGAGATGGCATATGTGCCACCCCAGCTTCTATCTCCAGGACTAGACTAGCACCTGATATAAATGCTTAATAAAAGTTTATTGAATTAATGAATATTTAATGAGAATATTTATGTGAATGGATCATAGAATCATAACTTTAGTGCTGAAAGAGTCGTCAGAGGCTACGTAATCCATTCCGCCTTCATTCCACAGATGATGATACTGAGGGCTAGGGAATTTCTCCAAGGTCACTCCCAAGGTTCTCTGACTTGCAGTGCCAGGGAGAACTATGTAAAGGATGATGGTGATAGTGATGGTGGTGGTGGTGGTGGTGGTGGTGGTGATGATGATGATGATGATGATGATGATGATGATGATGATGGTTTTCAGTAAATGCTTGTTGTGTTTGTTTCCCCAGTATCTGCAGCCATCAAAAGACCCCAGAAAAAGCTGGCCCTCTGGGGCATTGTTCTTTTTAGCCATACACCCCAACCAGCCTCCCCCCCATCATTCGGTAACTACAGTGGTTTTGCTCCAGGTTGGCTCCTTCCCAGGGAGCTGGCCCAAGGCTGAAGTTTAGGATTTCCAAGCACAACGGCAGCCTAGATCTGCCATCCTTCTCTCTCCTCTCTTTTTGCTCCCAGATTCTAGGGCAGGGCCAGCTGGGCTAGAGCACCGCGCTTTGACAGCTATAGGAGAGCCAGAGTAGCTCCGAACACTGCTGGTTAAAAGTCGCGGAGGCGAGCCCCGCCTTCTGGGCCTTCTGATTGGCTAAAGGGGCGGATTGGATGGATGGATGGATGGATGGTCGGGTGGGTGGTTGAAGGGAAGAGGGAAGGAAAGAGGGGGCGGTGTGGGGTGTGTGAAACGGTGCGCGAGTGAGCGGTTCCCTCTGCTGTGCCCAGGCTCGAATCCACGGGGCCCAGCAGAGGGAGGAGGAGGTGGAGGAGAGGGAGAGGAAGAAGAGGAGAAAGAGGAGAGGGAGGAGACGAGAAAAGGAGAAGGAGGGAGAGAAATGTTCATGTGTGCGTGAGAGCCTGCGGGTTACCGGGGTCCGGCCACGAGCTGGGGCGCAGACCTGTCGGGCCGCTAGCCCCTCCGCTCTGTGGGGCGCTCTAGAGGGCGGGGGTAGTGCGTGTGTGGAGGAGGGGGCGTAGCGTTGCGAGGCGTTGGCAGTGGCCGCGGCAGAAGAGGCTGCAGCCCCGAGGCCGGCTCGGCCCCAGCCTCTTTCAGACGCCGGCCTCCCTCCCCCGCAGCCGCGCACCTCTTCCTACCTCTTCCCCCAGCCCGCACGCCCCTTGCTAGCCGAGCCCGGCCCGGGAGCACTGGAGGTGAGGGGCGGGGAGGGGGCTGCCCGAGACAAAGGGGGCGCGGGGAGCAGCGGCGATGGCTTCTCTGAGCCTGGGGGGGCTGAGTGTGAACCGTGGCGGCGGCAGCAGCAGCAGCTCCAAGAAGAGCCTGAACGCCCGCAATGCTGCAGTGGAGAGAAGGAACCTGATTACGGTGTGCAGGTAAAGAAAGCCCCGGGCCGGGTCGGAGCCCCGGGGGGAAGATAGGCAGTGTCGGGGGCAGCCCGTGAAGCCTCCCGGGGGTTTCTCGCCCCGCCCCCTCCTGCTGCTGCCGGCCGGTGCCCCTCGGGAAGAGACGCGGAGCATCCCTCTGCAGGGACCAGGCGGGAGGAGGAGCGGGCGGCTTCATTTGCCCATTGCCAAGTCCCCTGGTGCTGGCTTTTCTTACTCCAGCTGCTCACGTAGCCCTTTGCCATCCCCTCCCCCTACGAAGCTGCGTTACCTGCTGCGCCCTCTTGGCCAACCTTCCTCCTCCCCACCTCAGCACCTCCCGCCAGGTGAAGGGGAGGCCTGGCCTCCAGGGAGGAAGAAGAGGAGACAGGAGAAGATTCAGCCTCCTTCTCTTAGCATCCTCTCGGTCTTGGCCTGCAGCTCGGGTTTTTTTTTCCCGGGCTTCCTTCCTGGGAGCCAGGAGAGAGGGACACAACAGTGGCATGGTCCGGGGTGTGTCCTCAGGGGACACCTACATAGCTTTCTTTAGGATCTGAGACACCCTCACCTTCCCCAGGCCTTGGTCTCCCGGGGGGAGGGGGCGGGGGTAGGAGAGTTTGTAGGTTGGCTAGTGAAAAACGAAGTCCTGGCTGTTGGGACTCGGAGGGGCAGTCATGCATACAGGGATGCGGCCTCCATTTGAGAGGTGCTCCGGAGATGGAGCAGAGGACCACTTTTGGTACAGTTATCCCATAGGAAAGGAGGGCTGTGATAAATAACCTAATGACATTCCGTTCCTTTTTCCTTGCTGGCTTTTAAGAAAGTAATCATGTAGGGAGTTTAATCAGAACTTTGAGAATATGTCTTATGATGGGAGGGGATGTCTATATTCAAGTGTTGCCTTTGACAGATACTCAGTGGGAGACCCTGGGCAAATCCCTTTCCTTCTCTCTGCCTCCAGCCTGAGATCCTCTTTGTCTATTAGAAGCAGATTGGGTGATGCAGTGGGTAGAGTACTGGATTTGGAGTCAGAAAGACCTAAGTTCCAATCTTGCCTCAGATATTTATTTGCTAGCTGTATGGTCTCAGGCAAATTGTTTTCTCTCCTTGAAATCTACTGAGTGTCCTGAAGTTGGTGATGGAGGTAGGGGAGCTTTGGAGGTAGCACATGTCCTAAGTATACATAAGTTATATATAAGTTTTAATTCCATTTAGTTCTGTACCAGGCAGATCTTTCTTGTGGTGGCTTTCTGTTTTAAGGGTTGTTGTGCATGATGCATGTACGTAATCATGTAAGAGCCAGTGTAGACAGAACAACCTCAGTATCCAAAGGACTTGGATTCAAGTTCTGCCTCTGACAAAAACTGACTGGGAAACCCTTGGCATATTCCTTAACCTCACTGCCTCCAGCCTAAGGCCCTCTATTAGAGGCAGGCTAGGTGGTACTTTGGAGAGTGCTAGACTTAGAGTCAGAAAGATCTGAGTTCCAATCTTGCCTCAGACATTTGCTACCTTTGTGACCTTGGGCAAGTCTTAACCTCTCAACCTCAGTTTCCTTACCTGTAAAACAAGGATAATAGCAACTATCTCATAGGGTTGCTGTGAAGATGAAATGGGATAAGCACTTTGTAAATCTTAAAGCTCTATAGAAATATTACTTATTGTTGTTACTGGTATTAATTGCAAAGCAGGAGTCAAACTGCATTGTTAAAGAAAGTGTCTTCATTGAGATTCCCCTATATTGATGAAATCATAATCTGGTTTCTTTTTCCCCCCTCCAAAAAAAAAAAGAGTACATCTCTGTCTAATTTGCAAAGAGAAAAGTATTAGGTTATTTCAAAAGTGTGTTTTACATAACCATATAAAATGGCTGCTTATTTGTAGAGATAATCACCACCCCTGTGGTATTTGCTGGTTGTAGGCAAAGGATGTTGGATCTCCTTTGTCTAAGCATTGACCTCTAGAATATTGTATGTTTTCTTTTTCTTTGTATTTTGTTTCCTAAAGTTAATACTTTTTTTTCAATCAGAGAGGTGTGTTTATCTTTTATACTGGATTTTCGGTAAATACAGGATTTTGTTAGTGAAGATGCTTCCTAAACTGCTGTAGAGGAGTTGGGAAGTTTACAGAGTTTGGGATCACCTCTAACACTGTGACCTTGGACAACTCACTTGCCCGTAATTTTCTCATCTTTAATATAAGAAGATTGTATCACATGATCTCTAAAAGTTCGTTTTAGCTCTAATAGTCTGTGACTTGGTGACAGTAGGAGCATAGTGTATGTAGCAAGGCATAGTGAAAAGAGCAAGTGATTGTGAGTCTGTGCATGAGTTCAAATCTTATTTTAACTACTCGATGTTAGTGCATATCTGGACCCATTAATTAACCTCAGTTTCCACATATGTGAAAAGACAGCTGGACTCGATCATAAGAACTGTGCCAGATTTAAAGTCCATGGTCCTTTTCATTGTTTGTCATTCCCTTCCATGTAGCCAACTTGCCAAGCACAGGAGTACTGCCCAGTGGAGAACAATTTAACGGTTTTCTTAACCTGAGGTCCATGAAAATATTTTTTGAAAAACAAAACACATTTTGATAACTGTAATTTAGGATGTTTTCTTTTAGAATCCTGTATATCTTATTTGATGCATTTAACAATCTTATTCTGAGAAGGAGTCCTCACCAGACTTCCAAAGGGGTCCATGACACAAGAGGATTAAGAAATTCTTTTTAAAGCTATTCAAAACTACTTTGTATGTGAGCTACCAGTAGGGATCTTAGAAATCACTTATTCAGGGATTAACCTTCTCTGTGCCACAAGCCCCCTTTGTCAGTCTGGTGAAACCTATGGATTCCTTCATCCAAGGACACTCCCAAGGTCTCGCTGAAAAACTTTGGTATCCATTGTGAGACATGAGAGAGGCTGGCACACGACTGTTCAGCATGGCATGTCAACATCAAAGAAGGTTCTATGCTTTGTGATCAAAGCAGAATTTCAGTAGCTCAAAAGAAATGAGATGTGAAAATTTGGAGCCATCTCCTTCCCAGATGTTCATACTGACTATTTGTGCCCGACCTGTGGGAGGACCTTCCAAGCTCCTATTCCTTTGATAGGTCTCAGTCTGACACACTGTACATTGACCTTGACATAGTAATGACATTTTGGTCCTCTTCCATTATGAAAGATGAAATATATGCATTTAAAATGTATATAATAAGATACAGGATTAGGATGCATAAAATAAGGTAAGGACTACAAAAGAAAGTTATATTGAAATAGTTATCAAAAAATTGTTTGAAATTCACAGAACCCTGATTAAAAATCTGCTTCATCTAGTCCAAACCCAGAATTTTATAGACAAGAGAAGTAACGTTCAGACTTTAAGTGACTTACAGACAAGGTGAATGCTTGTTATTGGCAGAACATGTTAGTGGTCACGTTCTGCACGAGACTTTTGGCTCAAAGGAATGCTCTTCTTTGTATCTAAGGGTGCTCTTTTATGGTATGTGCCATATAGAAGGTCAAATAAGTCGTGAGGATTCTGGGGATGTTTTGTCTTTGTTCCTAGCTTCTGTTTTTCTGCCCTTGAGCTTTTTGACTGTAGGTTAATACCTTCATTGGGAGCAGGATTAGGAAAGAGATGGAGAAATTTTAATGAATCACTTTGAAACATTTTTAGGAGTTGTATTAGGCACATTTTCCAAGTGGAAGGAGCATAGAGGACCCCAATTTGTGTGTTTATATTACATGCTAATTATGTGTTCTGCTGAACAACTAAACATTTAAACAAGTATCTTTTTGCTATAAATTTACATATAACTTAAATATTATGGCATGTATATATACACATATTAGCTTAATTTAGTACCTTTGTGGTAGGTCCCTAATAAATGATTATTGAATTGAGTTTGAGGGGTTGCATGTTACATTGATTATTCATTGGGGGGTAAACTTGCCAAACTTGTCTCTCATTACCCTAAATGGAATGGAGTGGATGGCATATTTGTAATGGCTTTATATTCCATCTCCAGAAATTAAACCTATTTCCCAAAGGTCCTGATAGCCCTGACCAAGGTCCAGAGAGACATTTAGGGCCATTTAAAAAAAGTATATGGGCTGTTAGTTGACTTAAGTGAGGAGAAGTCCCTCCTAATGAGTTCTCTGTTCTATTACAAGGTGATTCAATTGATTTGAGAGTCAGGTAATGGTAGAAAGAGGTCCTGAGTTCTAGATTCAATTCTGCCACTAATGAGTTCTGTGACTTTTGACCAAGTCACTCAAACTTTCTGGAGATGTTTCGTTGTCTGAAAAATGGGCTTAAGCACAGCTAGGTAGCAGTGGATAGAGCAACAGGGCCTGGAGTCAAGAAGACCTGAGCTCAAATGTGGTCTCAGACACTTACTATGTGACTCTGGGCAAGTCACTTAACCCTGTTTGCCTCAGTTTCCTCATCTGTAAAATGAGCTGGAGAAGAAAATGGCAAACCACTCTAGAGTCTTTGCCAAGTCAGATATGACTGAAATGACTGAACAACAACAAAATGGGCATAATAATAGAACCTATGGGGGCAGCTAGGTGGTGCAGTGAAGAGAGCACTGGCTCTGGAGTCAGGAGGACCTGAGTTCAAAATGCGGCCTCAGACACTTAATACTTACTAGCTGTGTGACCTTGGGCAAGTCACTTAACCCCAACTGCTCTGACTTCCCCCTGCAAAAAAATAGCACCTATTTCACATTATTTCAAATGAAATAATATATGTAAAGCACTTGGCAAACCTTAAATACATATGTGTGTTTGACACATATATACAAATACATATATATGTTTGTATGCATATGTATGGTGTATATATATGTCTGTATGTACATATATATGTATGTATATATATATTAGCTGCTGTTATTCTGTAGATAAGGAAGGCAAAGAGCATATTTAAGAGAACATCAAGAATCCCTGAAGTCCTTAGCACTGCTCTACTTAGTAGGTACTTAATACATATTTATTGAATTAAATATGATCTTGACATGACTCTTTCCTGGGCCCTTTTCTATCTTTATGTCCTCTATGTATGTGTGTGTATAATTTACTTATTATTTGTTATGTTATTTATATTTACTTCTAATTGTTTCTTAAATAATTTCTGTATTTCTCCACTCCATTCCATTTCTACATTACCAACTGCCTGTTGGACATTTATTTCTACTTCTATGCCAGAATTTCCAAAACACTCCCACTCACACCCTCCCAACTTCTAACCAGGTTCCATGTTTTTTTTTAAGGATACTGCCATATTACCAATGATTCAGGTTGACCACCTTTATCACCTTTTCCATGAAAGTGTTCTTGATTGCCTCCACTTCTAGTGTCCTTCCCCCAAAGGACCTTGTATTCACCCACTTTTTAGATACTATTTGTCTATTTGTATGCATTTATATACTATTGTATCTCTTTGTCTCTTTCTCTATATATGTATGTGTGTATATATATATATATATACACACATATATTGTTTCTTCTATTAGAATGTAAGCTTATTGCAGGTAGAAATTTTTTCATTCATTGCAAGAACCTAGCATAGTGCATGATACATAGTAGGTACCAAGTAAATACTTGTCAGTTAATTGATTCATCACCTCTCCCATTCAAGCAGTTGCCAAATATTGTTGATTCTACCACCACAAATTTATTTTCATCTATTCCCTTCTTTTTACCCACACAACTATGACCCTACTTCAGGGCCTCATTACGTCTCACTTGGATGATTGAAAAAGCTTCTAAAATAATTTCAGTACTTCCCCACTCCATTCCATTAACCACCAAATTGATTCCAAAAATATATAGATCTGATCTTGCCACTCTCCTTCTCAAAAGCCTTCTGTGGCTCCATATGGCCTCTAAGGGTAAAATATAAGAGTTTTGCTTTGATATTCAAATGTCAAACCTAGATTTAAATTTAAATTTAAAATCTGGATTCTACCTTTTTCTGGTCTTATCACTGGCCCATTGTATAGTACAGACCATTTCCTGTCCATGACATTCCATTTTACACCCCTGGCCTTTGTTGAAGCTGTTTCCACATCTCCAGTGTCCCATCTCTCACCTTCTCTTCTTTGCCACTTACAATCCTTCGAAACACAGGTCAGGTACTACCTCCTACATGCTGCTTTCCCTCCCCACTTCTCCCCCAGGTATTAGCACTCTCTCCCTTTTGAAATTACTTTCTATTACTTTGTATATACTAACCTGTGTATAAATGTCTCTCCTTTTTCCCCCCACCCCCAATTCATTAGATTGTAAGGTTTTAAGGCTAGGGGCTATTTTGCTTCACCTATGACAATTAATTCTGACCTTTCGGGCCAAGAGGAATAAATCTAATTTAATCCCTCTTCAGCATTATAGCCATTCAGATACTTAATGAGAGTTACCATTCCCCACATAAACTTCCTTTTATCCAGGCTAAACATACTTAATTCCTTCAACAGATTCTAATATAGCCTGTTCTTGAGGAACAGAAACAGCGTAGGGCATGTGAGGAGTGTCCATGGCACTTTAACAAGGGAGTAGTTTAAGTAGTCTGGGTACCAACAAATCTGTATCAGGTAGTTTTATATGTATTTTTTATCATGTTCTGTATATTACTTTTTTCTCTCAATCAGAGTTAGTACATACCCATTTGCCAATCTGGAGTATGTTGTATTAGTAAGAAGACAAGGAAGAATGATTATTTTAATCAAAAAACAAGATATGGTTTATTTTCTATAAAGCTATAGAAAATAAAGGTCAGAAGGAGTGAGTGATGACAGTGTTGAAGATTTTTGAACCCAGGAAGGGGTCAGCCAGTAGGCTGAGAGACAAAGAAGGTCAGGATGTTCAGTAATTCAAATTGAAGTTTAAAGATAAGCAAAAGTAAGAATAGAGTAAGAAGAAAGTTCTAGGTCTAGCAGGGGTGGGGAACCTATGGCCTCAAGGCCACTTGTGGCCTTCTAGATCTTTGGGTGTTATCTTTTAACTGAGTCCAAGTTTTTAAGAACAAATCCTTTTCTTAGGGAGATTCATTCTGTGTAGTTTGGATTCAGTCAAAGGGCTGCACATGAGGACCTAGAAGCCATATGTGGCCTCAAGGCTGCAGGTTCCCCACCCATGGAGAGGCTATGAACCCAGTCATCAATGTCTATAGACTTGGACATCATCCTTTACAATACCAAGCTCTTCCTTCCCTCTTTCCTCCCTCCTTAGAACTTCCCTTCTCCCTCTCCCTCTCCTTAGAACTCCATGGAACTAAAGTATTGAATTCTTATGTCACTGTCTTAAGTTTTAGAATTTTTAATTCAGTGGAAGTTTTAAAATTTCATTTTAAAGAGAAGGTATTATTAATTTGATCGAGGTTTCCTGGGATTTTTCACCACTTACACCCTCTACTGAAATTTCCATTGTTTTGCTTACTCTAGTCCTTTTAAAGAAAAGGGAAAATAACCTATAAATTCTTTTGAGTCCCCAGAAAACAGTATTATATATATTACAAATATAAAATTCGTAGTATTTGTAGAATGCTTTGCAAATCTTAAAGCATGATATAAATGCTGCCTATTATCATTAATTAATGACAGCTAAGTGGCACAGTGGATAGAGCACTGGACTTGGAATCAGGAAGACATGAGTTCAATGTGGCCTCAGCTGTGTGACCCTGGGCAAGTCACTTAATCCTGTTTGCCTCAGTTTCCTCATCTGTAAAATGAACGGGGGAAATGAATGGCAAGCCACTCCAAATTCATCTTTGCCAAGAAAATCCCAAATAGGGTTACTTAGATTTGGATACAAATAAAAAGACTGAACAACAGCAAATTAAGTAAAAATGGTTTTCTTCATGTATATTAACAACCATGTTTTATTTGCTTAATATAATTTAGTATATGGTGTCAAATGTTTGAAATGGATCTATTTTAGGAGAAAATGCCATTCCATGATAAATAAACAATTTAGCTATTTACCCCCAGATATATGCTTTGGATCAAGAATTTCAAATTATAGTTTTAGAATTTTTTGAGTATTTTTTTCATCAGACAGCTCCCAAGAGAAATGTAGATAATTTTCCATATTTTGCTCATGGAAAAGTTTAGATTTGCTGAGAAACCCAGAGAGTGTGTGATGTAACTAAGGTAAAGTAAAGCTTAGCTGCTTTAAGTTTTTGTTTGCTACACGGACCTCAGTGGCTATAATTACAGGCATGTGACCCCAGTCTATGATGTAATCAGCATAGAGAATTCCTAGTGTGGAAACTCCTTTTTACCACTGCAGATATGTAGCACTTAGAAGTTTTGCCTAGGTCTGCACATATCATTCCTCAGCATAGAAGTCTTCACTGACTTTCAGCTGCCCACAGAGTAAGCTTAAAGTTGCATTTGCCTGTCTTTCAGGGCCTTCTGTAATCTTTGACTGCCCCACCTTCCCAACAATGTTTATTACTATTCCGTTGCTCTATACTTCAGCCAAACTGGACTGCTTTTTGGCCTTCACTCAATTATTCTCTGTCAGTTTGACGTGCCCTGCCATTTCCCAACTCCCTGTTTAAAAGCAGTATAATGTTCCATTCCCCTCTTCACCTTTCTACCTATCTTTTTAAAAATAGTATTTTATTTTTCTTCCCAATTACATGCCAAGACAATTTTTAGCATTCATTTTTACAAGATTTTGGGTTGCAAATTTTTCTCCCTTCTTTTCTCCCCTCCTTTCTTCCTAAAATGGTAGGCAATTTGGTTTAGGTTATATATGTGCTGTCATGTAAAAACATTTCCATATTAGTCACAGTTATGAAAGAAGAAACAGATCAAAAGAAAAAAACACACAAAAAAAGAATAAAGTAAGTGTAAAATATATGCTTTGATCTACATTCAGAGTCTATTACTTCTTTATCTGGATGTGGATGACATGTTCCTTCACAAGTCCTTTGTACTTGTCTTGGGTTGTTGTGTTGCTGAGAAGAGCTAGGTCATTCACAGTTAATCATCACATAATGTTGCTGGCACATTGTTTTCCTGGTTCTGCTCATTTCATTTGTATCAATTCCTACAAATCTTTCCAGGTTTTTCTGAAATCTACCTGTTTGTCATTTCTTATTGCACAATAGTTGCATTACATCCATATGCCACAACTTGTTTAGCCATTCCTCAAATGATGGGCATCCCCTCAATTTCCAATATTTTGCCACCATGTAAAGGGCTGCTATAAATATTTTTGCACATGTATGTCTTTTCCCCTTTTTTATGATCTCTTTGGGATACAGAGCTAGTAGTGGTATTGCTAGATCAAAGGGTATGCCTACCTACATAACAGTTTGGTTACCCTTTGGGTATAGTTTCAAATTGCTCTTCAGAGTGGTTGGATCAGTTCACAACTCTACCAACAGTGCATTAGTGTCTGAATTTTCCCAATTCTCTCTAACATTTATCGTTCTCCTTTTTTTTTTTTACCATATTAGCAACCTGATAGGTGTGAGGTGTTACCTCAGAGTTCTTTTTCTTTGTATTTCTCTAACCAAAAGTGATTTAGAGCACTTCTTCAGATTTCTATAGATAGCTTTGATTTCTTCATCTGAAAGCTGCCTGTTCATATCCTTTGACCATTTATCATTTGGGGAATGGTTTGTATTCTTATCAATTTGACTTAGTTCTCTATATATTTGAGAAATGAGGCCTTTATCAGAAACACAGTGTAAAGATTGTTTCCCAGCTTTATGCTTTCCTTCTAACTTGGTTTCAGTGGTTTTATTTGTGCAAAAGCTTTTTAATTTAATATAATCAAAATTATCTGTTTCATATTTTATAACGTTCTCTATCTTTTGTCTGATCATGAACCTATAATTCGTTTAACTTCTCCTTTAAGAATTTAGATGCTAGATCACTTGATGGATATATATTTAGTATTGATGTTACTTCATTGTCTATGGTACCTTTTAGCAAGACAGTTTCCTTCCTTGTCTCTTTTAATTTGGTTTATTTTTATTTTGGCTGAGATCAGACTTGCTACCCATACTTTTTTTTTAACTTCAGCTGAACTATAATAGATTTTGCTTCAGCCCCTTACCTTTACTCTGTGTGATTCTCTGATTTAAGTGTGTTTCTTGCAAACAATAAACTGTAGGATTTTGGTTTTTGATCCATTCTATTATCCACTTCCATTTTATGGGGGAGTTCATTCCATTGACATTCACAGTTATGATTAATAACTGTATTTCCCTCCATCCTGCTTTTCCTCCTGTTTGTCCCCTCTCACCCTTTCCCTCCTTGATATTGTTTTGCTTCTGTCTACCTCCTTCCCTGGTCTTCCCTCTCTTCTGTCAGTCCCCCATCCCCACTGCCATCCCACCTTAACTTTAATCTTCTTTCCTCCTACTTTCCTGTCAGGTAAGATATATTTCTATATTCAACTGATTGTGTATATTATTCCTTCTTTGAGCCAATACTGATGAGAGTAAGGTTCAAGTGATGCCCTTCACCCAACCTCTCATCTTTCCCTCCATTGTAGGTTTTTCATGTCTCGTCATGTGAAATATTTACCCCATTCTACCTCTCCCTTCCTTCTGCAACAAGTGTGCTCCTCTTTATCATGTTTTAATTATTTTTATATCCTTTCCTCAAATTCACCTTATACCTGTACCTCCTGTCTGTGTATATTCCTTCTAGCCATATTATTTTTGGCCAGGTAATCAGAATTAAGCAACTTTCCCAGGGTCACAGTGTCTAAGGTCAGATTTGAATTCAGGTCCTCCTAACTCCAGGGCTAGTGCTCTATTCACTGCACCACCTGGCTGCCCCTAGTGGTACAATTTTTAAGAATTACAAGTATCATCTTCCCATGTTGGGATGTAAACAGTTTGGCTCTATTGATTCCCTTATGTTTTCTCTTCCCTTTTTCCTTTTTTAGGTTTCTCTTGGGTCTTTATATTGGAGATCAAATCTTGACCATTTTCCCCCTTAAGGCATTATGCTTAATTTCAATGGGCAGGTGATTCTTGGTTGTAGTCCTAGCTCCTTTGCCTTATGAAATGTCATGTTCCATGACTTTTAGTCTTTTAATGTTACAGCTGCAAAGTCCTGTGTAATCCTGATTGTGGCTCCCCAATATTTGAATTGTTTCTTTTTGACTGATTGTAATAATCTTCTCCTTGACCTGATAGTTCTGGAATTTGGTTACAATATTCCTTGGAGTTTTCACTTTGGGATCTCTTTCAGGAGGTGATTGGCAGATTCTATCAATGGCTATGTTACCGTCTAGTACTAGGATATTAGGGCAGTTTTCCTTACTGTCCAGGTTCTCCTTTTGATTGTGGCTTTCAAGTAATACAATGATTCTGACATTGTCTGTCCTGGATTTGTTTTCCAAGTCAGTTCTTTTTCCAATTAGGTATTTTACATTTTCATCTTTATTTTTCCTTCTTTTCCATTTGTTTGATTGATTCTTAATGTCTCATAGAGTCATTAGCTTCCACTTGCCCAATTCTAACTTTTAAGAATTATTTTTCTCAGTTAGCTTTTGTACTTCCTTTTCCATTTGACCAATTGTATTTTTAAGGAGTTGTTTCTTGTGAATTTGTGTATTTTCTTTTTCATTTGGCCAACTCTACTTTTTAAATAGTTATTTTCTTTTTTTCTCCCAAGCTGTTGACTTTTTTCATATTTCTCCCACAGAACTTTCATTTCTTTTCCCAATTATTCTTCTACATCTCTTATATGATTTTTAAGTTCCTTTTTGAGCTCTTCTATGATTTCTTTCTGGGCTTGAGACCACGTTCAGTTTTTCTTTGGGATTTTGCCCATAGGTGTTTTAACATTGTTGTCCTCTTCTGAGTTTGTGTCTTGATCTTCCCTGTCACCATAATAACTTTCTATGGTCAGATTCTTTTTAATTTTTATTTATCTTTTTTGGAGGCTTTGTTCATTTATTTTAAATTTGAACTCTGCTCCTGGGGTGGAAGGGGTACTTTTTTAGTCTTCTTGTGCCATAGGCTGTAGGCTCTGTCTGTTTACTTGGTGCTGCCCTGATGTTGCCCTGACACACAAAAGAGGGGGGAACCTTGTGTCTGATGTTGCTCTAAGAGGGTGGGGTGAGAGATGACTGGTACTGCTGAGGCCAATGGGATCTGGCAGCTTACCTGGTGCTAAGCTGGGGTCCTAGTGCTGGTGTCTGGCATGTTCTGAGGCCAGTGGGGTGTTTCTACATTTCCCCAGGGCTACACTGAAACACATGGAAGTCTGGCTGCTGCAGGCTGTCTGTCTGCCCAGGGCTTGATTAAATTTTAGTAGTTCTTGGAGTTGAAGTCTGCCTCTTCCCCTAGATGTGCTGGGGCACATGGGGAGCCCTGTTATTGGCCTTTGCCTGCTATACCACTTGGGGATTGGGATCTCCCACTGGTTTGCTGAGGTGGTCTTGCACTTCCTGTCCTGCCCTATATTCCCCCTTTACTTGAGTGAGACAGCTCTTTTCTGCTGATCTTCTAAGTTTCTTGTTTTGTCCCATCTTTTTGCTGGTTCTGCTGTTCCAGATTTTGTTTTGGGGTGTTATGTTATGGTTGTTTAGAGGTGAGTATGGGAGAGTTACAATGATTTGTTGCTTATTCCACAATCTTGGCTCCCAAAGTCTCCCCTAGCCATCTTTTTAAACCTGATACAAATGCTACTTTCTATGCAAAGCCTTCTCCAATTTCTTACTTGTCCATTTCTTCTAAGACAGTGACCCCTTTCCCCACTTCAAATCTAATCTTTGTGTCTCTCCCATGCCCCTACTAGGTATCATTTTGTTATCTGTGCCCATAGAGACTATCAGGTCCACAAGGGCAGGCACTAAATCTAATTTGAAATTTGTGCCTTCCATTATGCTTCATACAGTGTTTAACAAATAGTTAAAGTAGTTAAGTTAAAATAGTTAAATAGTGCTTAATAAATAGTAGTTGAATTAAATTGAACCACAAGAACCCTGTCTATGCTTTACTTATTTGTTTTAATTTTTGTCCTTAGGCATATTCTAATATGTTAGGAATTCTACCAGTTTGCTAGATAGAAAGATAATTAATATTAATCTCATCATGAAATGACTCACCATTACTGATTGTAAAAAAACAAACCATGAAATGATTTCTTAAAATTGGTATTCATCCCACAGTCTAGCTAGCAACTGTCGCTATGAAGAGAAATTTCAGTAAGCTATGAATTAATGGAGGTACCTGATGACTCCATTGATTTAGATGAGTAGGTAGGGTTTTCTGAGGATGGCAGGAGGATGATTTGGTGTACAAACCAGGCAAACTTTGCCTCAAAGAGGCAACAAAGATTGTAGATGGCAGACTTTAAGAGCTGGATGTGACCTCCAGTATCATTTGGTCTGGTATCATCTATTGACTCCCTTATGTTTCTTTCCCCTTTTTCCCTTTTTAGGTTTCTCTTGGGTGTGTATATTAGAGATCAAATCTTGACCATTTTCCCCCTTAAAGTGTTATGCTTAATTTCACTGGGTAGGTGATTCTTGGTTGTAGTCCTAGCTCATTTGCCTTATGAAACACCATGTTCCATGACTTCTAGTTTTTTAAAAAATATTTTATTTTAAAATAAGAAGACTAAGGGGTGGCTAAGTGGTACAGTGCATAGAGCACCGACCTTGGAGTCAGGAGGACCTGAGTTCAAATTTGGCCTCAGACACTTAACACAAAAATTAGCCATGTGACCTTGGGCAGGTTACTTAACCCCAAATTTCCCTCCAAAAAGCAAAATAAATAAATAAATAAATAAGAAGACTATGATTACTTAATAACCTTGAAAAAATCTAAATAAGTTATGCTCCTTTGATAGTCTTGAAGACCCTTTGTTCTGTCTTTGATTAGCTATTCAATGCAATGAACTATTAAGCACCTACTATATTGTATGTAACCCAAGAAGCACTGTGATGTGGAGAGAGTACTGGAGCTGGAGTCAGAAAGAATGGGGTCCAAATTTTGCCTTCGGGGTGTACTTCCTGGGTGAACATGGGAGTCACTTAACATTTCCATGCCCTAGACACTCTGAAGACCCTAATTTAGAACAGTTCCAGTTCAAGTTGGTGAGGGAGTTTCTATAGCATGAACTTCCCACTGGGTATATGAAATCATATACCCAGACAAAATGAATGAGCAAGGTGTTATTAGGTACTAGGGACACAAAGCTTTAGTAAAACCCTTGCCTTTATAAAGCTTATGTTCTTTTGAGTGACAGAATATAATGTGACATAAAAAAAATGTGGGCTGGATCTATGATTTCATTGATATAGGGAATTTCCTACACCAATGTAGGGTCAGTACCTCCTCACAACTTTTTTTTAACATATACTTAAAAATGTGATCTTCACATTCTTTCCCTCCATCCCCTCTCTGACCCATTGAGAAGGTAAGCACTATGCTATTGTTATTTCTTTATAATTTCATCTTACAATTTCTTACTGCTCACAACTTTTAGTCTTAGAGAATGACCTGGGACATCGAGAGGTTAAGTGACCTCTTAAGAGTCACACAGTCCATAAAAACTCAGATAAGCATACTAAACATTAGGAGGGTGATTAGACAAAAAAGATATCCAAACAAATTACTCAATGAAACTTGAGTAGGGAAAAAATAATACAGTGCAGGGATGTAAAATTTCACCAGTTCCTTTTATTGTCCCTACAGTTATCTCTGGGAACCTGGTCTCCCTCTGACTTTTGCATAATGACTCAGTGCTATTGGCTATTTCTTTAACCTATGAACTTAGCTCTTTGTACTTTCTGAATCCATTAGTCTTCCCTTTCTCTTCATCTTATAAGACAAGTCACTTGTGAAAGCTAATTTTGCTTACAAAATAAATTGAGGATGTCAGTTATTGAAATCCTTATCTGACAGGAAAAGATGGGACGTCAATCCTTGACTGACACTTGGAGTAGGGACAAGATGAGAAAATGGGCATCTTTCTTCTTATTTCAGGGAAGGGGATACAATATATTGTTCTCAGTAGAATGACTCATCAGTGAGACAAACTTTTGGATTCCTTTTTACAGTTCCTTTTAAATGTGATCTTATGATTCAGAGAATATAGTATCAGTGTTTGCCTTCTATTCTATGTGCTCATAAGTGAGAATTATAGAGAACTATTATAACGAAACCAGGTAAGTCTGGAGTAAGAGATGCCCTTTGACCTGGATCTCAAGGTAGGATTTTGACAGATGGAAATGGAAAGGTAAGGTCATTTTAGGTGGAGAGAATGGCATGAAATTGGGGAAGGAATCTTCAGGGAGCAGACTTCAGGGAGCAGAAAGGAAATTTGGCTGGAGCACTGAGTACATTGAGGGAAATCGAGAAAGGTCAGGAGATGATATAGGATCTCAAATGTCCAGGTAATGAGTTTAGACTTTATTCAGTAGACAGCAGGGAGCTAGGAAGTTTCTTGAAAATGAAGTGACACGATCACTTTGCTAAAAAAGAATCTGTCAGCAGCGTATAAAACGGATTGCAGAAGGAACAGGCTGGCTGAGAGCAGATGAGTCAGGAATTTATCATACTATACTGGGCTTGAGGGAGGCTAGCAATTTAGATTGTGAGCTCCTTGAGGGCAGGGACTGTCTTTTGCCTCTTTGTATACCCAGCACTTAGCACAGTATCTGGAACATAGAAGGTACTTAATAAATGCTTATTTATTGATTAATAAAAAGGCAGAAAATGGTTCACCAGACAGGATTTGATGATGGGACACAGAGAGAATAGGAATCAAGGATGATTAAGTGGCTCTTTTCATGGATTGCTAAGGGAAATTGTGCCTCTTACAGAAATAGGGAAGTTAGGATGGAGGAGCATTTTTTGGGGGAGGAAGATCATAGATTTAAAGTTGGAGAGGACTTTAGAGATCATCAAATCCAACTGCCTCATATTACAGATGAGGAAGAAGGGAAATGACTTGTCCAAGGTCATCTAAGTTGTATTTGGATATGCTGAACTTCAGATACTGAAATAACATTCAAGCAGAGATGATTAACAGGGTGTGTGTGTGTGTGTGTGTGTGTGTGTGTGTGTGTGTATCTGTAGATCAAGAAAAAGATTGGAGCTAGAGATGTAGACTTGGTAAGTCATCTGCAAAAAAGAGATAGTTGGGTTTATACAGTGCTGGTTATAGAGTAAGTATCAAAAATTTTAAATTAAATGCCTTAAACCAGGTAGATTACAACAACACAACCCAGGTCTTGTTTGGCTCGAGTATGGTGTTTATGAGCTAACCAGCCAAAAATTGTATGTGTGTGTGTATAAATATACATGTATATATATATATACATATATGTATAATCAGAAATTATTTACTTATAATAAAAATTAATTACTTATAAAATCTAAATGAGATTCCATCACATTGAATATGGCCTGCTTTATCCAGTTCATATATCACTGTGCTAAGTATTCAAGGTAATATTGGAGTGATGATTTTTATACCGAGTTTTCCAGTGGTCAACAAGTAAAAGCAAGATTTTATTTTAGCAACAATTTATACAAGTCTTAGATGTTCAATATAACAGTACAACACCTGGCAAAGGTGACTTTAAGGAACTTAAATTCTATGGGAACCTATATTCTATGGCCATGTGGGTGGCCACCAAGTCTGTATCTCCAGACCTAATTGTTCTCCTGAACTCCAGAGAAATACTTTTTAATGGCCACTGGCATCTCTCCTTGGTAGTAATTTTGCGACAATTTTAAATTCAACAGGTCTAAAGTTCTACTCCTCTTCATTTCCCCCCAAACTGGATTTTTTTATGTCCCTATTTATGTTAAAAGCAATATTATCAGTCTCAAGTAGAAATGGATCTCTGCAGTGATAGATTGACTTAGAAAGCCACAAATTAACATTATGTACATTATATTTTATTTTTGTTTATTTTGTGTTTAATCTGGTTTGGGCAATACTGAGTTTGACAGCTATGGAAAAGGATCACCCATCTCCTGGTCATCTTTCATCTCTGCTCAAAATCATGGAGTTCTCTTTGACTCCTTTCCTTCTTCCAAGTCTAACAATAATCAACTTTCATCATTTCCACCTCTGTAGTGTCTCTTGATTCAGTGTCCTCTTTTCCATTTCTACTGCCAACATTGGTATTTAGATCCAATTATTCTTTGCCTGGACAATTACAGTAGCTCCACACCTTCAGATTTCCCTCTACCAAGCCATTCTACTCATTAAGCCCTATTTCATTCTATTCTTGTCAATCTAGACTATTTTTCATCCTCTAAAGTTGGAGTTTTCCTCCCTCAATTCCTTGTTTTTACCTGTTTTCTCCCTCTTATTGAAGTTGTCCCCCTCCTTCTTCCTCCTTCCTGAGTTTCTGAAGTGCCACATCCAAGTAACTTTCTCTGATCATCCTAAGCCCCAAGTGATCTCTTCTCTTTCCTCTGAACTTTCATTGTATTTTGTACCTTTCTTACATTCTTGTCAAACATTCTATTTTTATATTCTAATCATTTTTCTACATGCTTGTTGTCCCATGATATAGTCCTTGAGGGTTAAACAGTCCATGAATTATTTATCATGGTATCCTGTCTGCTGTCCAAGGTATCTTGTACTTTTCTTTCTTTTTTTACAGAGCCTTTAGTTTCCTTGTTATCAGGAACTGTAGATAAGAACACTATCACCAATGTAGATCAGCACCTCATGTGCAGCTAAGAGTCTTAGACATTTCCTTGTGGCACTCAAAAAATGTGATATGTCCAGGGTCACACAGACAATATATGGTAGAAGTGAGTCTTAAACTAAGGTCTTCATGTCTTGGAGTTCAACCCTCTGTCTACTCTGCCATGATGCCTCAACCAAGTGATTTTACCTTTGTTGCACTTCCTTGGGAAATGGAAATTCCCCTGTGTTAATGTTTATTTTTTTCCATTTTCCATTTTTTAGCATTAACAGTTCACTTAAATAGGACAGGTTATAGTTGGTCTTACATTGTTTTATTCTTTCTTTGAACTTTACATTGATTTTGAGCTTTCTTCTAACATGTCATTGGTTTGATTGGCTATAGACTATGGATTTCGACTTCCAAATTGATTATCAGTCATTTCTATATGTTAACATAAAATCAGTTTCATTTATTTTTGTGATGTTATGCTGCCCTTATCTAATACTTTGTTATTTTCTTCTTGAAAATAGTATTCATGATATATAGATGTGATACTGTTGTGTAGTCAAAAAGCCTTTGGCTTCTCTCCTTCATTACTCATTTTTTCCATTTTTTTCTTTCTCTTTTATGCCTACCTTTTAACTGAAGTCACCATGGTGTATTTTAGTATGTATTGATACACTTTAAAGGTTTTGGTCTCTTCATGAAATTTCTCTGCCTCTTTATCTCCTAAACCAGAGGGTTTTGATTTAAAGTCCATGAACATCTTTTGTTAATGTTCCAATAACAACATTCCCTTTGTAATTCTATGTATCTTTTTTCTAAATTAAAAATATTATTGTTAGGAGAGCTTTATAGGCTTCACCAGATGGGTCCAAAATACAAAAAAGGTTAAGAAACCCTGCTATAAATGCTGGTATAGAAACTGTAATTATTTTGACAATGATCTTTTTGCATATGACCACTCCAAACTAGATGACAAAGTATCTAGTGAGATGATGTTCCTTCCTTTCAATGAATAATAAAACCAGTTTTTTCCTCTCTCCCCATCCAAGGAGAAACCATTGTAGCTAAATGGAAAGATGGCTCACTTCTTCTTTAGTTTTTATTCATAGAAGAATGTCAAGATTAATTTGACTCAAATCTTCCAGTAACAAGTTCACTTTCTTGATAAAGAATATCACATTTGGAGTGTCAACAGAGATGTCAATATTTAAAGATGGTTGAAAACTGTGATTTGTAGTTTCCTCCACTCCCTTTCCTACTACTCTGCTGACAAGTTTGAAGAAATAGAAGGGAGAAGCAGAGGACTGAACTGTACTTATTTACAAGTACAAAATGGCAACCCACGTTTCAGAGGTTTGCCATAGCCAAAGAATTCATCACCATGTGACCAGCCTGCTAGTAATAAGCCCTTCTGTACTTAATTTGGTCCTTGGAAATTAGACAGTCTGTCACAGGGGCCATATGTGAAGCTTCTGTAGTATAATAGAATCTGACAGCTCCTATGTTCCATTGGCTCCTTTAAGAAATCAGTCACTTCCTTGGCAGAATGAGGCATCAGAGTAGGACCTAATGCTGAATATATACCTCTATTAGTATTCCTTTGACAATTGGTATTGTGTGTGTGTGTGTGTGTGTGTGTGTGTGTGTAGTGATTGAAGAAAAAAAGCAAAAAGAAGTATTAATGGAATAGTAGATAAACCAGGAATTATTAACATGTTAATTTGGGTCTACAGACCCAAAGAGGTCCATGAACTTGGGTGAGAGAAAAATAATCTTTATTCTCATTAAGCTCTAATGGAAATTTAAAATTTCCTTCTGTTATTTAAAAACTTGGTTCTGAGAAGGGCCTTGTAGGCTTCACCACACAACCAAAAGGGAATCTATGATACTAAAAAAAGGTCAAGAACCTTTGAGCTAAAACATTTCAACCATTGTGAAATATATTGACAGTTAACTATGGGAGGGGGAAATGGTGATGCTTAAAAATGAAATGTTTTCATTTCTGCAAGCCTTAGATTTTTCATCAATAAAAGGAAAATAATGCTGTCTATAAGTATTACCAGAGGGCTATTATAGAACTCAAATGAGATAAAGTAGGTAAGGTTCTTTGTAAACTAAAAGTCCTACTCCCACCACTACTACTAATGCTAGCTAACATTTATATAGTACCTACTAGGTACCAGGCTCTGTATCAAATGCTTTATAAATATTGATTTGATCTTCACAACCAAGGTACATCCTGATATTAGCTTCATTTTACAGTTTTGAGGAAACAGAGGCAAATGGAGGTTAGATGGTTTGCCCAAGGTCACACAGCTAGCAAGTATCTGAGGCTGGATCTGAACAGGGACCTTCCTGACCCCAGACCATGTATATTGCCTAGTTGTTTTGGCCATTGGGGTATTACTGCTCACTCAGGGCTCCAATTTTTTTTAATGTTTTTAAACATTTTGGTAAAAATAAGTCTTTCATTTAGTCAGAAGTTCTTAGCCTGTGATCTGCGAGTTTGGTTTTTAAAAATATTTTTATAACTTATTTCAATATCATTGGTTCCCTTTGTAATCCTATACATTTTATTTTGTGCATTTAAAACCATTATTCAGAGGAATCCATAGGCTGCACCAAACACTGCAAAGGGGTCCATAACACAAGAATGATTAAGAATCCCTGATTTAAATGGAGTTAGACATTTCTGCTCTCTAATAGAAGGGGGAAAATTGTTTTGTTTTGTTTTGTTTTAGTGAGAAAATATTCTAAATGTCATGAGAATCTTAAAAAAAAAAACAACTTTCAACTCTGTCCAGATTGCAGAAAAGAATGTAGATCTTGGGCGTTTAAATTTTACAGGAGACTTTCTTGGAACTGCTTACGTGGACCACGTGAAAAATACAGAGGCATTTTCTTTTCTTAATGCAGATTTTAATACAACTTAGTTAATATAGATCTTGTGGGCCACTCTCAAGTCATCTGCATAGATTAGTAGATAATCTCTCAACCTCTCCCTAGTCTAACCTTCGCCAAACCCAAGGGAACAAACACAATTGCATCTAACAGGACGTTTTCCCATTCCAGGACTCCTGTTATATAATACCTTGAGTTCTCCATGAAGATTGCATGTTTTCATTTTCTTTGATTTTAAAGATATTTTTAGGCAACGTGGAACCCATCCTTATCTCTACTTGTGTCTTATACAAGTTCTCCACACTAAAAACTAAATCCATAGCATAAAACATGTTGATGGAATTTGTAGTATCATTATTTATTGCCTGACTCTTGTATCGTACCTTCAAGAATACAGACTTTTGGTTTACTTCTTATGCCAACATCGATTCATTTGCCAAACCTTTTTGAAGGATCTGCTATTGTGTATATACAATGTGCTGGGATAAATGTAAACATAAATAAGATAACCCCTGACCTCAAAGATGTTACAATTTTCCTATGTAGAATAGCTGTTTATTATACTACAAGAAATAAGAATTTGATAAATGAAAATTTACCAAAGTGATAGCTTAAGGCATTTATTTTATCTGTTGTTGTTGGTCAGTTGTTACTGACTCTTTGTGGACCCATTTGGGGTTTTCTTGGCAGGTACTAGAGTGGTTTGCTATTTCCTTTTCCATCTCATTTTACAGATGAGGAAACTGAGGCAAACAGGTTAAATGACTTGCCTAGGGTCACCTAGCTAGTAAGTGTCTGTGGCCAGATATGAATTCATGAAGATGATGAGTCCTCCTGACTCCTGGCCTGGCATTCATTCATTGAACCACCTAGCTATATATTTTACATAAAAATTAAATTTCTTTTTGTATCCCATATGTGCTTTCCATTGGTGGAGTAAATCTCATCTACCAATGCAGAATAACAAGTCTTTTGGAGTTGCCTAGGGCTACAGAAAAGTTTCAGTGACTTCCAGGGTCCCATAGACAGGAGTTGAAGCCAGGTCATACTGACACTGAGGCCAGCTATTTATCCAGCATACAACAATGCTTCCATACATTCCGATATGCCATTAATTTGGGGGAACATTGTTGTTTAACTTTTATAAATCTGCAAATGTATAAACACGCTCCTCAGTCCTTTGGAAAACATTTCCAAATTAGGATAACAGTTTCATTTTATCCTTTATTTTTTAAAGGAGGGGATTTGCAAAGTAAATTAATCCTGACAGTTTGCTTTTCCTCTCCCTTTCTTCACCCACCCTCCCACTAGGAAGGAAGGTGGGGGTGGGAGGAGGGATAAAATTGTTCCAAATATTTAAGAAAAACAATTTTCAAGTATTCTCTAAGTACAATTCAGGAGTTAGCTAACCAAACAATGACATAGTGATTCAATACTTTTTTATTAATTAAAGCAATTTCTCCAAAGCGCTGTTGTGGACAAGACGTTTTGCTGGCACTTCTTTAAACATAATCTCTCCGTAAGTCTCTTGACTATAGTAGGTACACATTGGTCTAACAGTAAGTTAGTAATTGGTAGTATAGTATAGCAGACTCATTGCTGGCTCTGGAGCCAGGAAGACTCTAGTTCAAATCCCACTTCAGAGTATTGCTCTATGTGGCCCTGAGCAAGTCACTGAATTTCTTTGAGCCTCGGTTTCGTCAGATGAAAATAGGGATCAGGGCGGCTAGGTGGCACAGTGAGTAGAGCATCGGCCCTGGAGTCAGAAGGACATGAGTTCAGATTTGGCCTCAGACACTTAACGCACACACAAACAAAAACCTAGCCATGTGACCTTGGGCAAGTTACTTAACCCCAATTGCCCTCCAAAAGGCAAAAAAAAAAAAAAAAAAGAAAAAAGAAAATAGGGATCAAATATGTGTAGTAATCTGACCCGACAGGGCTGTTGTCAGGGCTAGAGGAAATAAATTGCATAAAGTGTCAGTTACTAACTGGCATTTATAGAGTACTATAAGGTTTATCCCAAGATATAGGACCAAAGGTATATTTGAGACCAATTTCATTATAGTAAACTCAGAAGGAAACACCTTTGAAGCTAATAAATAGTCCACATGACAACTTATGGTTATATAGTGTTTTACTTTATCTCACAACAACCTTGTGAAGTGTGTAGCACAGGTACCATTACTGTCTTTTTACAGGTATGGAACTGAGACTCAGTGAGCCTATGACTACACAGCTGGTGGTTGAAATAGGATGTGAACTTCCTGAGTTAAAATTCAATGCCCTTCCCCCCGTATAACCCACCAGAGTACTTCCTTAATTGTTAGTAATCAATGGATGATGGATCATGGTTATAGGTGATAACAGGTTGAATGTTTAAATGGAGATTATAACTTGCAGATATGCTGGAAGAATAACATAATGACAGATTCAAGCAGAGTGTCAGCCCATCTTGGATCCCCTTAACAAGCCAGAGATTAAGGACCTGTTTGAGTGACTGCTATGCACAGTTGCTCCAGTATCTGTGGTAGACAATCCAGTAGCAGGAATGGATTTTTATTGAGGCTTCCACTGTTTAATGCAAACACCACTTAAGAATGCTCTGTTCCTTTTTGTTTCATACCCACCAAATAATGTCCTGCTACTAATTAGGCTTCCCAGTTCACTAGTACCCCAGAAGGGGGTGCCCTCACCAGGCACACATAGATGAATAAATGTTATCAGATTGACTTAGAAATGGCCACTGTAAAAGGCTATGCCAAGCTTTAAGTGATTTTTTTCTATTGTAGATTAATAAATGGTCATTTCTTGTTTAGAAATAAGATTCCTGTGTATTTGCTTAGCATGAATCAGTTAGCCAGACAGAGCCTGATCATCTCTGGGTAAAGTGATAAAATAAAATTTCTGAAATTGTGAAGCTTAAGATTGCCCAGGACATGAATAGATGGGAAGGAAACAGAAATTGTCATCCAGACAATACTCTTTTACCCTTTGTTTGGCTTTCCTTCTCCTCCACCTCTAAAATAAAATCTGAACTCTTGAAATTTTTGCCATGTGTATTTTTCTAGAGATAAAATCTTATCCTTACTTTTAAGAAAAATGGGAATAGCTAAAATTCACAAATTATCCTCAAATCTTATTTGAGCTAGAAGCTTTGCCTTCACCCTAGGCAAACATTAGGGTTATTATCAAGAAGAATTAGTCTGTTTAATTTCTTTGTTATGACTTCTTCCCCCCTTCTTTCTGTTCACATTCTTGGGGAGCAATAGTTAAAGGGCAGACAGTGGATAGATATAACCTCTCTATTGGATGAAGGTTCCTCAAGGATTTAAGCTTTCTATAGTAACATTAAAACAAGTGAATTAAAAAATATTGTACAGCCTCCAAGATCCCCTAGGATAAGTACTGCAGGGGACCTGCTGGATAAGGCATAAATCTGCACATCAGGATAGTTAATTAATTAGCCCTTGTCTATCCTGACTCCTGGCTTAACAGAGAAGGTAATCCAACTGAATTTAAATATTACCAAATAGTAGAATTAAAGCAACCTCTGCATGCATGTAGCCTGATTCACACCTCCCCAATGACATACCTGAGAAGTGGCCATCTAGCCTCTGTTTAAAGACCTCCAACAAAGAGGAGCTGCCACTTCCAAGGCAGTACATTCCACACGGAGAGCTCCAGTAGGAAGTTTTCCCTGACATCCTGCCCAAATTTGCCTCTCTTCCAACTTCCTCCCATTGTCCTGCCTCTTCCCTCTGAGGCTTAACAGAACAAATCTCAGCCCTCTTTCACTTGGCAGCCTTTTGGATTCTTGAAGACAGCCAATCTTGTTCCCATTGAATCTTCTTGATTTTAGGTCAAATATCCCCAGTTCAACTGACCCTCTTATAGTATAGATTTGAGGCCCTTGACTGTCCTGGTTGCTGTGCTCTGGATACTTTCTGCCTCATCACTGAATGCCTCTTCTAAATTGTGGCAACCCCAAGGTGCCCACAGAAATGCCCCGGTCACTTACCTAGTAAAAATCTCCTCCCAAATTGACATCAAACCATTAATGATTATTTTTTAAGTCACTAAGCACTTTTGAATTATGTAAACATTTATGTTCACTCTCATATATTTTATTTAGATCAGGGCGTCTTAATCTGTGGTCCATGAACTTGGACTTTTTAAAAAAATATTTTGGCTATTGTGTTTTTATATAATTGATTTCTTTCATAATCTTTTGCGTTTTATTTTATGTATTTGAAAATGGTATTGTGAGAAGGGGCCCACAAACTTCACCAGACTGCCAGGGAGGTCAGCACATGACACAAAAAAGGTTAAGAACCCCTGACTTAGAGAGTCTGTTAAATCTAAGCTGGGTAAGAACCAGGAAAACAATTTATACAGTAACAGCCACATTAACAAACAAGGTTGAAAGATTTGAGAACTCTGATCAAAGCAATGATAAACCTCTCTGTTCTAGGAGGACTGATAATAAATAATGCTACCCTCCTCCTAATAAAGAGGCAATGGAATATATGGGATGAGAGATCGTTTTGGATATGACCGTTTGGGGAATTTTTTTTGTTACAAGAGTTTTCTTTTTCTTTTTTCAGGGAATGAGGAGGGAAGAAAAATAAATGCTAGATAATTGAAAATAAGTTAGTTTAGAAAAAGAATCTTCTCACTAGTTAGTACCCATGGAGTTAGTTGTTATACCTCCAAGGACTGAATATCTCTCAAAACCCAGATCCATCTCTGACAGTGCCTTACTTTCCTGCTGCTTCTTCCTACCTAAGGCATCTTTAAAGAACTCTTGATATAGCTGGGAGAGGCAAGCTGGACTATGTCTCTGCTGTGTCTGTTTTCCAGAAGCAGCAAGGAGCTCCTGGCAAAGCCTCAGAGTGAATCCCCTGATGGGCAGTACAGAATTGGTTCTGCAAAGCTGGCGCCCTGAGATTCCCTCTGGCACCACTTCCTTTTTCTTTTCCCTGAATCTGTTTAACTCTTCACTCACCTGTATTTAGATAATAATAATAATAGCTCCCATTTTCATAGCACAGATGCCTGAAGAGGTAATGCATTTAAGAATTTCTGTATGTAAATCTATGTCCTTCCCCTCCCCCATAAATGTATTGTTTAGAAATGTATGTCACCAGGTTCAAAATGTATGCCACACTGTAGTAGATTTTTGTACACTTGAGCACCTAAATAGCTGCTCTATTTCTATTAGAATGCAGTACTAATGCCTTTCAAAATCTGACAACTTGTTCTGAGAATCAAACTGATAAATGGATGGAGGGATCTCACATCTGTAAATGGAACTCATTTCCCATGAGCTGATAGCTGTAAACACAATTGAAAGACCTAAGTAATTTTTGAAGTAATTATATGTAACCAGGTAATTTCTGAACCATCTGACTCAAAACTAGTAACAGAACTGCTGTAGTGTGTTGGAGAGGGATTTGAGAGGCCTGATGCCATGGAAATTTAATATCTCAATTAATATCTTTCCTTAAATAGTAGTAGTTTATATCCTGAGGGAAAAGGCAAGAAGGAGAAAGAAGAGAGGAGTAGGTTTATTCAGATCTTGATTTGTTAACACATTGTCCTGGTCCTGCCTTTTTTTATTCCTCACTGCTTACCACCTTCACTTCCCATTTAAATCTCTTCTGTGATTTATTAGATCAAGTAAAGTATTTATTTTTTTAGCATCTACCATGACCATATGGAAGCACATTGAAATTTTAATGTGTTTGTAATTAGCTATGGTTCTGGAGTGATGAGCTATGGCTCATTTGTCCATTTGCCATTAGCTTATCAATTTCCTGTGCCACCATTATGGATATGTATTTTTTTTTATTTCCCCAGTGCTAATAACAACCTATCCTCAAACTTCTGGTGTCCAGGACTAATAAAGTGTACAGTGGGACTGGAGATGTCTCATTCAATACCCCTTTAAATCATCTCACCTTAAACTCTATATTTTATATGCCATTCCAGGGGAGAATAGTATTAAAGATGGCAACCCCATATTTTGAAGAGTTTGTCTTACCTAGGAATTGGTGCTCAGGAGAGAATCTATTACATGGTCACATTTTATATTTTGGGCACAAAATGGATCAATATCATAGTAAACATGACAAGTAGTTACACTGACCAAATCTATATCTGCCAAACTCAAGATAAAGCAGCCTCATCTCATTCATTGTGGGAAATGTTTACTGGACTGGAAGAGCAGGATCACTCAAAGCTTACTTTCTATGTCTGTTGGGTTGTTGTTTCTTTTTCTATTGAGGGATTTAACTTCACAATTTTTCTTGCAGTTTTGATATATAACCATGACTCAGTAGGGAATTCACTCTCAGGAGGAAAATAAGTCAAGATAACAAATCTTGAATCAGAAATGCCAAATGGTTAGAAAGCTACTTTTATCAAGTATATAGCATTCTAAATTTAGTTGAAGTTTTACTTAAGTCCCCTATTTTGAACACAAGAATAATGGTATCTCTGCTACATGGGTTAAAAATGAGTCTTTGAACCAACCATATAACTTTCCTGTCTTTTAAAAGATGGTTATTTTTATAAATGGTAAATTTTATCATTTTTAACGAACCTTATGATTTTATAAGGAGTTCAAACTAGAATGAGAATGAAGCCCCACAGTCCTTCTTGTAGACTCCTGGTTGGTAGAGGCTGTTCAACCAGTGTTTGCAATGAGATTAACCCAATTTAAAGACTTTTAGCCTTTGTTTGAAAATAGAACTTGTAAGTACGTAAAGTAGTAGAGAAAGAAACCTGATTTCCATTTACCTGTAGCTCATAAAAATCTTTGCATAGAACTGCCTAAATGCTCACACCCAATTATCTTATTTCATACTCCAAACTAATGTCAAAATATATAGAGATAAATCAAAATTCTGATATTAATGCCTTGACTTTTGAGACCTAACTCAGTAGCCTTTGATTGTATTATTCAAAAATTGTACCAGGAGTAGGGCCAGAGGGCTTTTTTTGTGGAGCTGATTTGTTCATTCAGTCTATGCTTTGAATAGATAAGTGATTGAAATCCTTGCCATTAGGTACACAGAACAAATTAAGAACCTGACAGAATGATAAAATAAATAACTTGGAGCTACATTTTCTGTTTGGAGAGTAAATTTATGGGACTGCCTCAGTTCTTAAGGATGAGTATCCATTTATAATAAGTGACAGTTGATGTCAATGTAGAGTACTTTAAGGATTATAAAGTGTTTTATATATACTCTAACATCTGATCCTTGCCATCTCCCTAGTCAGCTAGGTTTTTTGCAAGTATCATTATCCCTTTTTCACAAATTAAGATGCTAAAGTTCAGAGGGGCAGCTAGGGGGCATGGTGGAGAGAGCCCTGGTCTCGAAATCAGGAAGACTTATCTTTGTGAGTTCAAATCTGGCCCCAGCCACTTACTAGCTGTGTGACCTTGGGCAAGTCACTTCACCTGTTTGTTTCAGTTCCTCATCTGTCAAATGCTCAGGAGAAGAAAATGGCAAACCAATATCTTTGCCAAGAAAACCCCAAATAGGGTCACAGTGAGTCAGACGTGACTGAAATGACTGAACAACAACAAAAAGCTCAGAGAGGTTGTGATTTCTTCACGTGGCTAATACATGCAGGGAGGGTGAATCTGAACTAAGGCTTCTCCCAACTCCAAGTCTATATTTTTTATGCAGTTTACAACTTCTCCAAATATCCAAGTAGAATATTTACCCTTCTAACTTATTCTGCCCCAAAGAGTTTTTTTTTCCTCTTTTTCCTTTTTTGAGCACTTATCACCGCACATGGCACACAGTAGGTGCTTAATAAATGCTCTAACTTGATTCTTGTTAATGAAACAACAAAAGCGTAAGTAATGCCATTGTTTCATCCTAGATTTTCTGTCAAGACCCTCATTGACCGATCCTGTTTCGAGACAATTGACGACTCATCACCAGAATTTAACAATTTTGCTGCTATTTTGGAACAGATTTTAAGTCATCGGCTAAAAGGTAAATACCAACTCCCCATTTCATTTCTCTCACCCCAGCATTTTTTCTTTATTTTGAATTAAGTATTTAAAAATCTATATAATTGATCATGGCTGGGGACTGAGGATACTACGGCCCTGAGAAGTGAGAAGCTGATCTAAATGCTCTGAGCTGGAGAGTAATTGATGAAGGGGCTTGCTTCTAGAAATTGTTGAATCAGTGTTCTCAGACACGCTTACTCTCATTTCTGGGACAAAAGCAGAAACTAGGGTGTATTTGTCAAGGAGAAGGAGTAAGAAAGCTAATTTCCCCAAGCAAAGAAACCATTGTCCAAGTAAGGGCTCACATAACAATATGTAATAACTGAAATGTAGATGAGGGATGATTGCCAGCTGCCACAGCTCATCAGATGCCCCAAGATAAAGGCTTTTAGGGTTTATTGGTTGTGATTTGCCTCTAATTCTTTTGACTTGGAAACTTATAAATATGGTATCACTGGATAAGAGAGTGATTACATGAGTAGTGTTGGACTTCTATTGATTAAAAAATCAGTCTTTATAAATAGAAAATATCTATGCTAAAAATATCAGAAAACTAAAAAAAAAGGATAATGTCTCATCAGATACTATTGCAACCAACCTTCACATACACGGCTAAAATAAAGATAGTTTTCATGACATTTATTGTATAGTATAAATCCTATTAGAACTTATTTTTAAGATTTCATTATTCTTGACATGTAATAAGCTCTTTTAAATTGTCATTTTCTAAGTTTTTGAAGGAAATTAGAAGTAATGTTTCTACTTAGAGAAAAGTGGGGTTTTCTTGGGTTATCTTTGCACTGTTAATGATAGTTTCAGAAATAAGTGTAAATTAGTATTCTGCTGTCTCAAGTAGAAATAATAACTTTTCTCCATTTTGGGGGTGGTGAAAGAACCCAGAATCAAAGTATCTAGGTTCTATCATATAGTTGATTTCAGAAGTCTTTAAGAAGGCAGCTGGTTGGCACAATGGATAGAGCACTTCCTGGAGTCAGAAAGATCTGAGTGCAAATTTTACCTCAGACAGTTACTAGCTGTGTGACCCTGGGCAAGTCACTTAGCCTCTATCTTAATTTCTTCTGTAAAATGGGCTTAATAATGGCACCTAGGTATCAAATGAGATGATTTTTGTAAAGCACTTAGCAAAGTGGCACATAGTAGTTACCTAGTGCTTATTCTCTTCCCTAACAAGGAACCCCCCATAATTATGTATGCAATCTATAACAACACAGAAAAAAACATATGGAGCTAGGTGGGCCCTAAAGAGCTTGGACCCACAGAAGAAGGTGACTCCTTCTCTGATGACCGTTTGTTTTTTCATTAACAAAAGCAATTATTTCAGAAGATATTCCCTTATCTTTTAATAATGTCAACATAAACACTCTCAGGGTTGACTAAATAAATTTAATTTAGGAGAATGATATAAATGAGAACTTGTAGATGACTAAATAGTCGCAAGTTCTATGATGAGACCAGGAGGAAAATCAGTATTTTCAGTGATGTTCCTATTGTTGGCAAAGAAGAATGATGCATGGTCAATAATTTATTACTTGTGTTTTTGCCATTCTCTTTGGGATGACTTGCTGTCACCCTAAGTCTTTGAAAGATTGAGATAAGTAGACCTATCAGCTATGGAATAAATGATCCACAGCTTCAGAAAAGGAAGACTTTAAAGGGGCTTGCTCTTAGAGACAATATAAATTATTTTCCACTGGTTAGTTCTTTAGTGGCTCATGAATAACTTTCCATTTGGGGGGCAGTTGGGGTGGCTTTCATAGCTCTTCTGTCTTGCAGACCGAAAAACTTCACAGTATCGAACACAACCTGAATAATTCTTGGCATCTTGACAGATGAAAATTCAGGACTTATATTTGGCTTTATCGTGTTTGATATTTCTGAAACTACTTACTGCATCTTTCTAAGTGCTAGGATCAGAAAATAATAATGATAACCATAGCTAGAATCTGTACAGTACTTTAAGATGTGCAAAGTGGGGGTGGCTAGGTGGCACAGTGAGTAGAGCGCTGGCCCTGGAGTCAGAAGGACCTGAGTTTGGATCCGGCCTCAGACACTTAACACACACACACACACACACAAACAAACAAACAAACAAAAAAACCTAGCTGGGTGACCTTGGGCAAGTTACTTAACCCCAATTGCCCTGAAAAAAAAAGCAAAAAAAAAAAAAGATGTGTAAAGTGCTTTACAAGTATCTCCTTTTATCTTCACAATCTTGGGAGTTAGGTGCTCTTATTATCCCCATTTTACAGATGAGGAAAGTGAAGCCAGGAGAGAGGTTACCTGACCTGCTCAGAATCACACAACTTTTATGTATGTGAGGCAGGGCTTCCTGGTTCTAGATGGAATGCCTCATTCACCTTGCCATTTTCCTAGGAAAGGAACAAGCCCCCTTTGACACGTGGTAGGTTGTTTCAGTACAAGTAAAATAGGAAGCTGAAAGAATAACTTGTTTTTAAAAATCCTAGCTAATAAGGAAAGAGACTTGTTCCCTTTGATTGTGGCAGGACCATAGCTACAGGTCTGAAAGGAAGTCAGCTAGTCAAACAATGTCATTTTATAGATGAAGAAACTGGGCTCCAAGAGGTTCTTTGACTATGGATATTAATCAGATTATAGTAATAACTCACTCATTGACAGATTATTTTCAGTAGCTAGGGAAAAACCCCTGAATTCACACATTTCGAAGCATAGACTCAGAGTCTTAAAATTAAAAGGAAACTTGCAGGGCCAATCCAGAGAGAGGTGATGGGTTTGAGTAGGTAGAGGCTGGGCTTGGAGGTAAGAAGGTCCATCCTGCCTTCATCTACCATTTATGTGATTGTTAGCCTCTCTACGGTTTAGTTTTCTAATTTTGTAGTTTTTGTTGAGTGGATTGAGATGCTGAAAATTGTTGTTGTTTTTGGGTCTCCCTCTTTCATCCACAAATTGAGGGACTACTTAAAGACCTGGCCTCATCCAATCCTCATGGAAGCTCAGACCTTTGCTGTTTTCTGAGTTCATCCCTCTTAAGGCAACCCGTCACCTTTCCCTCACCATTCCCAGAGGCCCACCATATTAATGCCAGACTTAGTATGGCACCCAATGGTCTTAGCCCACAGCATCTCAGAAGTCCTGAGCTAATGGAATGTAGACCCCCAAGTAACAGGAATTATAGGTGGGCACCACCAAGCTAACCACTGCAAGATTTAAATGGTAACACAGCTAATACATGTAGGAGATGGAACTTGAGCCCAGCTCTTTCTGACTTCATAGCCAGCTCTCTGTCCACTATATCATACTGCCTCCCAATTTCCTTTGTAAAATGAGGTTAAGACCTGTAGCACTTTATTGTTATGAGGACCAAATGAGATCATGGGAGTAGGGGACCATATGAATGTCAGTTACAAACATCTCACCTAATTCAGCAATGCCATCTAGGATATACCTTAAAGATGATCATTCAAGGTAGTCTTCACTTCTATCTTTCCAGTGACAAGGAGCTTTCACAAAGTACATGCCCTGAGCTTAACATCCCTTTTTATGTGAAAATTCATCAGCTTTACATGGAATGAACTTATTCTTATTTTGAATGTAATTCAGTTAAGCGGTTCAGTATTTATCATCATCATCATCACTACTACCACCACCACCTATTATGTGTAAGGCATTGCACCAGTCCCTGGAAATACAAAAATGTATATGGTCTAAGCTTTGCCTTCAAGGATAGTAGTCTCTTGGGTGTGGAAGGCAGACAAGTATACCATACTTGTGCAATAAGGCAGGGTGAAATCAGTGAAAAGAAGAAATCTAATTAAGATACTGTAAGAAATTTGAGAAGAAAGAGGCCACTTTCCCTGGAGTTGGGTAGGGAAAACTTCAAGAAGGTAATGGTATGTGAACTGGACCTTGAAGGATGGGAGAGACTTCAGAAGGTAGAAATGTTAAGGGAATTAATTCCAGGCCTAGGTAATAGCATGAGCAAAAACATAGAAACCAGAGAAGGCATGGATGAAGATGAGGGCTGGATAGCTGTCTAGATGAGCTAGAACATCGAATAAGAAGTAAGTCTGAACAGGTAGGTTGGTAGGTTGGAAGGCCAACAACAATGGTAGATGATGGAAGGCCTTGAATACCCAAATCAGGAGTTTATCCAGAAGAGAGTGGAGAGTCATTGAAGGTTTTTGAGTAGAGAAGCAGCAGGATCATAGTAGTGCTTTTAGAATGGTGACTAGGGTAGCATTGTAGAAGCTGGACTGGAAAGGAGGTAACCTGGAAGTAGGGAGGCCAGTTGAAGCTATTATAGTTATAGGTAAGAAGAGGAAGGATGAGGATGATTGCAGTCAGTGTGGAGGTATGTGGCCCAATTGAGATCATGGAGATAGAAACAATAAGGTTTGACAACTATATACAGGCAGAGAGAGAGCAACATCAAAGATGGCTCAAAAGTCATGAGTCTCTGAGATTGGGAGGACGGTGTCACCATTTACAGAAATAGAGAAGTTGCAAGAGAACAACAAACTTAAGGGGAAAAACGATGAGTTTTGTTTCAGACATGTTGTGTTTGAGGGTCTAGTAGTACATTCAGGTAGTAAGCCATTGAAAATATGGGATGTGGACTTCTGGGAAGAGGGAGAGACTGGGGGTAGATAAATAAATAAATAAGCCATCTATGTAGAAGCAATAACTGAAAGCATGGTTGTGATGAGATCACAGAGGAAAGAGTATAGATAGAATAGAGAAAAGGACCAAGAGCCTTGGAGAACATTGATATTTAAAGGGCAAAGAGGAGATTGAGATAGAATAAGAATGGTCAGAGAAGTAGGAGGAGGGTCCACCATCATGACATAAAAACACATGTCATAGTGTTTAGAGGTTTGCAAAGCATTTTCCTCATGACCTTCCTGTGAGATAAAGCAAGTATTATTATCCCCGTCTTCCAGAGAAGCAAATTAAAGCTTGGAAAGCCAAGATTTGAACCCTGGTCTTTCCTGAATCTAAGTCCAGTGCCTTTCTAACTATACCCTACTGCCTCTCTAAAGAGCAGAGTGGGTAAACAAAGATCATTACGTTAAGAAGAATAAAGACCAGGAAAAAAAAGAATCCTCAAATGTGGGCAGAGGAAAGTCTTTAGTCCCCAGAAAGACAATTGTTTCATCAGAGAGGTGGGGACAGAAGCCAGACTGCAGGGGTTTGAGGAGCTGGTGGGTGATGAGAGAGTGGGGAACAAGAGAAGATTCTCCTTTCATTATCACCAATTTATCTTGTCTGTATCTTGTTCATACAAACTTATTTGAATATTGTCTCCCCCATTAGACTGTAAGTTTCTGAGGGCAGGGACTATCTTTTGTTTTGCTTTGTGTCCCCAGGGCTTAGCACTGGTACTTAGCCTGGCACATAGCCCATCCTTAATAAATGGTCACTGACTTTTCTGAAAATCTTATGTCTTTAGAAAACCTCATTCCCCAATGATCTTGGATGAGAGAAGGACCTGGATAAAGATGAATTTTTTTCTCCTCTTCCTATTTTATTACATTTTGCCTTTTTAGTAAAGGCCTTTAGTTTGCTCGTATAAGCAGAGAGAATAGCTGTTGGAGGGGTTGCTTTTCCATAACATACAATTAGATAATGTGAACATTAGAAGAAGTCTTAAAGTTATAGAAATTTACTGCACTAATGCTTGATAATATAAATTCTATCATGTGAGCTTGGCTTTGGGGGTGATTCTTCCTCCACTTTATTATCTAAAACTATCCATGCAATTTAAAAAAATGCAATGTCAAAAAAAATGAAATCAGAACAGATAACTCTGTTATGCTCTGAAACAGCACAGTTCAGTGAAAAAAAAAATTGGAGGTAAAGTTCAGAGACTCAAGTTCAAATCCTGGTTTTGTCACTAATTAAATGTGTGACCATAAGCAAGCTGATATACATTATCTGAATCTCAATTTCATCACCTGCATAACCATGAGCAAATCACTTTACCTCACTCTGTTTTCTCATATGTAAAATGGAGTTTCTATTTACACCACCTACCTTCCCCTAGTAGCTGTGAGACAGTGCTTTGTAAACCCAAAAGTGCCCTATAAACATGTTTCCAATAGACAGTCAGTAAAAAATATTCCATAAATTAGATTTTGTTATTCATTATTATTATTATTTATTATTTTTTACATTTGTTATTTTTTGTTATTTATGAACTTTGGATAGATTTTTTATGCCATGGCCCATGTTTGTGGTTTGGTCATATATCATTGCAGGGTAGGTACACTACCCTTCTAACTCAGGGAGCATTCACTGAGCAGCTTCAGTGATGGGCCAGCAGATCTGAGTTTATCTCATCCCTCAGTGTGGTGACTTTGGGACCTTCTTTTCTCAGCAGCTTAACTCAGTCATGGGCTGTTTTCTAGAAATCCTCCTGGCATCTCTATCTTGATGGTGTAATGTGTTGTTTTGATTCAGCTGTGCTACTGTCATACCCTTTAGTTCATGCTGAAAATAGACAGTTGGCTTTATTTAGAAAGGCTATCGTAACTAACCCTATCCTATTTCTGGTACTCTGCTGCTGCTGGTTTTCTCTGTGTTCTACTAAACTTGCTTCCTTTACAACCTTTCCAAACTCCAGTGACTTGGTGGTTTTAGTGGGTTTTTTTTTTCCTGCTTGTATAAATGTGTGACACACGAAACAATAGAGAGTTAGGGTTCAAGGGAGCCTTATTAATTGCCTCATACAACGTTGAGTTCTATGTTCAATTCAAATTTACACAAACTTATTAAACACCTGCTAGGTACAGCTGGATGGTACGTTGGATAGAGCCCTGGACCTGGAGTTAGGAAGACCTAAATTAGAATGTGACCCAAGACATTTCTGAGCCATGTGACCCTGGGCAAGTCACTTTGCCTCTGCCTGCCCCAGTTTCATCATCTGTTAAAAATATTTGGGGAGGGGTGGCTAGGTGGCGCAGTGAATAGAGCGCCGGCCCTGGAATCAGAAGGACCTGAGTTCGGAGCCGGCCTCTGACACTTAATTCACACAAACAAAAACCTAGCCCTGTAACCTTGGGCAAGTTACTTAACCCCAATTGCCCTAAAGGGGCGGCTAGGTGGCACAGTGAGTAAGAGCGTCGGCCTCGGAGTTGGGATGACCCGAGATCAGATCCGGCCTCAGAAAATGAGCACCCACACATAAATAATGACTAGCCATGTAACCTTGAGCAAGTTACTTAACCCCAATTGCTTTAAAAAAAAATATTTGGGGATAGGGGTGGCTAGGTGGCACAGTGAATAGAAACTGGTCCTGGAGTCAGGAGGACCTGAGTTCAAATTTGACTCAGACACTTAAAACTAGCTATGTGACCTTGGGCAAGTCACTTAACCCCAATTGCCCTACCTTCCTCCCTCCAAAAAGCAAAAAATAAAAATAAAAAATAATTGGGGACAGTAATGGCACCTGCCTCCCAGGGTTGTTGTCAGGCTTCAATGAGATATTATAAAGTGCTTTGCAAACCTTGATGCTCCATGTATATGTTAGCTCTTGTTGTTAGTGTTGTTACAATCATTGCCATTATTTTTAATGGGATGGAAACCAGGGCTGAACATGAGCATCAGCTGAAAGAACTGAGGTGATGCTTGCTGTGCCTGTTGTTTTGTTCTGGAGAAGATTCAGACTTAACAGGACAGGTTCAGGTATTTGAATAAAAGCTGTGTGGAAGAGGGATCAGACTTTTCTTGGCCCCAGAGAACAGACACAGCAGCAAGGGGAGGGATTTTTCAGATAGATTCAGGCTCCATGTCAGGAAAAACTTTGTAGCAAAAAAAGCCTTGCCAAAGTGTAACAGCCGCTTGGAAAGTGGGTGAGTGCCTCTTTCCCCTGAGCTCTTCAAGCCCAGGCTGGATGGCTGCTTGTCACAATGGTGGAGAGGACATTCCTGCTCAGGTTAGCAAGGTGCTAAATGGCTTCTCAAGTCCCCTCCACCTAGAGACTCTCCGAGTCAGTGGTCCCAATTCCCTCTCTTCCAGTTACGGACAGATTGGTGCCTTGTCCAGTCACAGTCTAGAACTACAGTCCCATTGTAGCAATTCCCAGGCAACTGGTCCTTTCTCTACTCCCCAAACCTCCTTCCTCTCCAATATCCTTTATCTGTATTTTCACAGTGAGGAAAGTCTTTTATGTGATCCAGTAATACCCTCTATGGCCAATGCACTTTGGGGGCTTTTGTCCTTGGTATTTTTATAGACAGATCTTTTTGCAGCATACTTTCATGTAGTAACCGTTGTTGCAGGAAAGTAGCTGAGTGTTCAGAAATGTTTAAAGTGACTCTTCGGATTTTTCAGGCAGTGCAAATCATAGGCAAAAAGGTTTGATTTGCTTATCTATACTAGTTTTTTTGTTTTGTTTTATTTTGCTTTTTGGAGGGGGGAAGGTAGGGCTATTGGGGTTAAGTGACTTGCCCAAGGTCATATGGATAGTTTTTTGATCTTTGTATTGTGTCTGAGGCCGGATTTGAATTCAGGTCCTCTTGACTCCAGGGCCAACACTCTATTCAGTGTGCCACATAGCTGCCCCCTTTATACTATTTTTAACACACACACACACAAACACACACACACACACACACACACACACACACACACACACACACTGAACAGATTTTGGAAGGAAATCATGGCAACAAGAATATTGTACTAGCTCATTGTTAAAGAGTTATCTTAAGGAAAGCCAATTTATTTTTTTTAAGAACTAAATCACTAAGTTGGAATTGCTTTGAGGGCTCGAAGAGTGGAAAAGCAACTGATTCAGGAGTTAGAGGTCTTGGATTCAAACTCTGTAAAACTTTCCTTTTGTGACCTTGGACAAATCACTTACCGTTCTACAGTCTCAGTTTCCTCATCTATTAAATGACCAGACTAGATAGGCTTGGATATCCTTTCCAGTTCTCAATTTGTGATCTATTGATTTGATTTCTGAGTCAATATAAATCACTTTTTTATTTAATCCAGGCATTTCTATCCACTCTAGGGATCTTAATAAAATGGAGAAACCTGACAAGATTAGTCTGAGCAAAGAACTTGAATCCTTTTAGCTCTGTGGCTAAGAGTATTCTGTTAAAGCTCAAATGTTAATACTAATCTTCTTATGATATTAAAACTTATTCAAAACCAATATTTACATGATAAGTAATGACTTAAGGATAGATTAACAGATTAAGTGGGACTTTGCTGTGTTACTTAAATGGGATTGGTGAATTTGATGATCTCTTGTTTACCAGAGTTCTTTATACCTTTAAAATTAAATTAAAAAAATAAAAAAAAATTGTTTTTTAGATTGTGAAAATAAAATGCTAAAATTTAAGGACTGTTTGGATCTTTTCCTGAGAGTTGATGGTATTGGAGCTGAAAGAGAAGTAATAAATTAAATTTAATTATACTTTTGATTCTGTCTTATCCATCATACTTAGTAGGCCTTTCCTGTCATCATCAAGACCATCATTATCCTCTCAGTCACCTAGGCTCACAACCTCGGGACCAATCTTGACTCTTCACATGATCAAATCTTGTTGTTTCTACATCCACATCTCTTGTGTAGATCCCATTCTCTCCATGCACACAGCCAGAACCCTAACTCAAGCCCTCATCACCTCTTGCCTGGTCTATTTTCATAACCTTGTCTTCCAGCCTTCAGTCTCAAGTCACTCCAATCCATTCTCAACTCAGTAGTATAGATATGACCATGTCACCCTTACACACATACTCACACTCTCTGTCTCTCTGTCTCTCTGTCTCTGTCTCTCTGTCTCTCTCTCACACACACACACGCACGCACACACACATGCACACAGACACGCACACATGCACACCCCTCCAGTGGCTCTCTTTGGGATCAAATATAGACTCTTTTGTTTGACATTGAAATCTCTTCATCCGTGCAATCCAGAACTCTCATGCCCTTTCTACTGCAAATGTTTTAGGTATATATCATCACACCTAATTAAAGAGAAATTAAGTGATGTGTTCAGTGACACAGCAGATCCCGGATTTGAACCCAGCTCATAAATCTAGAGCTGTTTTGGCTAAATCATGCTGCCTCCACTTAACTTGGACTGGTGAGGTAATGATGTAACTGGATACAATCTTTCTCTGGTAACATCCTAAGGCAATAGCTTATTCTTGTTCCTTTAGAGATGTGACTGATAGGCCTTCTTAGATTGGATGCTGACCAAAGAATCAAACCCCTATTCATATCAAGAAGCATTTGCAGTGAAATTATGCTATAAGGTATTTTGCATTTATCCTTCACCAATCCCATCCACCCCTCCAAGTCTTCATTACCAATGTAATTTGGCATGATGATGCTTTCTCTCTGCACCAATCACACTGTCCTGATACCCAAGCAGACCTCAGGAACTCTGGCTTGGACCTCAAAGTTCTTCCTGGCTTAATGGCTAAAGGTAACTCCCCATGGGGCCACCTTTTGAAGTACAATATAAACACTGTATTTTGTTAGAAACAATGGGTAAAGATAAACCATCCAGTTGGCTTTTGAATTCCATGTGTTTATTTTCAGGTTTATAGAAGTGTATCCAACAGTTGGTTCTCTTCAGGCGCGCGCACATACACACACACACACACACACACACACACACACACACACACACACACACAAAATGAGAACTGCATTGTTTCCATAGGGCACACAACTCCCCCTGCAAGAACCCAGGCAACCAGAGGCAAAGCCTGATTAGAAAGATAAGGAACAGTCTCTGAAGGTTACCGGAATTTGGATCCATTAGACAATGAACAAGGTCACAGTGAAAAAACACCCTCCCTGTTTTTTAGTCTGCCTTCCAAGTTTGCTATTTGGAAATGCAGAAGTGCCTTAGTAAATACCTTCACTGTCTAAAGCATAATGGGGCAGAGTTAGTTCTTTGAATATCCAGAGACAAGCTACATTAGACAGAGATCTGTTATGGTGTAACAGAGCTAAATCAATTAAATTGTCTTTGGCAATAAACTCAGACTCATTAACTAGGAAGTAGGTCACTGCCATATTGCAGTAGCCCATCTCAAGTATAATTCTGTGTGTTTTGAAAGAAAAAAATTCTCCTTAGAACCCATAGAGTAATGTTGTCTTTTCCTGCTCTATTGTTATATGATTAATAGGATCCCAAGATTTAGAGAAAGATTTAAGAGATGGAAGACCTTAGTCCTACCCTCCCACCCTCTCCCCCAAGGTTTTATAGTAACAACAGTGGGGAAGTGAAGTGATTTACTTCTGGTCACATTAGCTAGATGATCAGGATAGAGTTTGGGGTTTGTTCTGCTCTTCTAAATACCTGCCTGTAGTATCATTTAGTGTTTTATATTTGACTTTTCATTCTTTTGGTAGCCTTGGCTGTCATCTCTGGGTAGAAACATTTATAAACTTATTCTCTTATTTTGGGTCTTTCATACTTTGTATGAATTTGTGAACTTAATATCTTGGGAAGATGAAGAGTCCCCTCCCCCTTTTTTGAACTCCAAGATTTTATTCCTATAATTATGGGTCTCTTAAATACTCCAATAAAGAATAAGTATGTGAGGCAGTTGGAACAGGTTGGGTTCAGATCCACATCTGATCCAAAGCATCCCCAGTTAGTCATTCCTAGTTTGAAGAGACAGAATTGGAACTAGAACCATCTTAGCAGTGAGGATCTATAAGTTGGTGTATCAGGGGAATCTCATTTGCTCTAGACTTAGACCTGACTTTTAAGGATGGTTCCATGACCATCCCAAGACTTTTGGGCTGGGGATGACTGGAGCTTGTGTGTATCCCTTGAGGCTATTATAGGGTAGAACCCAATGATGCTGAATAGTATAACCCTGTGATTGCTAAGTAGCATAAAATGAGAACATTTCCTCAGTTTCTTTCACTGCAAGACCACCAAAATTTCTGTCTCTACTGCTAAAATTGTTAGGACAAAGAGGTGGAGATAAGTTAGAACTGGTACCTCCAAGATTAACTTTTCAGTATTTGGAGGTGAATTATAGATTTGGGCAGCTAAGTGTTGTATAATGGATAGAGTGCCTGACTTCGATTTAGGAAGAACTGATTTCAAATCCTGCCTTTGACACATATGAACTGTGTGACCCTGAGCAAGTCATTAAACCTCTATTAGTTTTAGTTTCCTTATCTGTAAAATGGGGATAATAATAATGCCTGCTTCACAGGGTTATTGTGAGCATCAAATGAGATAATATTTGTAAAGCATGCATACATAGTGTCTAACACATAATAGGTGCTATATGAATGCTAGCTATTATTAGCAGTAATAGTAGTTTGTGGAATTTTCAGGTCACATGCTTTATGTTAACATAACATTTTGAGCATTTTATTACCAATTACCACTTTCTGAGAGAGGTAAGGAGCTAAGAAGATGAAATGAGAAAAATTAAAATTAATTGGTTGATTGTCATTCTCAACTATCATTTATTTAATTCCTACTATGTGCCAGCACTAGGCACTGTACCCTAGTACACTTTTGGATGCTGAAACAAAAATAACAATCCTTGCTTTCTGGGAGCTTGAATTCTTTCTAGACAAACCACGTGTTTGTATGAGTGTGTACCTACCCACACCCACACAGGTGTTTATGTACACACACACACACACACACACACACACGGTGGTTTGGGGGGATGGAAGATGTTGGCAGTTAGGAAGGGCATCAGGAAATACTTCTTATAGGAGGTTTGATTTGAGTGGGACTGGGAAGGAAGCAAGGGATTATAAATTTAATTTAAATGCTACCTTGAGCCAGTACCTGCATCTAACTCTTTCTCACCATGGAAGGGCTTTTCTGCTTCACACCATAGAGATTCTGAGCACCTTTTATCTGATTAAGACTCTCTAGTATGTTAACAGTCAGTGGCTATTTATCTGATGGCACTTTGAAGAAGTTTATATACCTGTATATACTTATACCTGTAGCTATAGTTCAGTATTTGGAATAGAAATTTGTAATATTCACATGAAATATGTTTTAGGTGTCTTTTGATTTTTATCATTTATTTCTCCCTGTCACACTGGAATTTCAGCTGACCAACATTTTTTTTTTTACTTTTTGGAGGGGGGAAAGGCAGGACAATTGGGGTTAAGTGACTTGCCCAAGGTCACATTACTAGTAAGTGTTAAGTGTCTGAGATCAGATTTGAACTCGGGTCCTCCTGACTTCAGGGCCAGTGCTCTATTTATTGCGCCACCTAGCCGCCCCCTGACCAACGTTTCTAAGTTGAAAGAAGTAAGAGTTTGTTAAATACATGTGCTTCAAAAGAAAGAAATAAGCTATGGGACAAAGAACAATTTCTTCTCAAGGAGTCATTTTCCACAGATGAATGTCACTAAAATGTCATCTTTGACAGGAAATACAATAGTTTCTCAAGCAGTTTCCAAACTGTTACCTCTTCTGTGAAAAAATCCATGAAATACACTTTTTTTTTGCTTTTTTTTGGAGGAGGGAGGGTAGGACAGTTGGGGTTAAGTGACTTGTCCAAGATCACATGGCTAGTTTCTGTGTGTGTGTGTCAAGTGTCTGAGGCTGGATACGAACCCAGGTCCTCCTGACTCCAGAGCTCGTGCTCTACTCACTGCGCCACCTAGCTTCCCCACATGAAATACACTTTTTAAAAGTCTGCAAAACCTTGAAATGCAAGAGATGTAGCAGTGTAAGATAATTTATGTAATGTCAATAAAATATAATATTTGACAGTCAATACAATAGTTTCTCAAGCACTTTTAAGACTGCAAAACCTTGAAATGCAAGAGATATACAGTGTAGGAAATTTTATAAGAGACTTAGAGGATGCTTTCTATTAACATAAGGATTAAAGGATTTTAAATGCCCTACTTTCTGTGTGGGGACTCTGATAAAAACACATTTCAAAACTTGTACAAAAACATATGTAAATCACCTGGTGTCTCTCCCAGGTGATCCAGTCTTATTTCAGGGCAGGAAGAATGCAGCTGGCCTCTGATGTCAGTTTTACTTCCGTAGTTATTTGTCTGTGTCCCCAGACCTTTGTGTTCCTGCCAGAAAAATAATGGGATGTTTCCAGTGAGTCTCAGTGATTTTTTCCACACTTTTAGTACAAAGCAATTTAGTATAGAGGCTGATTACACCTAAAATGGCATTCTATATTTATTTTCTTTAAGGGAATATCTTATTTTCTTTAGAGTTTTTTGTTTGTTTAGTGTTAGTCAAAATTGTGTTTGAATCAGTGAGTCAAGTAAGGACTTTTGTGACATCAGCAAAAGGCTGCATTTAGTTTATTTTTGAGGCCAGGAACTATGCAAATTTGTGCCTCTCGCTGATGCTTTTATTTCTATATTTCTATCTAGTTAAAAGCTCTTTACAAGTAGTCTTAAAACCTCATTAAGTTAGACCTGGAAAGGACCTCAGAAGCTCCTGAGCCCAACACTCATTTTCCAGATGAAGAAACTGAAGCCCAGAGGGAATTGACTAAGGGTCACACAAGTAATAAATGTCACATTGTTATGGTTAGCAGGTTCCCCATTAAGAAAAACTGAATTATCATAAGCTACTTTACCAGAAACTTGAAAGTTAAAATCTATTCAATTTGACTCAACTTAGTGATTCAGTGTATAGTGTGCTGGATTTGGAGTCAATAAGACCTGAATTCAAATTCAGTCTTAAGACAGTTGCTAGCTCTGTAACCCTGAGCAAGTATTTACCCTTTCTGTGCCTCAGTTTCCCCATTTGCTACCTCCCATGGCTGCTGTGAGATTAATGAGATACCATATATAAAGTGCTAGTTAATCCTTAAAGCATTATGTAAATTCTAGCTATTATGGTTGCTCATTATTCAGTGAAATGTGTAATTTGCCCAAAGTTATCTATTCACAATGATCAAGAATTGATTTGTGTGTGTATTTTTTGGGGGGAGGACACTGCATATATATGTAAATGTATATATATATATGTATAAACATGTCTCTCTGTGTATGTATATGTTTTATAGATATATACATATATGTATTATCTCCTTTATTGCCTATATCTTTTAAAATAAGCATATTCTCCAATTTTTTAAAGTAGTTGAGAGCACAGAATTCTGCATGGAACAGTTGCAAGTGGATAAAAGGCTTTATATTTCTTTTTAAAATAAGTGTTTCATTTGATGGTAATTATTTTATTGGTTCATCATATTTCAGATCAACAAACAAGAAAATATTGTGTGTCCAGCCTTAAGCTTTAAAGACAGTCATAGAACCTGACCTGAAATCCTTACTCTGAAACTTAGTGCTTAAAGTCACTGTCCCTTACTGGGTCCCATATTTCTCATCTGGAAAATGAGAGAATTTGAACCCTATAATTTCTCAGGTTTTTTCAACACTGGATCTAGAATTCTACTCTTTTTCTTCCTCTGTAAAAGGACTTCACAAAGCCTTTTGTGACTTACTGCACCTAGGAAGTTGATAAATGTTTAAATAGTTTTTCTCTGTCATACATAATTTGCCTATGAAATCTGAAAACAAATTTGCTATAGTTTAGAGCAGGGGTGTAGAACCTGCGGCTTCAAGGCTACATGTGGCCCTCTAGGTCCTCAAGTGTGGCCCTTTGACTGAATCCAAACTTCCCAGAACAAATCCCCTTAATAAAAGAATTTGTTCTGTAATACTTTGTCTCAGTCAAAGAGCCATGTTTGAAGACCTAGAAGGACACTTGTGGCCTCCAGGCCATGGGTTTCCCACCCCGGTCTACAATAACCATATTTCACTGTATGTTCCTATTTCAAGGCTTGCGACAATTTGCTTTAATGACCCTTAGAGATGAGAATGTAAACATGTTCCATATATAGCTGGATTGTTGGCCTCATTTATGAGAAGGTAATTCTATTTGTCTTTACCAATTAGCTACAGGGCAGCTAGGCTATAGAGTGTTAAGTCTAGAGTCATCTTCCTGAGTTCAAATGTGGCCTCAGGCACTTACTAGCTGTGTGACCCTGGGGAAGTCATTTAACCCTGTTTGCCTCAGTTTCTATAAAATGTAAAATGAGCTAGACAAGGAAATGACAAATCACTCTAGTATCTTTTCCAAGAAAACCTCAAATAGGGTCACGAAGAGTCAGACATGACTGAAAAACAACAACCAATTTATCTGTTGTTTCTATCCTACTTAGAAGCTAAGTTACCAAAATGGGAAAAGTAAGACTTTAAAATATTGCACAGAAACTTTAAAAAGACACAATTAGAGAGGAGATCAAATATACTCTGTTCTCCGTGGTGTTTTACTCTCCCTCTTTAAATCTAAAAAAGGTATAGTGTGAAAAATCAAATGGAATCTCTCTCTGACACTTACCAGTTTTATGTTTCCATTACAAAAGCATGTCCTCCTACACAAGAAGGGCCCTCTGGAGTTCTTTTTAGTGGAAGCTTCCCTAATGCGTTTGGGAGCTGCAGGAGCCATTTACCCAGCTCAGAAGCATCTCAAACTCAGCTAGATTACATAAAGAGGGCACTAGGCACATGACGGGGAACCTGGAACCCATCATCATCAATTAGGTCAGTATAATCCATCTCCATTATTGTCAGGGGTTGCTCCAGCTAAAATATCCATGGTGATGGGGATGGATTGTTGAAGCAGTGGAAAGCACCAGCTGGGTGACCCTGGGCAACTTGCAGCCTCAGTTTCCTCCTTTGTAAAATGAAGGAGTTGGAGCCTGTGGTTTTGTGGATCCCTCCCAGTGGTAATTCTACAATTCCTTGTAATGAGTGGATGTCAGGAAGTATAACAAGGGTTAGCATCCAGACTAGGAAAGAACAGATAGCACATTCATAAATTAAAGTTATTTTTACTCTGTAATTATTGAGGCTCAGTCTTTGTGTAAAGTCAAATTTTTTAACTTTGTTAAAGCCATTAGTAGCTAAGTAATTAGCCTTCCATTCGTTCAGCACACTTGTATAGCAACAACTATAGTCCAGATGAACAAATTCTTCAAAGGAGACATGTAAACACAGTTGTACTTCATGAATGAGGCAGCTAGGGGGCTCAGTGGATAGAGTGCTCAGTAAATAGGAAGACCTGAATTCAAATCCAGTCTCTGACACTTACAACCTGTGTGACCCTGAGCAAGTCATTTAACCCCTGTTTGACTTAATCCACTGGAAAAGGAAATGGCAGACTACTCTAGTATCTTTGCCAAGAAAACCTCCTGGACAGTATGGTCCACAGGGTCATCACAAAGAATGAGATACTTCTGAACAACTTTATGAATCTGCTATTTTATTTTTTACTGTGAAGACACCAAGTGGTAAAGTCTTAGCATGTACTCAACCCTAATATACTGGGTTTCAGGACTTTCTCTACTTCCTTCTACCCCTAGCCGCCCCCCCCCCCCCGTTTTACTGTCCTTTTTAAAAAAAAAAGCAACAATCCTATAGAAATAATATTTTTCATCATTGATTCCAAAAAACTGAATAATGATTTTGGGAACTGTGTCCTTACTACCCACATCATAGATATTTTTAATATTTTCAAGGAAAAGCACTCTACTTAGCATTTCCACTTTGGGTGGGGCAAGAGAAGCTAGTATAATATCTAGGTTCTGGTTTTTGTTTTGTTTTCTTTGCAATTTAGGTAAATGTTTAATGATATAACGATGAGCAAACTAAATCATTAGGTACTTTCTTTTAGCCATCTCTTTCTGAGGTTACATATGATGGCATGTGTATGAATGGAAGAAGGAAAAAAGAACATGGGAGATTATGCCACAAATGTCACCATCAGTAGGGTACCTACCCTGCCATCTTCTTTGTGTTTCTGACATACAGCAGTGATCTGCTAGATGAGAAAATGTCTCTCTGAGGCACTCAAATGCTACAATGAGATCTTACAAAGGAAGACTGTTTTTTGTATTATAAATTTAATTTCTAAAGTTAAAGATTCACTGTCTCTACCAAGGAGGGATGTGAGTGATTTGCTTGACAGTACGTCAAGGTTATATGCAACTTTAGATCTCAACGATGCTCTTCTCTTTAGTCTAGGGACCCCAAACAGTTCAACACTTAGCAAACAAAAAGGGAGAGAAATGCAAGTTTTAACTCATCTGTCTCTTCACCTTAAAATCCACAATGAAAAATTACCTCTTGAAATTAAAACATTTTGTAATGTTGATATTGGTCTGTTAACAATAACATGGTTTCTTTTTCTACTTTGTCCCAGTAGAATCTTCCTAAGCTGGGCTCTCAAGTATAAAGCCTCAAGCTCCAGTTAGCTTCTTGCCATTTTTAGTTCAACTCATAAAAGATGGAAAATTAAATCAAAATGCAATGATATTGTAGCATGTTCCTCTTTATGGTCTATAAACATGCTATTCTTCTAACTTGAACAGGCTGATTCTCTTAGTTGCTGTAGTTCAAGTTTATTTCTGTCTTTCAGTTGTTGCATGTATACATACATTGTGGGAGGGAGGTTATTAGGTTAAAATGATATTTATTACTTTAAAACAGACTGTGTGTAAACATCCTGTTTAGGTTACTCAATTTGGAATTTTAAATTGGTTTGCAGGTCTCTTAAATTTGTGTGTTTCTTGTGTTTTTTGTTGTTGTTTTTATTTTTTTCAAAGAGATTTCCCAAAGTTGCAGATGGCTGGCTCACCTCCAAATAACTCTTCAAGGTACTCTATGCTGGTGATATCTCCCGCCAATGAGCTGCTCGGGAGCATGGAATTGACTTACTGGGGAGGGCTGTATCAGTTAAGTGACCTTTTTTAGTACATTGCATGGGTTTGCAAAGCTTCCATTTTTTCTACCCTAAGGGGTATAAAAATGTTATGTTAATAAAAAATTAAGTTATATTGTAAACCCACACAATCTAGTAAACCATTAACTCTACATCTTTTCTCCCATTGTAGCCCTATATCTCTGCTAGGTGTCATGGTGCCTAATTAAATTTAAAAATCATTTTATTATTCGTGCATAAAGCAATTTCCATATCCTCAGTTCTTACTGCCATTTTTGTTACTTATTTTGGATAACAACTTTAGATAGATTAGTATCCCAGTTTTTGGAGGTGTTTAATAATAATTTGTGTCTGTACTTTAAAGAAATTGATAGTCAGAGAAGTCAGGGTATTTCCCAAGATAACTCAGAGCAAGTCGGTAACCTGTAGTCAGTGATGTATTTAACTATTCTTGAACTCATGGGGAGAGCACATTCCTTGGTCACAACAGTCCATAGACTATGGATCAGTGATGTTACAACCTGTATAGTCTTAGGCAAGATGTAAAGTAGTAACAGTCCTCTAAGGGGATCTGTTCTACAACAAACCCCATACTTACAATACCTTCACATGACCCTTCTGTCGACAGCCTGTCAGCCTGTAAGCATTCATTGAATATATATCTATATATCACACTGAATACTGTGTTAACCACTATGGTGGGAGTTGCCACCCTCTCATCCCCCAAAGAGAGTTGTGCCTGCTCAAAGAGCTTTATATTATGATTAAATTTATTTCAACACACATTAAGTGCTTGTTATATGCAAGGTGAGAGGCAGAGTGGCAAAGAGGAATGGTTTTGGAGTAAGGGAGCACTGAGTTCTGCTCCTTCCTCTGACATTTGCTAGCTGAGTGGCCATGAGTAAATCACATAACCTCCAGGGAGAGACAAGTTGCTGATCTGCCTTGGTGAAGAGAATTCCTGAAAAAATGTTCAAGGTCAGTGATGTTATATAGAAACAAAAAAAAAAATGAAAAGCATTGCCTGACCAGAAAAGAGTTTATGTTTTCCTGAGGGATATAGAATGCAAAAGGACCAGTAAATATAAGGTGATTTGAGGAGGGAGTCCATTTGGGAGTCTTCGCTCAGGAGGTGAGCCTTGAAGGAAGTTAAGTTTTAGGAGCTGTCTTTGCCAAGAAAACCCCCAATGGGCTCATGAAGACTCAGAAAGGATGGAAAATGACTGAACAACAACACAGGATTAGAAGAGGCAGAGGTGGAAAAGGAAGGGGATGCCAAGCTTAAGGCATTAAAGATACACAAGTGACAAGTGAAGCAAGTTCATGGAGTCAGATTTAATTAGCTCTGTGATTCCCAAAGAAGCTTTATAAAGAAAGAAGAAATTAATGATAATGGCACTTTGCTCAGGCATTCAAAACATTCAGGGAGTGGAAAGTCCTTATAGTCTTCCTGGGGCTGAGCATATAGCACTGATCACCAATTTTGCTTGTTATTCTTGTGTGTGTGTGTGTGTGTGTGTGTGTGTGTGTGTGTGTGTGTGTGTGTGTGTGTGTGTGAGAGAGAGAGAGAGAGAGAGAGAGAGAGAGAGAGAGAGAGAGAATAAAATCATACTAAACCTACTCAAGTAATTTATGAAGGATGATATTTCTATTTAATAGATGGGGTAAATTGATGCATAGTAGAGAAATACCTAACTTATTTAGAAGGAAAGACCCAGCAATAAAATATGCATTATCTGAATACTGATCAAGGGATTGCATATTCAAATAAAATCACATATAGATCAATACTTTCCCTTAACTACCAGATTAAAAATTCTTCAGTCAGGATGGTTAAGGAGTGAGCAGTGACAGTAGAAGGCACAGGAGAATTTGTTATCATTAAAAATTGCCTTACTATTTGGTCATACCATATGTTTTTTTTGGAAAACAAAAACACTTCTGATATTTTGATAGCCTGGATCAATTTTAAAAATGAATTATCCATTTCAATGAAATTTTCTGTCTGTTTTTATACTTCTTTTGAAAACTTAAATGCAAGTTAGATATCAGCTTCCAAGTTTGCCTTATATGCTACTTAAATCATTGGAAGAAGGCAAGCTCTTTGCTTGGTTTATTGTGTCTTTAGGGGATGTTTAAAATTTAGAAGCACACAAATTTTGTTCAGCCTAATATTGGAGGAATCCTAGGTGTTCTTATCAATTTTGGGGGAGGGTATTTTGAGTAAAAGGCAGCATTTACCACTCATATTCTTGATATATAACACAAGGAAAACCATCATATTCAAAAGTGTTGGTATAGCTGAGGAATACTATAATTAGGCATTCTTTTCATTCAGACTTGATAAGTAACAAGTGGCATTTTCTAAATTTTATCTGGTAAAGTTAACAAACTGATCTTTATGCTAATTTTGTAAACCTATGGACAAAGGCATAGAAATTGAATTACCTTGGCTCAAGTCATTAACTTTTCAAATTTCTTAATTCCTGTTAGTTTTATTTCTTTTTTTCCCCTAGTGTTCCCTCCCAGTATACTGAAGCTTATGGTTTTATATGTTAAAAACCAATATTTCTTTGACTAAAGCTATGAATATTAGATTGGTCAGCTAACTGTGACCCAGCAATTTAGTTGATCCCGTTTTTCACAGTCAGCTTTCACAGCCCCTGTGAATAGTGAGGGTATAAAAATACTATCCTAACGAGGTATTATGAATCAGTTATAAATAATTTAGGTCTATCAAAGTCTGCTGTGTTTGAATAGATATGACCTTGTGATAAAAGAAACTCATTTACCTTTCTTCTCAAAGTATTATTATTTAGGTCTTTCTCTCTTTAAGGAATTAATTTCCAGTTGTGATTTTATCTACAAAGCTTGGTGAATATAAACCATAGTCAAGAATGAGAATAAAAATGAAAAAAGTTTTTCCCATTAAAATGCAAATTTGTCCAATTAAAAGTGATTTAAATTTAGATACCAAATTAGCTTTGGTTAAGTTATCTGTAGAGAAATTTAGGAGTGATGGAGCATAGAATCCTACTCTCAAAAAAAAAAAAAGATGAGAATGAAGTTGAAAATTGTATTCCCTGAAAGGATTAGAACTATGATGTGAAGGAATTTCTGCATATCTAACTGCCTCAGTATCTTAAAATCTCACTGGTCTTCAGAATACATCAGCAGAATAACCTTGACCTTTTAAAGGGACAACAGCTTTATTTCCCTAGTGTTGCTCATTTATGAACAGAAGCTCACCTTAAATATTACATTCCTTGAAACCAAGTATTGTACACCAATAGAATTTAAATTGGCCAGAGTATTTTGTATGTAATATGAATGTTGTTAAACCTTACTACAAAGAGAAGAGAGATGTGGTTTGAACCAAGCACAAATGTATACAATAATAGCAAAAATTATCTAGAGGTGGTGATCTGCAGTACCTTGGAGGTATAGAGTCATGTCAGAAGACTTTTTCCTGAACTTTCTAAAACAGCATCACCCTGGCCAGACGCAAAAGATAAACATATTGATCAAAGATATTAAAAGACATCTATTTCGACATAATTGATAGGAATTGTGGGGATTTACATGTTCAATAAATTTATTCTCTAGCCATGGGCTAGAGTTGGGGTAGTAGGAGGGAAAAAGCCAATCATTTTTACTTTCTCATGAAGATTTGGGACACTTTCTTCTTTCCTAAAACCAAAAAAAAAAAAAATGAAACAAAAAAAGCCAGAGAGAGTGCGTGAGTTGAAAAAACAGACCTCTATCTTCCTAGTCATTGCTTATCAGAGCAGTGCTTATCTTGGAAGAAAGATCCCAGAAATCTGTTGACAACATCTAAAAGATAGCAACATTGCCTGTCAGGGATAATTAGAATTTTGCCAAACTAGAATTCCTCCAAACTTTAAAGTTATAGTTATATAGCACATTGATTTCATTTTGATGGATCCTTTTTCCCATGGAAAAACAATATTTTAGCAATTATATTTCTCTAATTAATTGCTTGATTGATTAATGCTTTTTGAAGGGATTATTAGACATTCTTCCCTCTGACTTTACATTTAACCTTCCTGCTCAGTGAAGATTATAAATTAAAAGCCAAATATGTTTTTTGCTTGATAATCAATACATTATGCACCAAAGGGATGTCTGTGAATTCTTAATGTCCCAAATAATCAAATACAAACTCTCATTTAATAGTTTTAGTTTTTTCTAAAATGTAGCACTTATATTAGATATTGAAAGGATATTCTGTTTAAGATAATTCTAAGGTTTATATACAGTTTGACAAGTGGATGAAAATGTGTTAAAGGTACTTTGTTTTATTCTAGGACCTTGGAAGCCATATTGATATCGTTTTCTCAAACTATTAGCATATCTGATTTTCTAGTTTATTATTTGGAAGGTATATCCTGCCATTTTTAGGATCAAAGTCTGTGAAACTGTTGAGGGGAGCAGTTAAGGCTCCATTTTTGGCTCTATTATGGGTTCATTCCTTGACTCAAGTAGATCTGGGCATTTTAGTCTCACTGTGTTTGTTTCTTTCCTACTAGATTGGAAATGATAGCAGAATGGCTGTAAGGAATGTCTTGTAAAATAATTATTAAGCAGCTTGTGAGAAGTCAGATATGCCCTCATGCCTCTTTTGGGTTTCTGTGGTCTTTTACAAATGAATTGTTTGTTCATTTGGTGTATGGTAAAACTAGTCCTCTGATTTCTCCCTGACCATACCTCTAGCCTTCCAGGAAATTGATCCACATCATAGGTATGGGCCTCATATGTGTGTACTCCCTATGGTTATCTTTTTCTTTGTCCATTTGGTCCTGCTTCCCCTGCCATATCTTCCCCTCTCCTCAGTTGGTTTCTTGTTGGAGTTTGAGGAATGCTCTTCATGGTCCTTCCTCAGATTTCTTCCCCCAGCCCATAGTTTCCTCTTGAAGGAAGGAGTTGTTTTTTGAAGCTATACTTTGCAGAAAAAATCTATGAAGTTATAAGAGATGATAGGACAGGATGAGACCAAAAAAATAGCCGGAATTGGAATCAGATACAATTGACTGGTCAGTGTATAGGAGGAAAGGTTTAAATAGTATTCCTGAAAGTTTTTCTGTCCTTCCACAGAAATAATAGGACAAAACTTGCTCCATATTCTACTCCCCCTGTTAGAAACAGGAAGGTTATATCTTGTTTATGTGACTATATTAACAATTAAAATCTGTATAAATTAATACCAAATAGTATGAGTAATTTGACTATAGTTTTTATATTGCTACAACAAATTGATGTGGAAAATAGCTTAATTGACAAAGTCTTCCAAAGTAATTCAGCAAACATAACTTTTTTCTCCAAGAGAAAAAGAAAAATATAATTGACTTGTATCCACAGGTGGCCACTTATAGGGACTGGCTGAATCTTTTTGAGAAACATAAAGTCACTTAGGTATCAAATAAAGTATTTGTAGATACTTGCATGTTTTCTGATTGGTTAATTAAAATATCTTAATACCATTTGCTACAGAATCAAGGACTTTGAAAAAAGGTTCTAGTTTCCTATATACATGAAAACCTATGTTTTTTACCTTTCTTCACAATTTAAATTGACCTATACAGTTTATGTAAGTTTCCCAATCTGCAACATTAGAATGTTTTATTTGTCCGTGAACGGTAACTGAAATGGCCTGTTGCTGTTGCTAAGATGGCTTCCAATTGATTGCTGACAGTTAACACTTGGAGGCTACTGGACAGCAGCCTGTATTTTAGGGAAGAAGGTAAGGGTTGAGAAGAAGAAATAAAAATATAAGTTGAAGAAGTCTAAAATGGTAAAAATGAAAGCAAACAGTACTCTTCCCATCTAAGACCTTCAGCGGCTCTACATGGAGCCAGTCAGTGCCATAGAAATGAAAGGGGCATGGATTCAGATGACTCAAAAACCAAAATTTGGCACAAACAGCAATACATGTTCATACTAACAGTGGTGGTTTCCACATCACTTTGCCCTATCTCATCCATGCCAGCAGATAATCAATTCACAAAGAATTACACACAAATGAATGTGGTGCACTTGGAGACTTGGTTCACAAGCTTGTTGGGTAGGTGACATTGACTAAGTTAACATGGCTTCCTTGAGCCACAGGTTTCTTATCTGTAGGGATTAGTTTTTGCACTACCCACCTAATGGAACTATTGAGAAGACAACACTTCATAGATCTTAAACCAGTACAGAAACAAGAATGGTTGTTTTAATTAAGATAAACCTTTGAAAACCTTTCATCACACCCCAAAAGTGAGAATTTTAGGTAGGTGAAAACATTCATAGGTTTCTGGGTAGAAGAGAAAAGTGTAAATGGTAGTTGAGAGAATTGAGTAGGAAGGGTATTTAATTAGAAGAAAGTAAAGGATCCTTATTTCAAAAGAATTTACAAAATATTTTAGTTCTGAATCATCTATAGGAGGAAGATGGTTGGTTTTTAATCTTCATTTTATCTCTAGATAAACTAAAATCGAGTAATTTTGCCTTGGTAGGGCATAGCTGGAACCATAATGATACCATGTCTCTGTATCAGTAAATAATTAAAATAAATAATTATGAAATAGACTATTATGAGAATTTTAGGGCTCAGGAAGACATTGAAAATAATCTAATTTAATTCCTCATTTGAATGATGAAACTGATGCACAGAAAAGTTTAATGACATGTCCCAAGGTCCTTGGCAAAACCAGATCTCCCGATGCTCAATCTATTGCCCTTCCAGCTCATTTCTCTTCAGCTTATGGAATTTAGGAATTATGGAATTCAGGAATTATGGAATTCTGAACTTTCCTATCTAGTTTTTATTTTACCTTTCCTCCTCTCCCCCATATTGTAATTTGTCTCCTGAAGGTCAAGTAACCTGGTTTGGCTATGAAAGCCCTCGTAGCTTCTGGGACTATATCAGAGTGGCCTGCCGAAAGGTTTCACAGAACTGTATCTGCAGCATTGAGAATATGGAAAATGTCAGCTCTTCAAGAGCCAAGGTAAGGAAGAAACAAGGCCAAGCATATGTATATACGTATGTGTGTGTGTGTGTGTGTGTGTGTGTGTGTGTGTGTGTGTGTGTGTATACATACAGTATATAAGCTACAGTAATATGGAGCATGTATGATCTGAATGTTCAGCAATTCTGATACTGGGGAAGAAATATTTGTCCAGATTGCAATTTGTTTTGGATTTAGAGTTGCACTAATTGAAGGCAATTAGCACAATACAAAGTGGGCTTCTGCTAACATTTTTTTTCCAAGTTATGATTTTTTGTTGCTGTTGCTTAACAATGTTTCCCTCTCTGGGCTGCCACAAAGCTTTACTTAACAAAATTACTTTATAAATAGAAGAAAGGTGTGAAGACTGCCACAATGAGGCAAGAAAGAAGCTAAATCTCTGCAGCATTCCACAGGAACTCCATTGTCTTGGTAGAATTCAATTTAATATTAAAAGCAAAACTTTAAAATTCACTCTTTGTTTCAAAGGAATTTATTCTCACCATATTGCCCTGATTAAACCATGTATTAGTGACATGTGATAGCACTAATAAGCGATATTGTTTTTTTTTCCCCAGATTCATTTTGCATTTTGTTTTTCTTGATAAATTTATATTTGGTAAAAATAAGCAATGTCCCAATTTAAAATATTATGAATAGCTATGGCACCATTTAATATTTAAATGTAGCTGTAAGATTTAATTAAAAATACAATTCTTCATTTTTAATTTGTTCATTAAAAATTGATCACGTAGAATATGCTTTTCTATGAAGTTGATGTTTATGTTTTCAATCTCCTTTTGCAGATTGGAGTTATAAATAAAGCTTAGAGGGCTTTAATATTGCATTAGAGACAGTTTCAACCCTACAGTGATTATCTGAAAATTAAATATTCTTACTTCAGTGCCTTTCAACCATCTGGCCCAGTAATGTGTAAGGTCCTAAAGGGCACAGATTCTCTTTGCATCCTTAGCATCTAGCACAATGCTTTGCAAATGGTAGGTGCTTAATGTGTGTTTACTAAATTGAATTGCTAGAAGTCATATTTAAACTAACCCATTCAGAAGACCATTCCTATTCTTAGTGATGTGTATGACATCAGGTTTCCTTAGTCAATCAATAAATACTTATTAAGGATTTACAGCTACTAGGCATCTGGCTAAGTGCTGGGATTCAAAGATACAAATGAAATAGCCCTGCCCTTGTGTCCCTAGCATTTAACACAGTACCTGGTACATAATAAGTGCTTAATAGATGCTTGGTGATTTCATGTACAATAATAAGTATGTTCAAACTACATACATGACATTAAAAAACTAATATTTGGGCAATCAGGAAAGATCTCATTTAGGAGAGGACATTTGAACTGAGATTTGAAGGAAAATAAACATTTTAAAAGGTAGACATGAGGACAGTACATTCTAGGTATTTGCAAAAGTCTGAACAAAACCCCAGAGACCAAAGATAAAAATGCCGTGTGTGAAAAACAGCAAAAAAGACCAGTTTGGATGGACTGGTTAATATGGACTGAATGGTAAAGGGGACTGGATTCACATATAATAAGGCTGGAAAGGATTGTTGGAGCCAAGTTTGTGGAGGGCTTTGAAAATAAAACAGAAGCTTTTTATTTGATCCTAGCGGTGATAGGAAGTTATTGAAGTTTATTGAGCAGGGGAGTGGCATGGTCAGATCTATGTTTTAGGAATAAAACTTTGGAAGTTCTGTGGAAGATAGAGAGACTTAATCACAAATGTCTTCTCGACCCCTCCTTTCTCTCTCCTCTGCCCCCCACCTCATTTCCCTGTGTTCCCCCTTTTCCAAAATCCCTCTTACATTTAAGTATAACTTTAAAAAATTCTTCTCTCAGGAGAATTAGAATCATTTTACCTTAATCTCCTTCTAGCCTGGGATTAATGTTTTTGCACTTTTAAATTATGTTTTTAAAGTGTTTCCTATCTTATCTATTAATCATGGTTTGTATATAGTAGGTTGCAAAGAACTGGAGAAAACCTGAAGCTTCTAGATATGGCAGTTATCAGATAGCATGACAAAATAAATTTATTTCCCTTTACTTAAGTAGGAGTCATTCTGAATCAGCTGTGTAAAATCAGATCCCTGATTCAAAATTAATACAGAGCTAGAAGAAAAAATAAAAATAATCCTTAAAAGATATGGCATAAAATTAAAGCAATTTCTAAACTCAATAAGCTAGTAATGAAAAAAATGGAAAACAGATGGAAGAAAGTACATTGACACAGATTTTAATAATTTCCAAAGACAGTTTTACCAACATAAATCAGTTGCCATAATGAGGAGGCCAAAAAAGTATAAAACTGTCTTAATCATCCACCTCAATCTACTTGCAAAGCTGGGAGATATGGCAGCAATACTGGTTTTTAGTATAAATTTACTTGTAAAATCTCACAGAAAAATGTGGTAGAGGATTATAAGTAGTACAACTTCATGAAACAGTGAGAAACAATGAAGGAATAACACTTTAAAGAAAGTTTCATGAAAAATTAAGAAAAGTAGACTAGAGAGTATTTTTGGGGTGAAATTGGGAGGGGTGACAACAAATAGACAAAAGAGGAAAAAATCTACAAATTTTTTTACAACAAATTCAAGGACCATGGGTCTACTACATTTGGAAGCTAGCACCATAGTATGTTTAGAACATAGATGTTTAGAACATAGATGTTCTTCTAAAGGAAATAGAATTAGCCCGGAAGAAAATAAAACTAGCAAAATCAGCTACTAGATTAGACCAAGAATGCACAGAGGAGACCTATGCTGAAAGTATATCAATTCTCTAAGTATATAAAGGAGAACAAGATACCAAAGGCAATGGGAAAAAAATCTTGAAACTTCTTACCCCAAAAAATACAGGCAAGGGAACATCACTAACAGCTGATCCATACGTTTACTTTCTCAACTATGTAAATTTTTTATCAAAATAATCTACACACACATGAAGATCATTCTCAATGTGGGCATAAGAAAAGGGATAGCGAGGCCCTCATAAGCAGTATTCCAAAATAGACTACAACTTTACTATCACATAATTGACTTAAATGTGTAGAGATTATAAAATTCCATTGTGCTAACTATTTATTGTCTGTTAGCTGACTATTAATCAAACAAACAAAAAACCTATTTGATTTACTATAGCGTGTTAGCCAAGGATAGCTCAACACTTAGTCCACTCACCCACAAACAAAGCAGTAACTTCAAGTGTCTAGATTGTGTATCCAAATAATGAGCAACCTTCTATCACACAATCTCAGAATTGGAAGAGCCCCCCAAAACTAACACCTGAAAAATATTTCCTTCTACAACATACCTGATTCTTCAGCTCTTGCTCAAAGACCTTCAATGAAGGGAAACTTACTCCCTTCTGAAGCATCCATCCCACTCCTGGATAGCTCTAATTATTAGGAAGTTTTCCTTATATCAAACCCAAATCTGCTTCTCTGAAACTTACACCTGTTGTTCCTAATTCTGTCCTCTGGGACCAAGCAGGAAAAAGTCTATTTTTCTTCCACAAGACAACCCTTTAATACTTGCCAACAGTTCTCATGTCTTCCCAAGTCTTCTCTTCTCCAGTCTGCACATGCCCAGTACTTTCAGTATATCTAATATAGAGAAGCCCCTCATAATAGATCAAGCAGTTATCAAGCAGTTAAGTTCCTGCCATGCACCCGGTGCTGTGCCAACTACTAGTCATAAAAGTACAAATAATAAAGCATTTTCTACTTAGAAGCAGCTTACATTCTAATGGAGGAGACAAGAACATATAAAAATATATACAGCATAAATATCAAGTTATTAAATACAAGTGTATATGAGTTAAATACATGGTAGTTTGGGAGGGAGGGCACTGGAAGTTGAGAGCTGTACCTTTAAGAAAGAAAGGGACTCTATGAGGTAGAAGTAAATAAGGCATGGAGGATGGCCAATACAAAAATACAGATACTGGAAATGGAGTCATGTGGGGTAATGTTTAGGCAACTCTTATACATTTCTTAGAATGGGAGATCAAGAAGGATGAGGATTGAGGGAAAAAAGGTCATTGTCTTTGATATTTAGGAAGTCATTGATGCTGTTCAGGGGAACAGTTTCAGAGGAATGGTGGGACTGGAAACCAGATTTCAAGTGGCTGAGGAATGAATGGGTAATGAGGAAGTGGTGGCAGTGAGTGTAAACTCTTTCAAGAAATTTGGTAATGATAAGAAAAGAAATTATGATACTTTAAAGGGATGGTAGGCTGAAAGAAGGCCCTTTTAAATCTCCTGTTGTAGATTTGATAGGAAATCAAGAGAAGATAAAACAAGTCCACTGTAGGCACTCACCTCAGGCTAGTTATAGGGGGAAGACCTATGGTTTTATTGATACAGGAAAATTCTCAATAAGGAAACTACTTGTATTAATCCAGGTCGGCAATTCTCTCTATATTCTTAAAGAGCATCTTAGACCACTGAGAGGTTGTGACTTATCCAGGATGTGTATGAGAGGTGTCACTTGAATCTGTCTATATGGCATTGAGGCCCACTCACTGCCCACTATACCATGATGCCCACTTGGCATAGGGGCATGAAATTGTATCGCACCAACTCATTGTAGTTTCACAATTTTCTCCAGTAATACTTGGCAACATGAGAGGAGATTAGAACTTTAGGAAATGATTGTATGCATTGATGTGGATTAGGGGAGAAGTGTATTCTTCATAGTTAGAGACTGTCAAAGTAACTACAGTTAAGAGAATTTGGTTGAAATCATTAGGGAGTCAAAAATTTTCTCATTATGGGAAAGTTTCTAGCTTTTTTGTAGATTGTTGCTCATAGAAAATTAGGTCCAGAAATTAAACAGGAGGAGAATGGGGAAATTGCAAAGGTCCTTTGACTCCAAATCCTCCCCTAGAATTAAGGGCCCATTTCTGAAATACCAATATTCTGTTGCTGTGCTATGGCTGCAAGTTTTTTTGGGGGGAAAACCCCAAAACTAAAAATAAGTAGCATACAGAAGGCAATGGAGAGGTGATTTGTTTGGGGTAAGCAGCCAACAATATATAACCAAGAAGAAACTTCAAGGAAGTCTAGACTAAAAGATGTCTGAGTGAAAAAGAAACTATTCTACTCTTATACTTGAAATATCAAGAGAAAATGAGGAGGGATTCTGGAACATTAGAGTGATGTCTATAGATGAACTTGTCAGGTTGGAGGGCATGGGCAAGAATGATGAGGATGGGTATGGTTGAATGGGTTGGGGTCTATATGAATGGAAGGAATATCCAAATTGATGATATCCTAGTCTCAATTAAGTATTTTGAGTATCAGTCCCTAACATTCAGATTAAATTGTCTGTTTCTGTGATTTTGTGCTAGCAAGATATAGCCTCAGTTTAGGTTCCCAGATAATGGTTGTACAAAAGTTTCTGGGAATTCTAGAAGCGTTGGGCTAATAACCTATGAGATAGATCCATGGCAGGTAATTTTAAGGGTCTGTTATTGGTGATATGGTGCCAGTGTAGGACCACAAATTTACTCCTGAACATTAGAGATTATCTAGTTCAGTCCCTTCATTTATCTAAAGGTATGGTGGAACCCTATCTTAAACAATGGTGCCCTGATCTCCACTAAAAAACAAACAAACCATCTTTTGATATGTTTGTCCATGTAAAATTCTCTGATCTCCTTGCTTGATGATAAATGGCAGAAAAAGTTATGGAGAAGAGTTCTAGGTATATAGACTACCGATCCTTTTCAGTCTGAAATTGAACTTTGATCCCTCTAACTACTGGAATAGACCTAGCCTTCCTACCTCCCCAATGTCCTTTAACTGACAATATAATCTTGCACATTCACAGGGTTGACTGAATTACTTTTCTGTTCCCTCCTGTTACTCCCATACAAAAAATTTGGGCTACTAAATAAAATATAAACTCTCTTATTGGCAGCCAAAGAACCCTTTTAGTCCATCTCCATCCTACCTTTTTCAGCATTATTTAACTCTCTTCTCCTTGACAGACTGTATCAAACAAATTTGACTACTATTTCTTCCCTGATCTCATAATTTCTTCTCTTTTCTCTATGTCCCTCTTGCTCAGAATGGACTTATTCTCCATCTCTACCTCTTGAAATTCTTTTTCTTCCTCCAAGACCCAGATCAGCTGCTATAAATAATCATTCCTTCCCTGAATATTTAATTCCTCTTAGTCCTCCCCCCCAAGGATGAATCTTATTCTAATTTTTTAATATTGGAATAAATGTTTATTCTCTTACTGAATTGTTATCCTTCTAAATTTAGGGATTAAGATCTTAAAAAAAAAGAAAAAAAACTGTGCAGTGATAGCAACATGGTCTGGATGTAGTGGAAAGCTTAAGAAACTTTTAAATTCTATTAAATTAGTTTCAGACCCGGATGTGGAAAAGAAAATGTGTGTAAGTCATAAGGAAGATGATGATGCTCTGAGATGGATATGTAGAAATTTAGGACCTGGAAATACTTAAGCAAACTGAGTACTAGTTACTTTGCTAGTTTGGTTTCAGAATTATAGCATGCTAAAGCTGGAGGTTAGCTAGCATATCCTTAGTTCCCTCATCTGTCAAGTGAGGGAAGTGGACGAGATGGCCTCTACGGTCACTTTGATCTTTAGATCTATGACCCTATAATCATATCATCTCTTAATTTTGCAAATGATAAGGTCCAGTTAGGTAAAATACCTTGTCCAAGGTCACATAGCAAATGACAGACCTGGGATTTGAACTCAGGTTTTCCAATTTCCAGTCACATGTACTTTTAAAACATTATGTTTCCTCTTATCATCCTAATTAAGTTGCAGAGTCCTTTACCACATTCAAAGTGATTTTCACTTTGTACCTTTGTACCTCTTTCTAAAAAAGGTGTTTGGTCTTTTTGGTGTTAGTAATAAATACTAAGGGGCGGCTAGGTGGCGCAGTGAGTAAGAGCACCGGCCTCGGAGTTGGGATGAGATCGAATCCGGCCTCAGAAAATGAGCACCCACACATAAATAATGACTAGCTGTGTAACCTTGAGCAAGTTACTTAACCCCAATTGCTTTAAAAAAATAAAGAAAGAAATACTAAGCTCATCAATAACTCCCTTATATCCTGCCTCCCCAGCCCCTTAACCTCTCCCTTCATATATACATACACATACACACACACACACACACACACACACACACACACACACACACAAAGGGTAAGGAAAGAAAGAGAGAAGATAAGTAGACTTTGATTCTAGGTAATATTATTAACTGTTAGTTTCATAGCTTTTCCCTTGGTTCAAATACACAAACAAGTAAATTCTTTGTTTCCCACTGTTACATCAATGTGTTGGCTTTTTGTTGGGAATCTAGTTTGAAATTTTCCTCTTGTTCCTTGGGATCTCTTTGGGAAAATGAGAATTACAATCATAACACTGCTTGGAGGCACCACAGAGGCCATCTGATTCAGCTTTCTCATCTTACAGATTAAAAACAAACAAAATAAAACACCCCAGGAGGCAAAATGATTGCCTAAGTTATAGCAAAGTTTGGCTGTTTAAATGTAGGCCTTTGGACTCTAAATCAGAAATTTTCTTTCCATTATATCATCCTGATTCTCAGAGAGAAAATAATTATGATGTTAGTATGCTATGGAGAATATGCTTTTAGAGAGAAGAGGATGCGGGTATCCTATGCACTTAAATATTTTCTCTGATTCAGTACCAAAGTGTTAAAGCAAAATATATATATATATATATATATATATATATATATATATATGTACATATATATGTGTTTAAAATTCATATCCAAGTACCTTGTAAATGGCAGATTGCTTAGATGTGTGTGTGTGTATATATATATATATATATATATGTGTGTATATATATATATATATATATATATATATATACATATATAAATGTTGCCCCTAAAGACTAATTTCAGTTTTGAACTTTAAAAGTTTTAAACTGCACTAAGACTTTTGGTACAGCCATCATTCTGTTTGCTTTTTGGAGGCAGGGCACACAGATGACTTTTTTTTTAACTTCTTGTTGCTGTTATTATTAAAGTATTGATTTTGTTTCTTCTCCTTTTAGGGAAGAGCCTGGATCAGAGTAGCACTCATGGAAAAACATTTATCCGAATATATCTCCACAGCTCTCAGAGACTTCAAAACAACCAGGTTTATACAAGTCCCCCTTTTTTATCACTTTGACAAAATTGTGTAGGTACGATGTAAAGACTTAGCTTTAGGAATGGATTTGAGAGTTTTATTTGGTTTCTGATAACCCTGACTGCTTTATTCTCCCTGTTTTCATACTTCCCCAATAGGTTCCTTCCTCTGCTCTCAGGAAAATGTGATCCCCTTTGGATAAATACATTTCTGTGTCTGAATATTTTCTCAGGCTGTACCTATGCTTGGAATGCTCTCCCTCTAGGTTCACCAAAATCATTCTCTTTGTTCAAATGGTTATTCATGAGGCTTTCCCTGATCAGTTTCCAAAGAGGTATAGCAAATTCCCTCTGTGTGTCCAATTTCCATCTTTTCTTTTACACCACATTTCACAGTATGCACTCACCTCTCTGCTTCCACACAATGTTAATGCATCATTTTAAAAAATGTAGTTAATTTACTTATTTAATTCTTGTGCAGTTATTGTTTCTTCCTGATGTTTTTCTGCATCAGTATTTTCTCTTCTAAACTTGCAAAGGTCAAGGACTATATTTAATTAACATAGTACAAAGGCTAACTCTGTGCAGGGTAAAGACTGACACTTTATATATGTGGAATATATATATATATATATATATAATTTAGGATGGCTCTGATGTGGTTGCTCTTTTGGGTACTAGTTATTCTTTTTAAGGGCTGATTCACTGGACTCTGTGTTAAATACTGGGGAGTTTTTACTTTCCTCCCTTCTTATTGGAAAGGACAACAAAAATGCATAAAATTGAGACACAGAAATCCACAATATGTACACAAAATACACAAATTATATGAAAAAACAAAAATTGAGAATACAAAATAGGAGCTGCAAAAGAAAGTAAAACCCTATTGCTACCTTACATTGAATACCCTTCTTATAAATTATTGTACTGATGATGGTATTTATTATCAATGTCCTGAGACACTGGTATTAATAAGGAAATGGCAATTTATAAGGAAGCTTTCTCAGTTCTTTAAAGCAGAAACTGGATACTAAACTCCAGTGTCTTGGCTCTTAGTCTTTGGAAGACCCTTTTTGGAGCAGGTTGTAATGTTTGACATTCTAGAACAGCTTGGGAGAAGCAGCTTCTAGATGCAAGAGAGTGTTATTCTTTGGGTCATCCCAGATTTGATTTCTTTTCTTTTGGGGGCACTTATATTTTGAGGTAATGTGGCTTTGAGACTCTTGACTTACTGTAAAGCTAGGAAGAAACCCTTTCATGTATCTTGTATTTTTTTCAGTTAAGAAAAAGTTAAGACTTCAGGCAAGCTATGTGTGGGAAATACTTATGAATATGTTCTTACTAAAGTTATTAAAACCAGTGTTTTTAACCTAGGATATTTCCAAGGATAGATTATAGAAAAAGTGGTACCTGTAGAGAAAATGACCTTGGGGATTTACTTATATTTTTCTCTAGTAAAAATATTTGGATTTAAAGATGATTTTGTTAATCATTACTAATAATTAAGTTGAATTAAGTACTTTACTTAATGAGATACTTAAGTAAATTTAAATATCTAAAGGTTTGATGTTTAAGGCCAGAAATCCTTAAGCCTTGGGTTCCATGGGCAGATTTCTTAGAATCTGTGAACTTGGATGGAAAAAATAATTAAATCTTTTTTTCAGTGACCTTTAGCTGAAATTCAGGATTTCCTTCAATTATTTTCGGACATTATTCTGAAGAAGGGTCCTGTGGCTTCACCAGATTGCCAAAGAGGTCCACAACATAAGGTTAAGAGGTCCTTTTTTTATACTCTAGATTTGAAAAATGCCAAACCAAGGATTTTACCACAATGAAAACACAATTAAATTTTATATAAATATATACATACATACATGCTTATTAATTCTATCATATCGATTTTAAGGGCAGTATTTTTTTACCATAAAATATACAGAAATGTGTTAGGGATTAGTAGATATTCATAATCTCTACCTTGATTTAAGGGATTGGGCTGGGTGAAAACATTGTTCAAATAGGATATTTTTGGAACTAGTCTTTTAAATATTTACAGGGAAATGTTTGTTGCCCTGCTCTGAGGTGTGAGCCTTCCTTTTTGTTGTAAAGGAAATGATTCAACTCTGATAAATCCCACAGAATGAAAGTGCTTTCTAAACACTGTTCAAAGAAAACTGTTTCTGGACATTTTTGGCATATAGAAGGTGGTCTGGAATTTTAGTTTCTGTGAGCCAGGTGTTATCTTTTAAGGGGAGATTGTTTTCCCACAGAAATCGCTCATTGAAGTAGAGGAGAGATGAGTAGATGGACAGTTACATCAGCCTCCCACTGCCCTGAGTTGTACAGTTGAAAACAAAATAAAAGCCAAAAGGCTCATTATGGCTTTTGTTTCGAACTGAAGCATTCAGACTGAAGCCAAACTAAATAATACCTTGATTATAAATTGTTTTAACTGAAAGAAACACTGTCAAAAAGGGAAAAAAGCACTTGGCAGAACGAATTTGACAAATGCAGAACATAAAACAGAATATTGGAAATAGTAGCAATCCTTACCTTTGGCTTGGCTGTAGCCCCACCAATAAAAGCTGTGTAGACAGAGGTGACAAACAAACGCACTGGTCTTCTGTCCTGAGAGCGCCTCAATCAAGTGGATTTCTTCTTGTTCTGCCCTTCACAGATAAAGAGTAATGAAATCCTTAAAAGTGGTGATCCAGGAGTTCACCCCAGTGCAGGAGGAGGAGCTTCATGAGCCAAGGTGGGCAAGCTGGAAAGCGCTGACCAGTGAGAATCCTAGGATGGACTAGGAAGGGAGGGGATAAAGTAAGGCTTCTTGGGAGGCCATATATGCCTGCAGCTTCAGAGCAGGAGAGAAGTTCAGTGGACCTCTTTGCTAGAATGGAGTTGATCATGGTGAGGAAATGGAATAAAATCTCAAGGAATTTCATTTGCAGGGGAGGGGCTTGCTTGGCTTGGACAGCCATTAGAAAATGGCCACAGCTGGCAGTTGACAAGGAGAGTTAGAACCTGGAGCTGAAAAAAAATGGGGAATTGGGGCAATAGGTGGTGCGGTGAATAGAGCACCTGCCCTGGAGTCAGGAGGACCTGAGTTCAAATCTGGCCTCAGACACTTAGTTGCTAGCTGTGAGACCTTGGGTGAGTCACTTAACCCCAATAACCCTGCCTTCCCCCCTGCAAAAAGCAAAAAAAGGGGGGGGGGAGGGAATTGTATATCAGTAGGTCCCAAAGAAGAACAGTGGGCCTTCGAGGGATAAATTTTGAAAGCAAAGGTTTGACCAGGTCACCTCCTTACTCAATAAACTCTAACAGCTCCCCTATTCTAGGATCATGTAGAAATTCTACCATTTGGCATTCAAATCCCTGGAACAACCTGTTCTCTTCCTATCTTTTTTCAACCTTCTTTGACATTATTTCCCTTCCCACATTCTACAGTCCAGCCATGAAGGTCTTCTTGCTGTTCCTTAAACACATCACCCAGTCAATCCACAAGAATTTATTAAACACCCACTATGTCCAGGTTTTCTGCTACTTAATGGGGATACAGAGACAAAAGCAAAACAGTCCTTGCCCTCAGAGATATCATATTCTAGTCTGGATTCCTGCTTTCTTTGAAGACTATACCCAATTTAGGTCTATATATCCCTTTTAGGTCTCTGTAGGTCTCCCATTAAGGTTAAGTTGTATCTGTTTTATATACTTTTAAATGTGTACATATAGTCTCACTTGTTAGAATGTAAGGGCCTTCCAGGAGAATAATTTAATACAATAACAGCAACATAATAAAGACAAACAACTTTGAAAGGTTTAAAAACTTTACTCAAAACAATGCCCAACCACATTTCCAAAGTACTGAAAATGAAGCAATCTACCCATTTCTTGAGAGAATTATGAGGTACTCAGTGGATACAGAATGAGCCATACATTTTTCAACATGGTCAGTATAGGAATTTGTTTTGCTGGACTGCCCATGATCATTAAAAGGATTTGTTTTTATTTTTCAATGAGGGGAGAGGTGAGATTTAAGAAATACTTGTTAATTAGGGGGGGAATAAAATAAAATAAAAGTTACATTTAAAAAATATAAGCTCCTTGGGGACAGGTACTGTTTCCTTTAGTTTTTTTGTATCTTTAGGCCTTAGAACGGTGTCTGGCACATAAGTGCTTAATAATATATGCTTGTTGATTGAGTTATATTCCAAGGAGTTAAATTGTGGAAATAAATGAGAAGTTGAATTCTTTTTCTCTCCACTCACTCCCAAGTATATCATAACTCATTCCTCCTTCCCCCACCCCTCACTGACTGACAAATTAGAGATTAAAGCTGGAGGAGATTACAAAACATTGGAAATTTTAAAATAGATTGAAGAAGTTTTCCATGAAAATTTAGATGAATAAAGGTGAGAGATATATATTGTGGCTATAAGGTAATGACATTTGGTTATTTTGTAGACTTGTGGCCTTCCATCCTTCTAAATTACTTTGTTAATTATGGCAAGTACATCTTGTCTAAAAGTAAACAAGTGTTTGCTTTCAAGGAATGTGTAACTTTTTCCAGGTACTTATATTAGGGACAAAGGGAAGAGAATTTAAGTATAACAGTTCAGAATTTGTTGAGTTGTTATGTTAAAAAAAATAGTTCATGCCATTTATACTTAGGGTAAAATTGAATAGAAAGGAAGCACCAAAATGTTTCAGTAACCAGAACTTGTGTGGTCTGAAGTTGTGTAAAAAACTTGTCATGTTTGAGATAAGACATTAAAAAGGAATTTGTGTAGGCTTATGTAAGTCATAGGATGGTTTTTTTGGTTTGTTTTGCATGTGTGATTTTTTGGGGGGTTTTGTTCTTTTTTTGGTATAAGGAATATCTATTGAAGAAACTCCCTCTACCAATGTAGATTGGCAATTATTTTATAAATTGCAATCTTAGAGAATTATCTGAGGGCACTGAGAATATAAGTGACTTGCCCACAGTCATACAATTTGTATCTATGAGGCAAGCCTATTGAATACAGGCCTTTCTGATTTTGAGGCCAGCTCTTTACTCTATGTACCACACCTGACTTCTCTTCATGGAATAAAAGAGATAAATTAAAAATAACTTTATAACTGAAGAAAAGATATTGTGGGTGGAATATGAAAATCAGAACCCATCTGAATAATGAAAAGATACTTAGGTTCTGTGAGTCAGCATGTGTCTCAAATCTAAAGATAATGCTCAAGTGCTTTTGAGTTTAAAATTCCTAATATTCTGCTAAATTCTAATACTGGTGGGGGTGGGGAATGATTCTCAATAGGAACAAAAAAGTATGTGATGACTCAACTTAGCAGTTCTCTGTGATTCATATTTTAGTAGTTTTACCCTCAGCTTATGTGTTAGAAATAATAATAAATAGTCATTGAAGCCCCACGCCCAGGACAGTGCATTGTCAATTGCAGCAGCTTCATAAATGCTTTTGCTGGATTTGGAGGCATCAGGGATGAGCAATGGACTGTGTCCATTACTCTTTTAGTCCAAGTTAGAGATAAATCAGCTTAGCCATCTGGGCAGAGACTTTACCTATGAAGAGCAAATGGTCTGCAGTATGTCTTCTTCCTCTGTCATCATTAATTTAGTAGGAAGTCTTCCTTTTTTCTGCCCCAAATCCTTTGGATAGCTAAGTTCCACAGACCAACTGCATTTCATAGGTGGTTTTTAAGGGTACCAAGAGTGGTAGTGTGATAGAGTGTAAACAACAAATTGGTCTTGAGGAAAGGAAGGGGTGGGATGAAGCGCCAGCTTTATATGCATATACATATACATATACATACATACATCCACATATATATGTGTGGATGTATGCATGTATGTATTATGTATAGGTATGTATGTATGTGTGAGTAGGTAGGTATATATAGGTCACACATGTACATAGGTTTCATGGTGCCGAGCAAGTTCCCTAATGCCTCAGTGCTTTAGGCAACTCTTTAAGACCAGACGTTTCAGAGAATATGCAGACCCTCATTGGCAAAAGGAGTTTTCACACTTGAGAGTCCCCTATAACAGTGAAATCACAGAGTCAGTGACTATCCCTATGCCTATGTCTCAACTGCCGTGTGAAGCACTGGTGATAAAAAAGAAAAGCTACCTGTACAATAGGAAGATGGGTCGGTTTAGCTACAAAGTTCTTTGATAGCCTTTAGTCATGATTATTGAACAAATTCATTCGGGAGACAATCACTGTAACTATGCTCTGGTACACTTAATGGATAACTGATCTCAGCTACATGAATACACATGACCTCTAATCTTAGGGAATTCTTGCTTGTGTTCTTACCAAAAAGAAGAGCTAACTAATGATTTCACAAGTAATGTATCTTAAATTTGGCCATTAGCCCTCAAGTTCTAGTAAGGTAATTATGTCAGCTATCTCAAGGACCTATGATTCCAGCAGTGCAGGAAGTCCCTTCATGTATAATCTTGGCTACCAGAGTCTCAGAGAGGTTATGACTTTCCCCAGTCACCCAGTGAGCTAGTATCATACAGCTGGTAAGAAGAGATGGGATTTGAACTTGGGTCTTTGACTCCAAGTCTAACACTCTGTGTCTCATGAGGTTGTATTGTTCCAGATATGTGACTAATCACTGTGAGCTTATGTTTCAAAATGATGTTCAAATCTTGCTCTTAATTCTGCTCACTTATTTTAGTTCCAGTTTCATTTAGATGCTTTATTCATACTGTTGCATACTACAGAGTGCTAGAATTTGGGATCTGAAAATATCTGGGTTCGGGTGTCACCTGAGACAGTTTTTAGCTGGGTGACCATTACAAGATAGTTAATCTCTCTGTACCTCATCCTCCTCATCCATAAAGTGGAGATGATAAAACCTGTGGTCCTCATGAGACTGGCATGACAGACGTTATTTCATCTGAGTTGTGAAACTCAAATAAAGTAATGTCTGTCAGGTGCCCTACAAACTTATATAGCAGTGCTATATACAGATCAGTTATTATTACTGTTGGGGTTGCCTTATTATGTTGTTGCTACATGGTGTTTATTCTATGAGATTTCTTTATGTTGCTGCTATAATTTCTGCTTAGTCCCAAGAAACATTTGTAAGTGCTTCATTTGCTTTTCACAATCATAAGTTGTTAGAATGTGGTTGCTACAGGAACATTAAGCTGGAAGGAGGCTGAGCCGGGTGTGGGGATAGGAATGTTTGAATGAAGTCTTAATGTCCTTTAGCATCTGTTTTTTCATACTCAGCACTGCCAGCACAGAAAATAAGTCAGCTGTTAGAAATTAGAAGGTGTTGGAATCTCCCCAGAGCTTTAAGATGTCCCCTAGGATAGCCTTCTGTCTGAACCACTTAATTTAACCTGAAGCTTCTACAGAGCTGTGCATAAGGTGGGATGCTAGGTGCTGGGTGCTGGGGGAGATGAAATCAACAAGAAAATGCCTCTGTCCTGGGAGCTTATATTCTCTTGGGCAGGGCACACCACGTATCCAGAGAAGCCAGTAAGGGTAATCTGACAAGAGATGAAGCACTGACTGGGGAAGGGGCAGGGTGATCAGGAAAGGCTTAATAGAGATTGGAATGCCTCAGTTAAGGAAATACATAAAGCTCAAGTGTCAAACTTGAGTCACCTGACTGAGGACCTTCAGTGTCAGACTGACAAGTTTGTATTCTATTATAGAGGCAATAGGAAACCACTATGGGATTTTGATCAGGATAGTGACATGGTCAGACCTGTACCTGTACCAGAGGAAGATTATTTTGGTAGCTAGGCTGCTAAGATGGAAGGATCAGTTGGAGAGAGATTTTGGAGTCAGGGATGCCAGTTAAGAGGCTATTACATTAAGCCAAATGAGAGGTCATAATGACCTGAACTAGGATGGTTGTATGAGTAGAGACACGGAAATGGATTCGAGCATTGTTTTGAAGTTAGAATCAACACAACTAAACTACTTGTATGGATTTCAGGGGTGAGGGAGAAGGAAGAGTCAAGGATGGTTCCTAGGTTATGAACTTGGGTGCCTGGGAAGATGGTAGTACTCTCAGTGGAAATAGGGACTTCTGAAGGGGGGGGTGGATTTTGTGAAGATGATTGCATCTCATTTGGTCATGCTGAGTTTGAGTTGCCAATGTGACTTATGGGTGAAGATGTCCAGGCAATTGGTCATACAGAACTGAAGCTCAAAGAAAGGGAGAAACTCAGCCTGGGCATATAGATTAGAGAATTGTATATATAAAGGTAATAATCAAGTCCTCGGAGTTGATCAGATCATCAAGTAAGAAAGTGAATAGATGAGAAGCAGGCTTATGAAAGAACATTCAGGGACATCCATACTTAAGGTGTGGGAGATAATGATATCAGCAATGAGTTGGAGGAGTTCTTGGACTGGTGGAAGGAAGAGGAGGCTAGAACTGGGACCCAGAAGTAAAAGGCAAGTACTTAGGAGGAACCTACCAGCAGCTTTGGACACAGATGATAAGAAACACAAGGACTAAGAGAAGGCCAAAGAATTGAGCAGTTGGGAGATTGTTGGAAACCATGGAGAGAATGTGTTCAGTTGGGTGGCAGCGTTGGAATGTAGATTATAAGAAACTGAAAAGTGAGCAGGTGAAGAGAAAAGACAGGCAGTGAGTACAGACAGCTTTCTGGGAGTTTGGTATTGAAAGCAAGGCTAGATCTAGGATGAGTAAACCCAAAGGACATTAGCCCTTTAGTGACCAAAAGTGTCTAAATGACCTTTAAGGAAGTTGTACAGAATGGAATCCATAGAAAACGTCATCATTGAGAACATCATAAAATTCCAGTTATGTTTCAGTTGTGCAGTCTGGTCCCCATCGGTGATAGGAATTCCTGGTAAGGAAATGCTCCATAGGAATGCAAAACTGTGTCTCCTCTTCACCTGATAGAAAGTTCCCTGGGGCACTAAGAGATTGATGTCCTACACCTTGTATCAGAAATGGAATTTGAACCTGGGTCTTTCTAACTCCAAGTCCAGAACTCCATCAATTATGTCATACTTCTTCCATTATGCCTCCATTATAGATATCCATTATCAGTGAACCAAGTACATTGGCAGTACAATTGCTTCTTAGATTCTTTTCTGGTACTTTAAATGTTTTAATAGTAAGAAAAAATAAGTGTGGGGGCGGCTAGGTGGTGCAGTGAGTAGAGTGTCAGCCCTGGAGTCAGAAGGACCTGAGTTCGGATCTGACCTCAGACACTTAACACACACACAAATAAAAACCTAGCCGTGTGGCCTTGGGCAAGTTACTTAACCCCAATTGCCCTCCAAAAACCAAAAAAAGAAAAAATAAGTGCGCCTCTAAAAAAAAGTGGATAGGCTTCTTCATACTCAGAGTAAGGAGCTTGGCATGTATTTGCTTTTTAACAAAAAAAATATTTTTAAAGAAAAGGGTTAATTTACCATTGGAACTAATGTGCTTTATAGTTTTTTTTTAAGCTTGAGAACAGTTCCTTTGTAATGTCTTTTTTTGAAGTTCACTATGTTATTTTGGTTAGGTTCTTGTTATAGAAATATTTTCTTTAGGACAAAGAAATATTTTTCATGAACGAAAGGGAAAGTCTTGAAGTACATATTTGAATTAGTCACCCTGGATTCTTAGTCTTCTCTCATTTGTTATGTATTCTTGTTGACATGACCAAATCTCATTTGTGCCTCAATTTTTCCATGAGAAAAAATGGGAAAGATAATATTTGTTTGTAATCTTATGAAATCCTTGAAAATTCTTGGTATCAGTAATCCAATTTCCAGCAAAAAAGACATATTGGTAGCAAAGGATATCTCTCTCAGTAACTACCTAGAGGAACTTGGGAAATCATTCAACAAGTATTTACCAAAAGCCTACTCTAAACAGTCTGCTATGTTAGACATTGAGTATGCGAAGACAAAAATGAGATAGTCCATGACCTCAGAGTTTATACTGTATGTAGCTGGGGGAGAGGCATACATGTGTGTGTTTATGGATATATGTAATCATGTCATTTTGGAAGGAGAGCTCTAGCAGTTAGTGAGATTGGGAAAAGCATCATGTAGCACATGAGGGATTCTGAGAGGTTCAGGCCAGGAGTCACAATACATTTTAGTGAAGATCTTTTGTGCACGATGGACCCCATTGGCAGTGTCTGGGGAAGCCTGGGGACCGTCTCTTGGAATAATGGTTTTAGGTGCATACCTTTACATGTACCTTTACAAGGGAAACCACCTATATTGAAACACAGCTATCAAAATAATAACAGTGAAGATGATGGTAGTGATGATAGTTCACAGACTTCTGCAGAAGATGACACTGACACCTTTTCCCCTTAGAATTAGCAGTATACCTTAATGCTTCCTCCAGTAATACACAGCATTTGTATAGCCCTTTAAGGTTTGCAAAGTGCTTTATATGTTATCTCATTTGATCCTCACAATAACCTTATGAGACTGGTGGATTGGTGCTATTATTATCCCCTTCAACAGATGAAGAAACTGAGGCTGAGAGAGGTTAAGGGACTTGGTCAGAATTACACAGCTAGTAAGGATCTCCTTCCTGAAAATGTATTGCCTGCCTTGTAGACAGAGAGTAAGTGGCTGTCTTTTATTTTTTCTGTGTCTTTTGTTTTTTCAATCTATATTAAGTATTACAATATTAACAAATTGTTCTTTTCTATTTTCCTCCTTGGATTTAAAATCAGTTCCCACGTATGTGAAAAAGTAAGCAAGGCAGATGCTACTCCTAAATAGAGTCAGTGAAATCTTCTTATGGAAACAAATTACATTCTTCGTTGCCTGTGTTAATGTAAATATTAATTTAAAGACCTCTGATGATAGCTCATTAGATCAAATTAGTTGTATCTTGGTTCATTAGTATTATTTTATTGCAAGGTTTCCATTTATTATCATGTCATTAATAAATCTCAACTAGAGTTCTATTCAGCTACCTCATCATGACATGAAAGTGACTTCGATTCCTGAAGGTGATGCTAGCCAAGTATAGATTCTGACATGTGCTACCAAGCTGGAAGGGCTGCTGGTCTGGTTCTTATGATAAGATCATGCATCTGTCATCAGAGGATCAGCCTAATTAAGTACAGAGAAGCTCATTACTAGCAGATTGGCCCCTGGTTAGGGTTAATTTCTTGGGACACAGTGTAATTTCATAAAACACAACCAATTGAGGCATGGGAGGGGTTGTCATCATGATTGTTAGAAGGAATACGTGTTTATTCTGGGCACAGATAAAACAACAGATTTTGGATGCATTAACATAATAAGTTAAAATTCCCTGAAGTCTTCTATTTTAGGAAGTGCTTTAGTATTCACATCTCAACTTTTCAGAAATATTCTTCTTAACATTAATTTAAAAAATGGAGCCTTGACTGAATTTAGACCAAAGTGGCTTCCTTGTTCAGATTTGGCAGTGCCATGGACCAGTAAACTTTTTTTCATGTATCATTCATTACTCTGGCATCTTCATCTATCCCATTATCATTGCAGTGTTGAAGGTTAGGATATTTGGCAAAAGTTAGACTTTCCAGAGTTTTGTTTTGGTTTGGTTTTTAGTAGCTAAAAAAAAGGTCATTCACAGAAAACATAAGCCTTGATCTATGTGTATTCTGAGACCTCTGCTCCTTTTAACCATGTTCCTGTGTATTTGTAGCCAGAACAATCTGAATATGTAGGCAGATATAATATAAGAATAATATAGGACTTAGTAGGACATAGGCATAAACTATGGTTCTAACAGTTTGTAAAAACTTTGCTAAGCTCCTATGAATGGAAAAGAATTTCATAGATTGAATTAGCATTTCTGCATTATTGAAAAATATTGATGACTCTAGGTCCATTAACAATTGTTAAAGAATATGTGTAAATAGTTTTTCACATATTTTGCAAAGGTTAGTAAGATTTTAAAATTTTCAATAAATCACATAAAGAACCACAGTTCTTACTGAGTCCATCGTTCTTTATATTAACTTTATTTGCTTTTAAGAGTTTGCACATTCAACTGTTTCATTTTTTTTCTAGGAGATTTTATGAAGATGGAGCAATTGTCTTGGGTGAAGAAGCAAATATGCTTGCTGGCATGCTGCTTGGACTCAATGCCATTGATTTCAGGTAGTTAGTCTGCCAAGTTCTGTATAACTTTTAATATTCCCCCATATAATTTTTTCAATGCAATGGGTTCTATTTCTTTTATTTTATTGTTTTTAGCTTACATTTATGCAAACGGACTTGTGTTATTTGAATTGCTTTTTTAGGGATGGGAGGGAGGGGGAGGAGGGGCTGGACCTGTGATTTCATCTAGGTAGGGAACTCCTTGTGTGGAAATACTAATAATAAATAAATAATGTTTATATAGTGCTTACTCTGTGCCAGGCATTGGCACATAGTAGGTGCTTAAATAAATGTTTATTGATTAATTGACAATTATTATCTCATTTTGTCCTCACAGTCACCCTACAAAAGAAATGCTGTTATTATCCCTATTTGACAGATGAGGAAACTGAGGCAAATAGTAACTTGCCCAGAATCACACAGCTAGTGAGTGTATGAGGTGAGCTTTCAACCTGGGTCTTCCTGATTCCAGGTCCAGCACTCTATCCCCTGTGCCACCTAGCTGCCCCAAATGGTAGAAAGTTTGTCCGTCAGCGCAGATCAGCAATTGTTTAGTAATTTAGAGGCACTGAGTACTTAAATGGCTAGTATATGGTCACACGGTATGGGTCTGAGGCAGGACATGAGTCTTCTTTATTCTACAGCTGGCCCTCTATAGGTTTTGCTTAGCTGCCTCTCATCATAAAGTTAGGTGCTGCCATTTGATTAACATTCCTGTTTTTTTGGTCCAAACTTTGATGGTAAAAATTCTAAAAAACAGTTTGTTTTCAGAAGGGAGTCTGACTCAAATAGAACACAAGGAGCTGATGGGTAGTTGGCATCTGGCTCTCATATAGCCAATGCACAAATCTCCGAGGCTCTCATACCAAACCCTGAAGTATGGTCTGACTCCCTCTGCCTGCATTGAAATGAGTCCCTTAGAGGAGTTTTTCTTGAAGGGGAGGGGAGAGTTGCGTGGTGAGGGAGGAAGAATATCTTCAATGTAGGAAGAGATGGATTAAAGTGGCTTCTGCACCGATATGGCCAAGATCCTAAAATAGTATTTTAAGCCCTTCTGGTTTAGGTTTGTTTGTTTCTTTCTTTCCTAAAATTATACAATATTCTGGGAATTTGGCTCTTAATTTTGACCAAACTAACTTGGTTAGATTTTCTAGATCAGAAGTTCCAAAAATTGGTAGTGTACTAAAGTGCTTCTGAAAGAGGTAAAGTGGTATAATGGGTAGAGTCCTGGACTTAGAGTCTGGAAGACCTGAGTTCAAAATTCACTTCTGACACTTCCAAGCTGTGTGACTACAGGTAAGTTACTAACCCTCTTGTGAGTCTCAGATGACTCTCTAAATCCACAGATAGCCGTAGTCTGTGTTGGTGAAGGGATTTCCTATGCCAACAAAATCACATTTCTTTTTGATTTAGTTTTTACTGTATACAATCTTTAACCAAAATATAATGAAATTGAAAGACTGTATAGCAAACAACTTATTCCTTCATTTTTCTGAAGTATCAGAACAGCATAGAAATTGTACAGTTAAACAACTGAGATTATGTCAATGAAGTGTGTGAAAGGGGTAAGTGAAAAAAATCTTTTAAGGATTTGATTAAAAACAATGATAGCTCATAGTTACTGAGTTTCTTTTAATTAGAAAGTGAGAGAAACATATTCTTTTTTAAAAAAATCATTGTTGGGGGCGGCTAGGTGGTGCAGTGAATAGAGCACCGGCCCTGGAATCAGGAGGACCTGAGTTCAAATCTGGCCTCAGACACTTAACACACACACACACACACACACACACACACACACACAAACTAGCCACGTGACCTTGGGCAAGTCACTTCACCCCCAAATTGCCCTCCAAAAAGCAAAAATAAATAAATAAATGAATGAATAAATAAATGAATGAATAAATAATTGTTTCTTCATCACATTAAGGATAGCCTTATTTTAAACTCATTCTTACCCATCTTAATTCATGAAAATGGGTGTTTTTTCAACTTAACTAGCCTAGGATGATTAATTCAGTTAGACTGAACATAACACTGATATGGATAGAATTGTAGACTCCATGTTTTTAAGAATAGGGTTTCACATAAATACCATCACTACCACTGGCTGGTTATCTCTTCAGTGTGTGCCACTGATCACAAGAGAAAACTGGAAAAAAATATGGATTAAAAAAATGGATGGCCATTGGTTATCCCAAAAGCAACTGAAAGTTCATGTATCATGTATTCATAGAATCATCTTTATAAAGAAAAGAGAATGAGTACATGCAAACTGTGTTCCATTCCTGTGCTCTTCCTATAGAGGTTCATTGTAGGTGGGAAGGCCCAATGAACTGAATGAATAAAATGTTTAAAGAATTATGAGTTGTAGGATAATAAAAAATTAAGATTTCTCTTTGGAAGTACAGCTCATGCTCTATTAATAATCTGAATTGCTTGCTTGTAGAATATTAATAATTTTATTTTTCATAATCTTTATTACTAAGGGTAATTTCCATGACTTTTACATTTCTAAACTAAAAGACTTTCTTGATTCTTGTCACCCAAAATCAGAAATCATCTAATTTTGATGATGATCATTTCAACTAAAACCTTAGGAGATAGAATCATGCAATTTTGGAAGCAGCACAATAGCTTAGAGGTCAGTATAGTATCTTTAGAGGTCATGTAGTTTAATCTTCCTAGCTTTACAAGTGGAGAAACTGAGGCCCTGAAGGCTTAAATAACTTATTGAAGATCATGAAACCAGTAAATGGTAGAATTGAGACTAGAACCTAAGGCAGTTAGATTCAATGATCATTTATTATGTACCTATCCATTTTGGTACTATTTCTATTATTTTAAAATAGTCTAAGCCAAGAGAGACACTGTGGCATAGTAGATGGAGGAGCTGGTTTTGGAATCAGGAAGGCCTTGGTTCAAGTTCTGTCTTTAACACATACCACCTTTGCTATCATGAAAAGGTCATTTAGCTTCTTAGGGCTCCAAACAACTCTTGAGACTTTAAGTTATATGGGAGATTCCATACTGGGAAGAGTTTCACTGCTGGGAAGAGTTTCCTAACCAGGAGTTTCCTACCTTGGTAAGATCTCAGGTCTAGTTCAAAAATAAAATTTTGAATAAAGCCTTAATTTTATAGACAGCATTAAGTAGATTAATTCTTCAAAAATAGTAACCTTCTTCAAAATATCTTTTATTTAAGATTGAAGTAAGCCTATGAAGTATGTAGAAAGATTTATCTAAATAGAGCACATTGGCATTCTTATAGAATAACTTTTCAAAATCTAATAAAAGAAAAATGAAAATATAGCTCCAAACCAAAAGAATACTTGTGGGACTTGATTATTTTTCAGTAAGGTACTTTTAATACTATAGAATCCATCACTATGTGAAATGACTTGTTAGTAGAGTTCAGAAGTGTTTCTTTTGAAGTTTCAGTTGGCAACAACTGAAGATGACTTAATCCAAACTTCATTCCACCATCAATTTGATGACAAAATCAAATTGTCAGTAAAGCTAGAATTCCTCTTTTAATTTCTTTTTAATTTTTAACGTAAAACACTTATTGATTGTTTCTGTTATCATAGCTTCTGCCTGAAGGGAGAGGGATTGGATGGCAACTTCCCAGCTGTCATAGATTATACACCATATTTGAAGTTTACGCAAAGGTATCTCATCTTTTCAGCTATTTTGCTGTATTGAAACCTTCTTTTACATTTGCATAGCTCATATTTATTTCTTGAAATTTATGTTAATATAAAAAAATTTTCAAATGCCTTTGACAGCCTGTTGTAGTCAAGAAACAGTGAATATCTGTATTTCCTTTCTTTGTGAAATTACAATAATTAAACAACTGTTATCAACTGGTCTCAAATAGTGGTGTCATTATTAATCTATCAAAATGAATTAATCTAAATTTTCTGGAAAAGTATATGCATAACCAACATAGCACTGTTAAAAACACTATAATGAAAAGATAGAATGAAATCAGTTCTGAAAATAATCATAGGGTAATAGACATTGGGTTGGAAAAAAATGTAGACATCATCAAGTCTTACACCTCACTTGCCTGATAAGGAAACTGACCACTAGAGCTCAAGCCAATCAACAAGCATTTATTAAGCACTTACTGTAGGCCAAGGACTGTGCTAAGCACTGGAGGTTATAAAGATAAAAACATCGTCCCTGCCTTTAGGTCATTTACATTCTATTGACTTGACCAGGGTCCCCCATCTTCTAAGTGTCTGAAGCAAGTTTTGTTGACTCTAAGTCTGTCATTCTAGCCATTACATTGATGTCACATATCAAAATCACTAGTCCAAAGAGGGATTGTATACATTTGATAGATGGGATAGGGTATTAGAATCATAACATAATAATGAAAATAAAATGGGAAGAACATACATTTACCAGTACATCAAACTGAAGTTAAATAAACTACTGTAAAATGTGTTTAATGAGTTTTGTAGCCTCCTAAACAAAAGTAAAAAATCTTGCATTACAGGGGGCGGCTAGGTGGCATAGTGAATAGAGCACCGGCCCTGAAGTCAGGAGGACCTGAGTTCAAATCCATCGTTAGACACTTAACACGTACTATCTGTGTGATCTTGGGCAAGTCACTTAACCCCAATTGCCCTCCAAAAAGCAAGACAAAACAAAACAGAACAAAAAGAATCTTGCATTACAAATATAAGCTCCTTAAGGGCAAAGGTGCCAGAAAGCCCATTTTCTTTTGTACAGTAATTTTTCCCCCAAAAATTATACAAATAGTTAATGAATATTCCTGTTCTTCCTATAAGAATGCCTGAGCATGGATGTTGTTAAACATTCGACTTATCTCTGTTCCTATTGACCAACATTGTGGTATTCCAAAGAACTACAGTTAAAAACATACCTTGGATTTTTTTTCCTTGTGGGATATCATTGTGTTTCTTAGAACGTATTCATATTTAAATGGTTAAATAACTGAGTTCATTAATACCTGAGTTCATTTAGTGAAAGGGCAATGAGAGGAATTAGAAATTTACTTAGAGCAATTAGTAGAATTGGTACAAGGCTAGTTATCTCACGACAGACACACATTATTGAACTGATACATTTAAGAGGAGGAAATATACATTGACTTCATTTGCTTTCATGTGCCATTCTGCATTCCCATTTTTTATAATTGTAAGTGGTCTGATTTCCTTCCAGTATTGTGGTACTTCCTGTCACAATTTGTCATAGACACTGAGAATGGACTGAGAATATTGTTTCTGCAATATGGTAAAATCCTTATTCTAAATGTATATGGCCTCGTTCATATTCATCCAAAACTTTAGTACCTCTTCCCAGTAGGTCTTTAGCTCAGATCTCCAAAGACGAGAAGCTTTGATTTGATTTGGGTTCAGAAATATTTGTTGTAAATAAACTAAAGCTAAATAGTACGGATTTTTCCATTTTAGAAGTTAATTTTACATTCAAAGGTTGCATATAAACTATTTATTTTTTTATAATGTTTTGTATTTGTAGTTCTGATAGCATCAGCAGTGATGAAGAAGAATTAAGGACTTTGGGAAGCAGCGGTAGTGAAAGTAGTACTCCAGAGAACATTGGTCCTCCTTTTATCATGGATGAAAATAGTTGGTTCAACAAGTGTAAGAGGGTTAAGCAGAAGTATCAACTTACCCTGGAACAAAAGGTACTTGACCAATTTGTCAGAAATCAATATGATCCTTTACTGTAGCCTAAACGTATTTTAATAACATTTTCCCTGACCGCATGTAAAAATTTTAACATTCTTTTTTTTTAAAATTTGAGTTCTAGATTCTCTCCCTCTCTTCCTTCTCCCCTCCCTGAGACAGCAAGCAATTTGATATGGCTTATACATTGACAATCATACAAAGCATTTCCATATTGGTCATGTTGTGAAAGAAAACACAGAACAAAAAAAAAAACCCAAGGGAAAAAAAGTGAAAAATAGTATGTTCTCATCCGTATTCAGACTCCATCAGTGCTTTCTCTGGAGGCAGATAGCGTTTTTCATGATAAGTCCTTTGGAATTGTCTTGGATCATTGTATTGCTGAGAATAGCTAAGTCATTCACAGTTGAGCATTATACAATATTGTTCTTATTGTGCACAATGTTCTCATGTAAGTTTTCTCAGGTTTTTTCTGAAAGCATCCTGTTCATTTCTTATAGCACAATAATATTCCATCACAATCATAGACCACACCTTGTTCAGCCATTCCCCAATTGATGGGTATCCCTTCAATTTTCAGTTCTTTGCCAACACAAAAAGAGCTGCCATAAATATTTTTGTACATATAAGTCCCTTTCCTTTGATCTCTATGCAATACAGACCTATTAGTGGTATTACTGGATCAAAGGGTATACACAATTTGATAGTCCTTGGGCATAGTTCCAAATTGCTCTCCAGAGTGTTGGATCAGTTCACAACTCTCCTAGTGGTGCATTAATGTCCCAGCTTTCTCACATGCTTTCCAACCTTTGTCATTTTCCATTTCTGTCATATTAGCCAATCTGATAGGTGTGAGCTGGTACCTTGGAGTTCTCTTAATTTGCCTTTCTCTAGTCAGTAATGATTTAGAGCATTTTATATGACTACAGATATTTTTTATTTCTTTATCTGAAAACTGTGTGTTTATAGTCTGACTATTTATCAGTTGGGGAATAACTTGTTTTCTTATAATTTTGACTCACTTCTTTATATCTTTTAGAAATGAAACCTTTATCAGAGAAATTTGCTGTAAAATCCGCCCCCCCCCCATCTTTCTACTTTCTTTTTAGTCTTGGTTTTGTTTGTGCAAAGCCTTTTTAATTTAGTGTAATCAAAATCATCCTTTATATATCTTGTAATGCTATCTCTTGTTTCTTAGACTAAACTTATTACTGTATGTTTTCAATATTGTAGTCATTCAATTGTTTTCAGTCATGTTCAACTCTTTGTGACGTCATTTGGGGTTTTCTTGGCAAAGATACTAGAGTGGTTCTCCTGCTCATTTTGCAGATGAGGAAACTGAGGCAAACAGGATTAGATGGCTTGTCCAGGATCTTACAGCTAGTAAATGTCTGAGGCTGAATTTGACCTCAAGTCTTCTAACTTCCAGCTTGTACTCTGGTCTACTGCACCACCTAGCTACCCATAATTTCAATAGTACTTACTTAAAAGAGATTTTAATAAAATGATATTTTAATTTATTTCCTTTGGTTTTCTTTTTGTTCTTTCTAATTAAGAATGTAGGAGTTCATCACCACATTAGTTAGACTTTTATTGTTTGACAGTTCTTAATTTAGTGCCATAATTCAACAGCTTGATCTTCTTTTCTTCCATATTCTGTTTATTAATATTCATAAGACACTCTGGAAAGGATCTTTAAGATCCATCTAGCCCATTCTCCTTATTTTACTGGTGTAGTAACTGAAGTTTGAACACACAGATAATGACTGGCAACTCTAATTCTAAGCTTTTTTCATTCTTGTGTGTTTGTGATTTTAATCTTTTTCAGTATAATTTTTAACATTTATTAGACATTTTTATTAGACACTTATTAGATTTAGATAAAACAATAAAATTATGCATCTACTTTTCTTACACAATGAGGTATGTGTACCTGTTGCTCATTTTCAATTAAACAATTTTTTCCTTTGATTTTTGGACAGGAGAAGGCAGGGCAATTGGGGTTAAGTGACTTGCCCAAGGTCACATGGCTACTAAGTGTTAAGTGTCCGAGGCCAGATTTGAACTCAGGTCTTCCTGACTCCAGGGCTGGTGCTCTATTCACTGTGCCACCTACCCGCCCAAATTTATTTATTTTTAAAGTTGTTATTAATGTCTTTTTCATTTTTAAAAAAATGTATCAATTTATTTATTTTTAGTTTTCAACATTCACTTCCATAAGTTTTCAGTTTTCTCCCCTTTGCTTCCAAGATGGCATGCAATATGATATGACTCTACATATGCATTCCTATTAAACACATTTTCACATTAGTCATGTTGCATAGAAGAATCATAATGAAAGGGAGAGACCATGATAAAGAAAAGACAAAACAAAAAAGAAAATAGTCTGCTTCATTCTGCATTCTGACTCCATAGTTCTTTCTTTGGATGTGGATGGCATTTATCATCATGAGTCCTTTGGAATTGTTTTAGGTCCTTGCATTGCTGAGAAGGGCTAAGTCTATCAAAATCAGTCATCACACAATGTTCTCCTGGTTCTGCTTACTTCACTCAGCATCAGTTCATATAAGTCTTTCCAGGATTTTCTGAACTCTACCTGTTCATCGTTTCTTATAGCACAATAGTATTCCATTACATTTATTACATTCATAACTTGTTCATCTATTCCCCAATTGATGGGCATCCCCCAATTTCCAGTTCTTGGTCACCACAAAAAAGCACTGCTATAAATATTTTTGTATACATGGGTCCTTTTCCCATTTGTAGAGTCTCTTTGGGATATAGCCCTAGAAGAGGTATTGCTGGGTCAAAGGATGTGCACATTTTAATAGCCCTTTGGACTTAGTTACAAATTGCTCCCCAGAATGGTTGGATCAGCTCACAGCTCTATCAACAATGAATGACTGTTCCAACTTTCCCAACACTTATCATTTTCCTGTTTTGTCAAGTTAGCCAATCTGATAGGTGTGAAGTGGTACTTCAGAGTTGTTTTGATTTATATTTCTTTAATCAATATTGATTAAGAGCTTTTTTTCATATGACTATAGATAGCTTTAATTTCTTCCTCTGAAATCTGGCTATTCATATGCTTTGACCATTTGTCAATTGGGGAATGACCTGTATTCTTGTAAATTTGAGTTCCTTTGGTGTGTATGAGAGAATTAAGGGAAATAAATTATTTGTTTATTTTAGAAATAAGGCCTTTATCAGACACACTAGTTGTAAAAGTTCTTTCCCAGTTTTCTGCTTCCCTCCTAGTCTTGGTTGCATTGGCTTTGTTTGTACAAAAACTTTTCAATTTAATGTAATCAAAATTATTCAGTTTGCATTTTATGCTGCTCTCTATCTCTTGTTTGGTCATAAATTCGATGTCTTTTGTTTTAAATAGCCTGAATTCCCCTTATATCCTTGCTTCCTGGAGAGTCATCTCATATAACAAAGAATGTTTTTTTTAAAGAAAAAAGAAAAAAAGAGAAAAACCAATGAAACCAAACTATACAGGAAAAAATCTGAAAATATGTACAGTGTTCGACCATCTTCAAAGGCAAGGGGAGGCATCTTTTTACATCCTTCCTCTGGGGCCATGCTTGTTCTTTGTGATTTGTTTCTTTTTTTTTTGTAAATTACTATTGATTATTTTGTTTTGTTTCTGTCCATTTACATTATCATTTTCTCGGTTCTCCTTTCCTCATTCTGATTGAGTCAGCTAAATCTTTCAGTGTTTCTCTGTATTCATCATTTGTTATAGCACAATGATATCCCATTACATTCATGTACCAGTTTGTTTTACCCATACTCCATTTGGTGGGAGTCTGCTTTGTTTCTAGTCCTTTGCTATCACCCAAAGTGATACTATTATAAATATTCTGTCATACATAGGGACTTTCTTTTTAATGACAATTCATTTACTTATTGGGTAACTTTTCTACTAACATCCTATTCCGGTGCTTCATTGCAGTGTGGAGGTGAGCATCAGTTCTCTTTTGTAATAACAGTGAAGTTCAAGCTCCAGCAAATAATGCTAATCTAGAAACATTTCAGATATAGATCCATGCCTGGTGATGCATTATTTCCCTATTGTTCGAAAATTCCCGCCTAATATCAAAGAATCTCATTACCAGAGGTCTGGCTGCTAGATGATGACTTATTTTGGCCATAGCAACTTCCTTGTGCTTAGCACAGTGCCTGGGGCATAGTAAGACCTTAAATAATAGTTGTTGACTGACCTGAAGAGGTAGAAGTCTCCATATGGATGGGTTCAGTGATAGGCTAGGCAGAGTGAAACATATGAAAGTAGTAGACACAAGTTCCTTCCTCTGGAGCACTTTGCTGTCTAATTGCTTTCTGTTGCTTTCCACTTTTGCATCCACTTCCCACAACCCCCAGTTTCATGCCTTGAATGCTGAGGTTAAGTGAGCAGGGCATTTCCTATCCTCCATACCAAACCATGTTATTTTATATATGTATATATCTATATATATGTATATGTATATGTATATGTTTGTGTGTGTGTATGTGTATAGTTTTGGGAAGTCATTGAACAAACTGATTGTCATTCCCTCGTGTGTTAGGATAAAGCATAGGTTCACATGTCCCAATTTTTTTTCCTTTCTCTGTTCTCATTCATAAATTGAACTTAATACTCTGGGCACCCAAAAAAGACATTTAAAATATTGTAATAGTGTTTGCTGATGGCGATGTTCTTCCACAGAGGAGTGAGGATAGAGGGAAGACTATAGGAAGACAAGATAAGAGAGTTTGGTGGAAACAGTGGGGTATCTCTTTCATCGTGGGTCCAGTTGGCAGCTTCTCATGTTCTTAGGATTCTCATACTCCTTTTTTTCCTCCTTTGTAAATATTTTTTCCTCCTTTGTAAATATTTTTGTAACAATCTAGGGAAACCCACATTGGGCTCTTTCTTTACACAAACTCTCTTGGTCACGTGTCATGGAGTTGATGTACCTTCTAATTTAGCTTATAGTAGTAATATTAATGATAATAGCTGATATTGATATAGCATTTCAAGGTTTGGAAAGTTCTTTTATGGTGGCAGGCTATCCCAAAAGTCTTAGTGCAATGTTAAACTCTTATCACTTCGGTAAGACTTCTGGAAAACTTATTATCTCACCTGAGCCTCAAAACAACCCTGCAAATTAGGTATTATTATCCTCATTTTATAGATGAGGCAGTTGAGGGCTTCAGTGATTTGTCCAGGGCCACACAGCTATTACATATCAAAACTCAGAACTATGTTTAGATTTTCCTGACTCTAAGGTCAGTATACCATGCTGCCTCTCAAACACAAGGGTTTATATGACCTTTCACAGATAAGTTGCTCTTAAATGGACCTTCTACACATCTACAGATGTGTTTGAGTGTAATCCTAACCCAGAGGCACTGTAAAATCCTGAAGCTACTTCTCAGACATGGGAAAGATTAGATTATCTGAGTATATTTTGGGTGTTAAGTATCCTTTATTATGTTCTAAGACTAACAGAAAGTTGGCCGTGCACAGTGTACACAGATGAAAACCTTTTAATATTTGAATAACCAGAAGCTCATCCCCGGACCACGTTTGATAATAGGGAGTTTCCTGTAGCAGGGAGTGACTCAGGCAGAAAAATGTCAGGAGAAGGAGTGGCTGTCCTAGATGCTGGGTAGGAGGAGGAATACAGGAAGAGGATACCAGAGTGCTTTTAGGGAGTGCCTGCTTTCTTACCTCGAATGTTCTTGAATGTGACTTCCTTGAAAAACAGAGGTCTCATTACTTCATATTCCAGTTCCAGTGAATCTGGAAGAAATTCCAGGTGTGTTCCATTAGGTTGCATCTGCTGTGGGCATTGAAAATATAGATAGACTCTTGACTTTTGGGTACCTGGAGATAGAAACTGCAGCAATGTCAGTGTTTAATAAGATTTTGTCCTAAAATGTAAAACAGATTATTTCAGGTTCAGTATGGCATAGAGGATAGAAAATCAGCGTTGAACTAGTGTAGGGAGGAAATTATGGTCTCATTGACATTTTGTAGCAAGGCTGGCTACATCTCTCTCTCTCTCTCGGTTCTAGTGGTGTCCTGAGTAACTTTTAGTCTCTCTTCTCTGATGCCATTAGCTCAAGCCCCTCTTGGTTATGTGTTCCCCACTGGTAATCCCCACATTGACTAGTATCTCGGTTCCATTTAACTACATTAACATCAAATAAGTATATTTACTTTGAAGATATAGCAAGAACATAAGTATAGACAATTCTCTCCAACACCTTGGGGGCACATTCTCTCCTATCCAACTTTTGTTTTTGGGAAGAAAGTGCCCACATTTAGCATAGTTTCTATATAGAAACTATGAACTGGTCTCACCCAATTCAGTCCCAAGTGGAGCAAAGATGCTGCTGAACCCTTGTGTTTGTTATCGCTGGGCTCTCTCCCGAAACTCACTCCTTACCCCCTGGAATATTGATCGAGGCTATATGGAGACTCCAATTCCAGGAGGCTTATTATCCTAACTCACAAGTTCAGAGCCTCCAAGTTAAAAATGAAAGAACAAACAAAACAAAGATCTCAAACCTGTTTCCATGAGGCCACATGTCAGCCTCAGAGGGGAAAAGGTCGATATACACCAAAATATTTGAAGCAGAACTTATTGTGAAAGCAAAGAATCAGAAATATAGATTCCCATCTAATCAGAAATGACTTAACAAGTCATGGTCCATGAATGGAATGGAATAATATTATGTATTGTAAGAAATCATGAATTCAGAGAAGCATAGAAAGATTTATGTCAACTAATTAAGAGTGAAGTAAGCAGAACCAGAAAACAATATATACAATAATTATTTAGAATATTATTATTCTAATATATATTATATATAATATAATATATTAGAACTACAATTAATATAAATAGAAAGAACAACCACATACAAAATAAATCAAATGAGAATGCTGCAAAAATAAGAAGAAAAAGCATGGTATGAAAGAAGGGATATGAAAAAAGGAACATATTTTCAGACTTTAAAATTTAAAGATCAGTTAGGTTGACTTTTCCCTTTCTTTTTCCTTGTTTTTTTTTTAATATTGTTATATGGGATAACTCTCAAGGAAGGAGAGAAGGGAGGATACTGGGAAAACAATGGTGATGTAAAAAACAAAAGATATCCATCAAAACTTATTTTTAAAAAGTTGAATTCAGAAATTGTGAATTGGGTCTGACCAAAACAAAACAAAACACCTTCCCAAACTCTGTTTGCTAGTAAAATGTATTTTAAAGGTATGGATACTCTCTCCAGTGGTCCAGGTTACAATTCTCCTATAGACACCTGGAAGAAATTTGTGCCAGAAACATTATCTTATTTTATTTCACTTTTTAAAAAATTCTGAACTTAAACATCAAATAAGATGAGCATTTCCATTTACAAAGCAGAACACAAAAAGAGGAGTGAATGTGTATCTATGCCCTGTATATTTAGGCACTATAATTTTAAAGGAATTTAGGGACTGATTTTCAAAATACCTCAAAAAGGAGAAATTTCAGAACAATGGATAGCATCCTACCTAACCCTCCCAGAAAAGGACACCAAAAAGACAGTAACAAGTATTAAGCAATTCATACAACTGATTTCTCTTCTTCTAAAAACTGTGAGAATGGCCCATGTATTTATTTAATGTGTTCTTGGTCAACATGTGAGATAGATACAGGTGTGATTTTATATATTATTTTCTAAAGCTGTTGATCTAAAAGATGAAGAATATAAAATCCGATCAGGAGTATTGTTTATTGATTTCTTAAGGTTACATTATCCTGTTTATTGTGCATTTAATCAATAAGTATTTATTAAACATTTACTTTGTGCCACTTACTCTGTGCTTGGTGCTGAGGATACAAATACAAAAAATAAGACCATCTATGGCAACTAAATGGTGTAGTGAATAGAAAGGCTCATCTTCCTGAGTTCAAATCTGACCTTAGGCACTAACTGTGTGACTCTTGGCAAGTCACTTAACCCTGTTTACCTCAGTTCCTTCATCTGTAAAATGAACTAAAGAAGGAAATGGCAAACCACTGCAGTATTTTTGCCAAGAAAACTCCATATGGGGTCAAGAAGAGATGGACATAACTGAATAACAACAAAACCATCTATATTCACATCTGTATTCTAAAGGAAGGGGAGAATTGTTAGATTAGATAGATAGATGGATAGATAGATAGATAGATAGATAGATAGATAGATAGATAGATAGATAGATACGATGAATGGATGGATGGATAGATGGAGGGATAGATAGATAGATAGAAAAAAATGTTGTGTCAGAAATATACCAAGTTCCAGTAATACTAATGCAAGTGAGTAAGACAGTCTTTGCCATTATAGAGTTCACATCCCTATGGGGGAAGACAATACAGAAAGGGGAGCTAGAAATTATGTTGGGGGAGAGGAGGGTAAAATTTCTATGGTGATATGGTTTGGAGATGACTAGTAAGTGAAGTAGAAGTCTGGATCTGGACAAGATGAGGCAAAAACTCACCTTTCAGATTCTATGATTCCAGAAATACAGTATAAGTTCTGGTCAGGAATAAGAAAAAGAAACATTTAACTCAGAATAAAATGATGCTTGTTATCAGTCTCAAACAAGGTTTCCTCTACACATCTATTAAAAGCAATGCAGTATTGTGTTGTGGTGATAACTTTGTTCAGTGACTTTAAGCCAATCATAAGACAGGGAGACATACTTCATTCAAATGTTCGCCAGTTGCATAGAGGATGTCCAAATGGAAGGTCCATTTTAAGGCTAGTGAGTGTGTATTAGCAAACATCAAAGGTGTTTGCCACTGTGATGGAGGAGATCCAGAGCAGAGACCAAGTTGGAGAGAGATTTCCTGTAGTAATCTGGTTTTCAAAATGCTCCTATTTGTAGATGATATCAGGATTGCATCAATCCTTGGAATACTATACAGTATCCCTAATAAAAATTAATAATATTTATGTTATAAATATTAATTATTATTTGAAAGCTATTAGGTTAGCTATACATATTTAGAAAACAAAGTGGATGAAAAAATGCATATTGCCCAGATCGTGACATGCAGTCACATAGACAGCAACAACCCATTTAAACACTTAACCAACATGTATATTCCACTGAAGTAGTCCATCAATTTATATTGTCTTGGAAGGGTATAACAGATGGAATGTTTTCAATAGTTGCAACTGCTTACTGCCTCAAAAGTCAGTCTCTTTAGCAATAATATTTGGCAAGGGATGCTGTGTGGCTATAAATTATGGTACACCACAATCTCTGGAGAGTCACAATAAGAACTAACCCTAAGGGTAATGGACTCACAATTTGAGTAAGTAGACCACAGTCTATTCTTTAGAATGATTTAGTGTGGAACGAGTTGTATGCAAAGAACATTATTAAGGATATATGTGACCAGAAAATGGACAGATATGCCTGCCTGTCATGGAGTGAGACTAGGAGCAATAATTGGATATTTTGAGGTAACATTTTCATATTATATTTTTGAGAACTTTCCAAGTGCCAGGTGGCTCTGCTGGGCAATGTTACAAGGCAGTAGGTTTCAGCTTAGTAAAAAAAAAATTGTAACTATTACAACGGCCCAGTGAATTAGTAAATGGCCCATCACTGGAGGTACTCAAGAAAAACTTAAATGATTACACGTCAGGTATATAATGGATTCATGCATTGCATAGGATGTTGGAGTAGATGAGAGAGCCCCAAGGTCTCTTCCAGCTAAAAATCCTGAGATCATTGAGGTTTTTTAAAAAATTATTTTGTTATCAAACATTACTTCAAAATGTTTTCATAATATTATAAACCCAAGATGCCAACTATTGGGAGGATGCCAAAGAAATGTTATATTATCTTATCGCATTATTGTTACCGTGAGCTGTCTTGGTGTTCCTTTATTTCCAGGGCTATCTTGAAGAACTGTTAAGGCTTCGAGAGAACCAGCTGGCTGAATCTGTTTCTCAGAACAAGTTATTGCTTCAGAGGATTGAAGATTCTGATTTGACCCACAAATTAGAGAAGGAGCAATTGGAGTACATTATTGTGGAACTGCAGGACCAGCTGTAAGTGATAACCTTAAAAATATCCCGAACGTCCCTCCTCTACAGACACACAACGCCCCCACAAGCTTTGGTGAGATGTATAGTGACATCGATGTCAAAGTCAATCCCTTTTCTTTTCTTCGTACTGTGTGGGGCTTGCTTGATTATTTAAGTGCCAAGGTGGCTGGGTGGAATTCTTTATTTAAAAATTGTATTTGAAACTTTTAAAATTTTTTAAAAATTTCTGAACTTAAAGACCCCTCAAAAGGATCATTTCCAAATACACAATAGAGCCCCAAATGAGTTCAGTTTATGAAGAAGTGGCTCTACATTTCATACCATTTGCTTTTCCCAGAAAAAAAGCATATAATGAATTCCATGTTACTTTCAACACTTCTGTCTGTTTGTACTTCCCCCTGAACTTCCTCTGCTCTCCCCTATGCATTTTCATCTGGCTGTGAGGACAGTTCATTTCCTAAGAACATAATGAAGCTTCTGCCCTGTAAATGGTTTCTTTCTTCAGGTGGCTTCAAATAAAATTTTTCTCCTTTTTAAGGGAATTTTTCTTGAATTTGCCAAGCCAGATTTGTGCTGGGCTTTATTGATTAATCTAGCTCCTTACCCTTAAATGATAAAAAAGAAACAAATATTTAGAGAGGAAAAAAACCCTTAGATGTGTTATGTGGATATTTTATTGAATTGTGTTGTTTTCATCCATTTTCTTAGTTTTATATAACAGTCTCCTCATCTATGACATGAGGAGGCTGGAGTACATGATCATTAAGATTCCTTTTGGCTCTGAAATTCTTTGATTTCCTGAAGCAGTGAATTTAATTTTCCTCTTATCCATGAAACATATATTTTGTCTGATTTGGTTTTTTTTAAGCTAAAGTATAAAAATAGGAACTAAAAAATACAAACTAATTCAAATTACCTTTATCAAATGTGACTTTTTTATTTGAAAAATGAAATTCTGAGCCCATGAAAGTTACCTACCACCCTGCTGGCTGATTTTTTATAGGTTTCTCACTTGTCCTCTTTTGTTGCCTTTTTTATAGGCAGAATCATTAAATTTAGAGACAGAGCAGGGTGTAATGAATAGAGTGCTGGTCTCTGAGCCAGGAAAAGTTGAGTTCAAGAGCTGGCCTCTGATACATGCTAACTGTGTGTGCCCCTTGGAAAAGTCACTTCTCCATGTCTCAGCCAATTCTATAGGACTGAGCTCCTGAATCAGAGAGGAGTTACAATCTGCTTTGGTAGGGAGAGTTTCCATATGTGGAGTTGGTAACACCGACAAAATCTCTCATCTTTGGAGTATTTTTGTATTTAGAAATGATTATTGGGACAGCTAGGTGGTGCAATGTATGGAACACCAGCCTGGAATCAAGAGGACTTGTGTTCAAATCCAACATCAGACACTTACTAGCTGTGTTGACTCTGGGCAAGTCACTTAATCCTGATTGCCTCAAGGGAAAAAAAGAGGAGAAAAGAAAAGGAGTTACTATTAACACTTGTTGTTGTATCTGACACATAGTTGTTGTTGCCGAATCATTTCAATTGTGTCTATCTCTCCATGACCCGATTTGAGGCTTTCTTGGCAAAGGTACTGGAGTGGTTTGCCATTTCCTTCTGCAGCTCATTTTACAGATGAGGAAACTGAGGCACACAGGTTTAAGTGACTTGTCCAGGGTCACACAGCTGGTAAGTGTCTGAGGCTGGATTTTGTTAAAGGCTGTTAAGGGGTCCCCTGAACTTGTCTTTTTGAGTCACCATATTTTTCGCAAACACTGTACCCAGAGCACGCAGGAGACCCTGAATGTGTCAAGGATAAAGCCCTGTCCTGCCCCCAGCTAACAGAATTTATTCTTTGCACACCAAGCTGAACTCCCTGTGTGTTCTTGGGAGGCAAGATAGGTGCCAGTCAATCTGTTCCAGGATAGAAAAATGCTTGTGTAGCTGGGGTCCAAGTTTTACAAAACAAGGTGCTATACAGATGCTTATTTTCTCTCTTTTCTTTCTTCTCCATCCCCTTTCCTTTTTTCCCCTTTCACTAATATATCTTCCACATAGTTGCTAAAATAAACTTCATAATGCCCAGGTATAACTATTCCACTCCCTTGCTCAAGGTTGTTCAGTGGCTCCTTATCTCCAGACTCTTCAGCCTAGATTTTAAGTCTTTTACACTATGGTTCCAGCCTCCCTTTTTAATCCTAGTTCATATTATTTTCCTTCATACACTGTGTTTCTGCCCAACTTGCTTACCTGAGAACAAGGAATTCTATTTCCAAGATCCATGATTTTGTACAGGCCATGCCCCATATCTGGGGCACCTGAGCTTGCTTTTCAGCTTGGTCTCTTAGAGCCCTTAGCCTCACTTCCTATGGAAAGTCTTTCCTGATCTTCCAAGTTATTAGTGTTTTTTCTCATTCTCCTTTCTCTCTCTCCTCTCTCTGTCCTTTCATATATCTCTTTTTCTTCCTCTCTCTCCCTCTTTCTCTCTTTCCCCTTCCAGCCCTTTCCTCCCTTTCAAATTATCTTTTTTTTTTTTTTTTGGAGGGCAATTGGGGTTAAGTAACTTGCCCAAGGTCACACGGCTAGGTTTTTGTTTGTGTGTGCGTTAAGTGTCTGAGGCCAGATCCGAACTCAGGTCCTTCTGACTCCAGGGCCGACACTCTACTCACTGCGCCACCTAACCACCCTCAAATTATCTTTTATACATATACACATTTTGTATCCCCTCCCAGTAGAGTATAAGCAAGTACCATTTAGGATTCTGTCCTTTTAGCCATTGGATAATGTTTTGTACCTAGTAGGCACTTAATAAAAGCTTATTTGAGCTAAATTTTAACCTTCTCAATAAAATTTGAAGTTAATAGTAAGGGGTTTTAAAGATTTACTTGAATTAATGAGTATTTGAAGATATTTTCCCCAGGATATTAAATAATTTAAAAACCCTGCATGCCACACCCAACAATGCTATATATCATTATGGAACAAAATTTCTCCCAAGTGGTGCAGTGGATAGAGTTCTAGGCTTGGAGCCAGAAAGACCTGAGTCTAAATCCCACCTCAGATGTTTACTAGCTCTGTGATCCTGAGCAAATCACTTGATTTGCCTTCATTTCAACTGAAAAATGGGGATAATAATAGCACCTATTTTGCAGAATTGTTGAGAAAATCAAGTAAGATGATATTTGAACAGTGCTTGGCATGTAGTAGGTGCCATACAAATGCTTACTCCTTCCTCTCTCCTGTTTTAGTATCAGAATCTTAATAGGATGAGTAAGATTTATAGTAAAGATTTAATTTTGTATGCCTCTTACATCTATAATGATTTCACATATTGATTTTATTTAAATAAAACAAAGTGTTCAATGACCTTCTGATGATGAACATCAAAGGAGACATTCAGCAGAGAGAAGCACACTCACCAAAAGTTGTTTGCTATTGTGAGAGAAGAGATTCAGCCCAGAGTACGGGTTTAAGAAGACTCCCCTGTGAACAGGGAGGTTGTGTCAATTCCTTTAAGCTCCCTCAACAAGGTCCCAAACATTGTGGAATCTCTTAGACAAGACCTATGATCACTCAAAGGCATTTGGCCTATCCATCCACAAAGAGAATACCAAGTGGATGAAGAATGTATATTGCCCAGGTTACAGCTTGGACAGGCATTCTAAATACAGAGATTTTCTATCCATGTGTATTGTAAGAAAGGATGATTGCGCATAGATATATCTCCTCTCCACCTCTTCTTTCACATGTTAATCCTAGACAGCAAACATCCTAGACTGATGTTTCTATCTGATTTCCCCTTTGAAAAATTATCTGATTCAAGTGTCTCCTCATTACTAACTTCCTTTCATGGGACATGGGGGATTATGTGTACACTGTGTTCTCTCTTTGACCTTTATCCCTCATCATCAGAGAACAGTTAATTTTACCATAGGCAGTTTTTTCTCAAATATTTATAATCTTTAGTCTCCCTCTTCCTTCCCTTCTTGCTTGTAAGTACTCATATCAGAAAAGTTGTGATAATATTTTTGTCTGGTGTCTTTTATTGCGGATGTTGAGCATTTGAGTTCCATTTAGGGTCATAACCTTCCATTTAAGGTTATATTAAGATGCTTTATTGGGTCTCATGGTGAATCTGGGGTCTCCTATAGCAACAGAACACAAACCCTGAGAGGTCCTAGCAAAATGGGAATGATTTTGAGTGTGGGTCCTTCATTGGATTGTGCATATGCTATCTGAAGAACAGATTAAATTTGGAGATTCATATTACTAGAATGACCGCCAGCAGGATAACATTTCTCAGTCACCGAAACTCATGAAGGCCATTGGCTAAAGTCTGAAGATAGAAGGATTGAGTACTGTATCACTGGAGGAAAGAACCACACTGAAGAACACACAATGAGCCCCCAAGATAATGAAATGGTATCTTAACGTGCTTTGGTAGACTTACTACAAGACTAACTACCATTTATTACATTGTTTTTGTGAAAAATAGATTCCAGATGCCAATTGACTGACATCTGTTAGAACCTGATCTATTAATAATGAACTTTAAGGGAGACCAGAGGCTTTTCTTACAACCTTGGAAGTGTGGGTAGTACAAGTATTATCTCCATTTTAGAGATGAGGAAACTGAGGCTCAGAAATGGTGGATAACCTGCTTTTGGTCACACAGTGAGTAAGAGAGCTGGGATCAAATCAAATATCCTAGCTCCAAGGCCAGTGCTTCTCCCTAATACTACTCCCTAATACTACACTCCCTTGAAATAACTATTTCATAATAGGAGAAATTTAGGCCAGTCGTAATATAATAGGATCCTAGATCTCCAATGGGAAGAGACCATTGAGACCACTTAGGGGAAAACTGAGGTCCAGATGTCCTTTAAAAACTTGTGCCCTGGGGCGGCTAAGTGGTGCAGTGAATAGAGCACCAGCCCTGGAGTCAGGAGGACCTGAGCTCAAATCCGACCTAAGACACTTAACACTTACTAGCTGTGTATCCTTGGGCAAGTCACTTAACCCCAATTGCCCTGCCTTCCCCCTCCAAAAAACAAGCAAACAAAACCACCTTGTGTCCTTTCCTTGTATCCAGATATAGGATTTTATTCAAAGCTGTCTGACCAATCTTTTTTCTCTCCCTCCATTGGTGAGAAAATTATGTGAAGTCAATCAACTCACTCGTGTTATAGAGACTATTTAGCTATTGGGGGAAAGTCATGATTGCCCTGTTTATTAATGTTAGTTGATAAATTCTGCACATTATTATTGGGCTGTCTTTTTCTCCACTTTACCCCAATAACCTTTCTGCCCATTGGAATCCTCATCTAACAAAGAAATATAATCAAGGAAAACAAGGAACAACAAGGAACAACAAGGAAAACTGACCCATTGACCATATTTAATAACGTGCCTTTTTTGGCAGCTCTAGTTCCCTACCTGTCTAATGAGAAGACGGAGGTATGTTTCATCATCATTCCTCTGGATTCAAAATTAGCCATTGTGTTAAATTGAGTTCTGATGTTTTTAGTGTTGTTTTCTATTCTATTTCTATATTTCTATGACCATTGTGAGTATTGTTCTCATGGATCTATTTGTTTCTGCATCAGGTCATATAAATCTGTTTTTTTTCTAAATTCTTCATATTAATCTGTTCTTATAGTATAATAATATTGTATCATCTCCCTATATCAAAATGTATTCAGTCATTCCTCCACTGATGTTCATTCACCTTATTTACTATGTTTTGCTGCCACCCAGACACACAAAATAATGCTATGAATATTTTTGGCATAAATATGCCATCACTCCTACCCCCATGTCAGTCTTTGCTGCAATGCTGCTGTTTTTGGTTTACTTTTTGACCTCCTTGTAGTACTGTTTGTAGTATTTGTTAAGGGAGGCTAACATCACATGAATGGTATTTCTCTTTCTGGGTTTCCTAATGATAAGATTGCTTAAACTGCTGAGAGATTCAGGGAGGGAGCAGCTTTCCCCCCATTTGAGGAAAATGCTTAGCAACAGTTGGAAGTATGTGTAACAGTGCTACTGATTATAAAACGAATCATCTCTGCTTTTTACTTCCCAGCAGTGATGTATTAAGGTGAGAAAAATAACAAAGAACGTCATGGTTCTTGCTTAATAAATGTCTCTTTTTTATAATATATGCAAAAACAGCAACAAAAGAAATCCCCCGAATTTTACTGTACATTTCTCTGTCATGATTTTTGCTATTGTTTTTCAGTTTCCCAAAATGCTGTTGAATTTTATAGGCATTAGAATAACATTTTAGGTTCTTAGAGTTGTTTTAATCATTTTAAAATGAAGACCAAATATAAGAGTCCTTTATTAGTTTTTAAATTTCAGCTAAGACTGTTGGATTCAATTAGATAATTCTAAACCTTGCCACAGCTTGGTCTTTTTATAACCCCTTTGAAAACACTTCATTTGAAGGAAAGTAAGTGAAAAGTATTATTTGTTGTTGTTGAGTTGTTTCAGTCGTGCCCAACTCTGTGACACCCATTTTGGAGTTTTCTTGGCAAAGATACTGGAGTGATTTGCCATTTCCTTTTCCAACTTATTTTATAAATGAGGAAACTGAGGCAATTAAGTTAAGTGACTTGCCCAGGGTCACACAACTATTACGTGTCTGAGGCAGGATTTGAACTCATGAGGATGAGTCCTGATTCCAAGCCCGGTGCTTGTATGGGGGTGTTCAAAAATCAGCACAACTCATGACTGTGTAAATAACATTTATATGGTAACAATGACCGGGAAAAGATAGATATTCATTTGAAAAAATAATTTCCTTGGTATCCTGGGGAGAGATTAGAGGGTTCTGATTACTTTTCTAATACTTGGAATGTCATTCTTTAAGTAGGAGAAGATCTAGAGATAACTGGTCCTATGACCCTTTTTTTCTTGGGCGTTTGGGGTGTTGTGCCTCCACTGCTGTTGCTGGCAAACATTTTATCCAGCTTTTATAGCTACTCTGCTCTCCAACACAACTTCTCAGTTGCTGTAGTCCTACTATAGATATTCTGTCTAAGCTTACAGTTTGGATGCTGACACTACCTAACTATTCTGAGCAGCAGGAAGAAGTCAGGGGAGGGAAAAACCTTTGGACCTACAGCTACAAGAGCCACAGTTGTTCAACAAAGAGAAAAGGTAAAGAAGGACCTCAGATGTACTCCTTGCAGGTGCCAAAGGGTTATAATATATGCAGTCTTGGTCCTGTTCAAAGAACATATAGGCAGCTGACCATCTAATCAGTGAGGAACAAGGGAGGGATCCTCCTTTTCTCTATACCACTTCTGAGGTCCTGATCTCAAATGGGCAACTTGAGGTAAGCTTTTCAAGATGGAAAAATGTTGCCATCCTGTGAAATTTTAGAATATTTTTGGTAAAGATTGAATTGGCCATGTTATATAGTTGTACAACTCTTGGCTTAAATACAATCTGTATTTTGATTTCCCCAACATTTAAATGTTCTAAACTTTCCCAATTTCTCTTTTATTCTGTATTGTGAAACACCTTTCTAAAATCAACCAGCTCCTCATTTCTTAGAGCACAGTAGTATTCCAGAGGATAATACTTTCCAACCCATAAAGTAGCTGTCCATTTTAAGTTACCGTTATGAGTGGTAGTATTTGATACCCTTTTGGTAATGTCAGTGTGAGAGAATTTCAGAATCTCAGAAGTGAAAGAGGCCTCAGAGGTAACATAGTCTAATACATGCCCTCCACTCAATTCCAACAAAAGCAAAAGCATAGACCCAACCCTTAAGGAGCTCACATTCTAATAAGGGAGATAACATGGCACGAATTGTATGTACAACATATAGAGAGTGTAAATGAAAGATATTATCAGAGAGAAGGTGCTAGTAATAGAAAGGAATGAGCCTGTTTAGGAATCCTCTGACTTCCAAGTGGTCATTTAGCCTCAGGTTGAATCTTGAACATTACCTAAAATATTATCAGCAGGCAGTTTTTCTCCCCATGAATGATTTTTGGTTGGTATTGTGAATTTCAACAGGTCATCTTTTGCTGGTTAAGTATGTGTTGTTGAAAAAAATCAAATTCTAATGCAACCGGAAAATTGACATTATACTGCTTTGGTGCCTTATGTCCATATAACAAACAGAATAAGTTGAATATCTTTTTCAATACTAAGTGATTTTAATATAGAGTTATAATTTGAAAGAGCTAGTACTAGGGTCTTATCGGTGTCTGTGTCATGCTTTAAAGATAAAACTCAGTTTCCTCTGCAAATGTATGACTAAAAAGGGAAAATCTGTTGTGCTCTAATTAAGTTTTGCTGTTGATTATAGCAGTAAGAACAAGCTAATTTAATAATCTTATGACTGATCCATGGCAACAGAAGCAGAATCAAAATTCTGAGTCATCATCTCCTTGGAGGCAAATTGTAAATGTGAAAGCTTTAGGACCGTTTATGGATGGTAGCCAGCCTCTGTCCATTGCTACTAATAGTCTGTGCCAAATGCAGGTCTGTTGCATGCAAAAGAGGGTTCAGCAAATAGATGTTTTTCCCTAAAAGAAGGAAGAGGATAGTGGTTATAAAGTTTTGCAAAAAAAAAACATTGGAAAGGAGAGCAACACTATAGAAAAATTGAATGTTATCATTCCAAAAGCATACATAGAGGAAAATGTCAAGAGGATATGAAAAAAAAATAGAAAATGAAACAGATTTGCCTTTCTGAAATATATTTTCATAATTGCTGATAGTAGAATCCTCAGATTTGGACCTTAACTCCTCAGTGCCCAGTGCATTATCTGAGGTTGTTGAAATGACTTTTAGAGAAGATTAATTAGGAAATTATTTAATGAGGATTTAAGATATTGGTAATTAGTGACCACCTCTACAGGTCTGTGAAAAATCAACATTTCTGTTTTTTTGATTGTCCCAATGTGAAATTGTATAATCATTTGCTTATGTTTTTTAAATTGTAATATTTTATTTTTTCCAATTTCATATAAAACAATTTCTAACCCGCATTTGTAAAAATAATTTTGAGTTCCTAATTCATTCCTATCCTTTCTCCCTTACCCCCTCATTGGGAAGACAATTTTATAAAAGTTATACATGTCCAGTAATGCAAAAAATATTTCCATATTAGTCATATTGTGAAAGAAAACACAAACAAAAACATCAATGAGAAAAATAAAGTTAAAAAAAAAGAAAGTATGCTTCAATCTGCATTCAGATTCCATTAGTTCTTTCTTTGGAGGTGGATAGCATTTTTTATCATAGGTCCTTTAGAATTTTCTAGAATCTTTTTATTGCTAAGAATAGCTAAGTTACTCATAGATGATCATTTTACAGTATTGTTGTCACTGTGTACACTCTTCTACTGATTGTGTTCACTTCATTTTGCATCAGTTCACATAAGTCTTTTCAGGTTTTTCTGAAAACTTCTGTTGTCATTTCTTATATCACAATAGTATTCCATTACAGTCATATATCACATCTTGTTCAGCTGTTCCCCAATTAATGGGCATATACTCAATGTCCAATTCTTTGCCACCACAAAACAAGCTGTTATAAATATTGTTGTACATATAGGTCCTTTTCCTTTTTTAAAAAATCTCTTTGGGATATAGACCTAGTAGTAGTAATACTGGGTCAAAAGCAAGCAGTTTTATAGCCCTTTGGGTATAGGTCTAATTTACTCTCCAGAATGGTTGGATCAGTTCACAATTTCACCAACAGTGTATTGCTGTCCCAATTTTCCCTCCATTTGTCATTTTCCTTTTCTGTCATATTAGCCAGTCTGATAGGTATGAGGTGGTATCTCAGAGTTGTTTTAATTTGCATTTCTCTAATCAGTAGTAGTTTAGAGCATTTTTTCAAATGACTATAGGTAGTTTTGATTTCTTCATCTGAAAACTGCCTATTTATATTCTTTGACCATTTATCAATTGGGGAATGACTTGTATTCTTATATATTTGGTTCAGTTCTCTATGTATTTAAGAGATAAGGCCTTTATCAGAGATACCTGTTGTAAAATTTTTTCTCTAGTTTTCTGCTTTCCTTCTAATCTCGTCTGTTTTATTTTTGTTTATGCAAAAATTTTTAAATTTAATATGATCAACATTATCCATTTTACATTCCATAATGCTTTCTACATCTCATTTAGTAATAAATTCTTCCCTTATCCTTAGAGTTGACAGGTAAATTATTCCCAATTTACTTGTGATATCACTCTTTATGTCTAAATTTCATACCCATTTTGACTTTACTTTGGTATATGATATGAAATGTTAGTCTATACCTAGTTTCTGCCAAACTGCTTTTCAGTTTTCCCAGCAGTTTTTGTCAGATAGTGAGTTCAAAGTTTGGATCTTTGTGTTTATCAAATGCAAGATTATGGTGGTCCTTTCCTACTATGAACTGTATATCTAATCTATTCCACTGATCCACCACTCTGTTTCTTAGCCAGCACCAGCTTGTTTTGATGACTATCCCTTTGTAATACAGTTTGAGATCTGGTATGGCTAGGCTGCCTTCCTTCACATTTGCTTATGTTTTCAGAGAAAAACTGGACACTTTTTCCTTTCATTAATGAGTCGCAAGATGTTTCAACTATCTTCTTTTTTTCCCCTCTCTCCCTCTTTCTGAAAGGAAAGTAAAGCAAAATCTTAACTTAAAAGAATATTGTTGTGAGATAATCTGGTGTGTTTTATGTGGCAGTTGAAAATGGCATAATCAGGGGTGGCTAGGTAGCTCAGTGAGTAGAGCGCTGGCCCTGGAGTCAGAAGGACCTGAATTTGGATCCGGCCTCAGACACTTAACCCACACAAACAAAAAAACCTAGCTTTGTGACCTTGGGCAAGTTACTTAACCCCAATTGCCCTCCAAAAAAAAAAAAAGAAAGAAAGAAAATGGCATAATCAAAAGTCTCTTTCCCCTCTAAAGTCTTTTCATAAAATAAAAAAAAAATATATCAGAATTGTAAGGGATCTCCCTACTTTACTTTATATCTGAATGAAAGATACCTCTGTAGCACCAAGTAGCCAGCTAACCTCTATTTGAATGTTCACTACTTCCTAGGGACAGCTTACTCCATGTTTTGGACAACTCTAATTGAAAGGAAGCATTTACTTATAGTTAGAAAATATCTGTCTATAGGAAATTCACCCACTGTTCTTAGTTATGCCTCTGGATCTAAGCAGAACAAATCCAACCCTTCATCCATGTGTCAGCTCTTTAGATACATGAAAATAACCATTGTTCAGTTATTACTTCAACAAGCATTTCTAAAGGATCGTCTACTTTATGCTAATTATTGTGAATATAAAGATGAAACCAAAACAGTCCCTCCCCTCAAGGAGCTAATAATCAAAGGCTTCTCTTCTTTGGGCTAAAACTCTTCAATTTCTTCAACTGATACTTGTGTGACATAGCTTCTAGTGCCGTCACCATCCTGTGAACCTACTTCTGGACACATTAGCATGTCAGTATCCCCCCTAAAATGGTATACCAACAATTCAACTGGATGTGGTCTTAATTATGCCTTTGTGAGCTCCTGATAGTATATCTTTCTCAGTTGACTTGATGGCCCCCCATTTATTTTAATCCTGAAAAAGCATACAATTATTTCTGAGGTTTGTCATAGAATTAGGTAAATCCAGTTTATGTTTCAGGTCACTAGAGGAGGGGCTGGATACCACAGCATATATGTCAAAGACAGCATTGGGCTGATTTTCATGAGTATGGCCCATGAAATTGCTGACAACATATTCCCCCATCTTTGATACTGCCTCCCATGATAGAAAGAATTGCTCTATCTATGAGCATTAGTGGCAGCCTCTGAACTGCTGGCAAGCTCTCAGTCATTTCCCTCATGTCCACTTGTGAGTTGGTCAACCCATATGCTAAAATAATAGTAATAGTAGTAGTAGTAGTAATAGCTAACGTTTATATAATGCTTATTATATGCTGTGTAAGTACTTTAATTATTATCTCATTTGAACCTCACTGTTGGGATGAGTGCTGTTATTATTCCCCTTTTGGACCCCTCAAAAAGCCAAAGATGAACAGCCATGTGCATTGTGCCATTCTCTGAGTTGTTGTGGCCCTTCTTTGGTTCAGTGATAATATTGTTTGAATCTGGGATTTGAGTAATCCTTAACAAAAACAGTTTGTGTCATCTGCCTATTAGAATTTTCTAAGTTTTCCTTCCCCATCTCACTCCCCCCATGTTGGTTTTCTGCTTTATTTTTGGAGGATTTCTTTTAAAACTTAGTTAAATCATTCTTAGGTTTGGGTGCTGGGAAGTTTTAACTACCCACATGCAGTTGCTATTTTTTACATTTTTATCACTACTTTTTGATAGCATTCGTAACATTCTTAGAGACAGCTAGGTGGATTGATGGTTAGAGTCCTGGGTCTGGACTCAGGAAGACCTGAATTCAACTCTAGCCTCAGATACATACTGTGTAACCCACGGCAAGTCAATTAACCACTGTTTGCCTCAATTTCCTCAACTGTAAAAGAGGGAAAATAATAGCACTTACTTAGCAAGGTATTTGGTTGTGAGGAACAAATGAGATTATATTTGTAAAGTGCTTATCACAGTGCCTGGCACATAGTAGGTCCTTTAAAAATGCTTATTCCCTTCCTCCTTTTTAAGCTGCAGCCATTATCGTTTCATTGGAGATAAAATGCCATTTGGGTTTTTCTCTTATAGCACCAGATAAACATGATCCCTTAGTGAAGTCTCTGAGGAGACAAGGGCAATCTTTCACGGGCACTGCTGGGCAGCAGTCAGAAGGGACAGAATTAACCCACACTTCAGGGAAGAGCTGCTGCCCACCTCACCTTGCTGTCCATCTTTTTGCTGTATATTAACATGCCTGTCTAAAAGATGAGTTATTGGGCTTCTATTGATGTCAGTAGGCTCATCTACCATTTCAGAACAGTGGAAACAAAAGCACTCTCCATCTGAATGTTCACAGGACTGTGCTAAAGAATAATGATTTAAGATCAAGACAAGAGTTAACTACCCACCTCACCAATCAGTGGCCTTCCCCAGGAGCTCTGGATGTCAATGCTGTTGCCTTGGATACCTTGCTTTACCGAAAACACAATAAACAGTGGGATGAGTAAGTGGAATACTTTTTTTCAAACTAATTAAAATTTTCAGTTGTACTAAAGTCATATGACCATCCCTTTCTTTTGAGGCAATGGGTATAGTTTGAATGTGGAGACAAAATATCTCTGAGTCTCAATCAAGTCAACTGCAAAATGAAAATAATGCTAATTGGACTAGCCATCTCACAAATTCATTATGGAAAAGACCATTTCTAAACCTTGTAAAAACTCCCTGTAACTATGAGTTATTATTTTGATTTTTCAACTTATCTTTTGAGTTCAACATTAGCTTAGGACTATGGCATGAAAATGGGACAGGGTACAGAATCAGTTGTAAGAAAGTGCTTTCCAGGGGCGGCTAGGTGGCGCAGTAAATAGAGAGCCGGCCTCGGAGTTTGGATGACCCGAGATCAGATCCGGCCTCAGAAAATGAGCACCCACGCATAAATAATGACTAGCCGTGTAACCTTGAGCAAGTTACTTAACCCCAATTGCCCTAAAGGGGCGGCTAGGTGGCGCAGTAAATAGAGCGCCGGCCTCGGAGTTTGGATGACCCGAGATCAGATCTGGCCTCAGAAAATGAGCACCCACGCATAAATCAAATGACTAGCCGTGTAACCTTGAGCAAGTTACTTAACCCCAATTGCTTTAAAAAAAAAAAAAAAAAAGAAAGTGCTTTCCAGCGATTGGAGGGGCTAGGTTGAATGGGCAATTGTTTTCAAGACAAAGCACCCTGGGGAAATGAATCCTATAGGGAAAGATCAATACTACCTCAGCTTCCCATCAACTTCTCTCAATTCAGTTTGAAAAAATGAGAATGACTACAGTATGAATTTGGTCTAAAGCACCTCTAATTGTTGAACTTATGGCTTTAGGGTCATAATTGACCGAGGATTAATTTTTCTGGGAGTTTGAAGGTACCAAATTGAATGTTATTAAAGGTAAGGCAGAAAGTCTTCTCAGTAAAGAAGTCCACTACAGGGGTGGCTAGGTGGCACAGTGAGTAAGAGCGCCAGCCTCGGAGTTGGGATGACCTGGGATTGAAACCGGCCTCAGAAAATGAGCACCCACACATAAATAATGACTAGCTATATAACCTTGAGCAAGTTACTTAACCCCAATTGCTTTTTTAAAAAAAGTCCACTATGGAAATAGGTTAAATATTTTTTTTTCATCTCCAGTTTGAGAGCAATGCAGAGTTTGATTTCCATACCATAGCTTTCTTCCATTCAATATGGCTGGATGGAGTGGCAATATTGTAGGCCACTGGATAGATAGTCTTTCCTATAAGAAGCCTTTCTTTTAAAGTAAGGGGGATTAATTAGTTGATCCTGGTAGGTTAGGTGTCCCAATGGAGAACCCAATTGGAGTTGTAGTCAACAAGACTTGAGTTCAAATTCTGGTTTAGCTGTCCTGCCTCATTTTCCTCATCTATGAAATGGTGATAATGACAGCACTTACTTCTCAGAGTCATCATGAAGAATAAGTGAGATAATATATGTAAAGTGCTTTGCAAATTTTAAAGCTTATCATCATTTCTATTATTGTATTAAATCTCTAAGGTCCCTGCTTACTCTAAATCTTATGATTAACTTGTTCAATTTTGCCCAAGTACACCTTACTATGGAGTATTTACTCTTAAAGAAAGAATGTTCTAATTGTATTTAGAGTTCTAGGAGAAGTCAGTTTGCTTCCTGGACACATGGGCCTGGATCAGTCCTGTCCACTGCATGAAGATAGATGGATAGGTGGATAGACAGACAGACAGACAGAAAAAGACTAGATAGTTTTTATTAAGGGTTTACTCTATGTTCCAGGCACAGATCTAAACACAAAACACTAATACAAATGGAAAAAAATACAGTCCCTTCCTTGAAGGAGCTGCTTATGCAATTCTTATGGTGGAAGACAACATATAAGAGAGTGGGCTGAAGAAGTTCAAAGAGTAAGGAGCAGGACGGAGGGAGAAGTGAGCAGTCATGGCCTGGACACTTCTGTAATGGTGGCCCTGGGCAGGAACGCATTAAGAGGAGGGGGCTGGGGTGGCTAGGTGGCACAGAAAGTAAGAGCGCCGGCCTCAGGGTTGGGATGACCCGGGATCGAAACCGGCCTCAGAAAATGAGCAGCCACACATAAATAATGACTAGCCATGTAACCTTGAGCAAGTTACCCAACTCCAATGGCTTTTAAAAAAAAAAAAAAAAGAGGAGGGGGCTGCAGGGTCAGAGGCATCTCCAGGTACCAGAAAGAGCAGTCAGTGGTCTGACCCAAAACCCAGCAGCAGACCCAAAAGTGGTCTACTTTTTAGGAGTTTGTTAATATTCAATCAACTAAAATTTTTTAAGGGAACTTTGAAGAGATAATTTAGCCTACCCTTCTCATTTTTTGGATGAGTAAATTGAATAATAGGTTGAATGTTAGATAGTAAATAGCAGAATTAAGGTCTTTCAGCTCCAGACCCAGTGCTGCCCCCACTATGCTCTTATGTCTTCTATTATGTGTTATTATTCTAGTTTCTCTTAAAATACATAAAATGTCTTCTCTCCTCCAGGTACCATTAGAAGATGTGTCTCCATCCTTATATTAAAAAAAAAAGGTTTTTGAATTGTCTGAATAGGAAAATTCTCAGTAACTTAATATTGTTTTACCTGAAGATTCAACAAAGTATTTCTTTTACCCCTCCCCTCCCAAGTGCACCTCTCCAGCTGAAGCCCCTTAAATTTGTCTGTGGTTGCTTGCTTATGTGTGGCATCTGGGTCCCTTACACTGATCCGTAAAGGCATCCTTAAGAAGAGAGGTATCTTTCACAAGTGTACACTTTTGGTCTTTGCAAGAGTCTGGTCCTTCATTAAAATAATCATTCTAGTACCAGCAACTTTAATGCTAGTCTACTAAAGTCAAAGAGTTTCTCCAAGAACTCCAGACTTCCCTCACTTTTCTGTGAGAACAGCATTTCTATACCTCTATTTGTTCTCAGACTCAGCAAGACCAGAGCTATTTTTAGAAGAAAGGAGGTCCATTTTGAGGTCCCTATAACTTCAGTAAAGCCCATATTAGGGAGTAAACTTGGCCAAATTTACAGGATAAGATAGTCAAACATGCAAGATTGTCCAGAATGGATCTCAGATATTCATATAACTTTATTGTGGGAATTCCAGTTTGTTAATTGACTTCTTAGGCCTTTAATGTTCTGGCTTATTTAAGGATTTCTTTTTGAATAGCTAGTCACTTGGAGAATCTTGGCTTTCCTTAAGCTTCTTTTGGACATATTCCTTAAAACATTAAGTTTAGATTACAATGAACCGTTTTAGAATACCTTTGTATTCTAAATTTAATGAATGCCAAAAATATTGCCATCTATAAAACAGAATTGAAAAAAAGGATCATATGTGAAAATCTGAATCTCTATTATAGATTGTTTGCTTTTTCCCAATTTATTTTCAGTTCCAAATTCTCACCCTTTCCTTTGCCACCCATTGAGAAGGCAAGAAAAACAAAGCCCATTAAAATATGTATAGTCTTGTGAAACAAGTTTCTACATTAGCAGTATCCTAAAAGGAAAAGAACATATGTTTTGAACATATGCTGAGTTCAGCATTTCTCTGTGGAGAGATGGGTAGCATGGTTCATCATGAGAATTGTGCTTTTTGCTGTGTTGATCAGAGATCCTAAGTCTTTCAGAGTTGCTATCCTTACAATATTGCGGTTATAGAATGAACTGTGTTCCTGACTAGGCTCACTTCTCATGGCACCAAGATGAGCTGTGGTGCTCCCGTATTTCTCATTAACTTTCTAGTTTATCTTTTTATCAGTATCCACATTTGTCAAATCTTCCTTCTGCTTCAGATTGAATTGTTGTTGTATAACTGACAACTGAGTCCCTTTGTATTCTTCATGGTCTAAAATAGAGATCTTTTCTTTATCCTGCTAACTTATTGATGCATAGATCATATTGTTTAAGATGTATGGGGTAACTGGGGCACCATTTGTATTTATCACAACATGGCCTGCTCAAAAAGAGAGGACATGTGTCCTTTGCTTCTTTTGATGATGGGCTTTCAAAGTTTGCTTTTTGATTTTTCCATCCTGACCCAATCATCGTTATTACCTTTTAGTATCCTATCAGCAGATTAAATGGACACAAACATCCTCCTCTTACAGCAATTGTGTCCTTACTCTCCAAAAATATTCCTTGAAATACAAACCATAAATCAAGTAAAAGTGAGAGTGTGGCTGAGCTTACATATGTGTTGATGCACAAAGGTATATAAAGTCTTAATTATCTGCGTGCAGATGCTTTGTTGATTATCTGTGGAAAATTAAATTTATGCTAGTTCTTCTCCCTTGCCCACTGCCTGCAAGACTCTTAACATACTATCTCTGTTATCCAAATGGTGGATATTTGGCTAATACAAATGAATATCAGACTGTGCCAAAACATTAGGAAGACAAATCACTTAAATAATCCACACCTCAGATCCCCTCTATTAGTAGAGATAATTAAAAGTTTTCTAAGTGTATATCAGGCCTATGTATATGTATGCAAGTTTCTATTTCCAGCTGTTTTACATTTAAAACAAAATTTAAATTAATTAAATACTTGGTTTTGAATTTTAAAGGAAAGTCTCCTATCTCGAAATTATAGGGTATAGGGTGCAATTACTACAAATATAATTTTTGAAAATACATATTGCTACAAATACTGAAAGGGAAGAATATATGACATTTAATGTCTTTAGTCTTACCTGAGGAATGTGGCAGCAAATTCCTTTTTTTTTTTTAATTTTGTGTGATCAAATGCTTATGGTTAGATTAATGTCTGATATATTAGATTGTTTGATTAAATACTAGGCTAGAGAGACTAAGGTTTAGGGATCATTGCTCATATCAAATCATTGCAATAAGAGAAGTTTCTACAAACTAAAAAGTATACCCTTACTATGAAGAGGTGACCTTATGGATGAGGGCTAGTAGTCACAAAGGGAAATGCATGGATAGTTCAGTATCAAAGCTTTTCCTAGGGAAAGGTGACAATGACTTTACCCCAAATAACTGGAACCAGGAATTTAATTCTAAAACAACTGAGTTCAGTACCTAGTTAGCTAAAATAGCTAACACTATTATTATTTATTAATACCCATCTGCAAGCCACCATAGTGACTAATTCTCCTTTAGATTCAGTTGAATTTCTTTAAGTTGCTTTTCTTATTGTCACATCATGAATTGTGAAGTTGATCTGAGGGTCTCTTTCATGTTGCTTACCATGTGTGTATTCTGCTACTTGCCTTGGGTACCTAAAAGGCTCATATTATTCTATTTAGCACACATTTACAATTGCTACTGGAATGAATCCAACTCAGTCCACTGCAAAAGAGCAATCAATTAATAAGCACTTGTTAAGTGTCTGCTACATACCAGGCACTGGGATGGATGATGGATCAGTGGTGTCATTGACACAAATGAAGAAAATTGTATGGGTTGATCCTAGTGTTGTTTTTTTTTTTACCTAAGTGCTTCTTTAGGCAAATAATCTTCTTGATTTTTGTTTCTCTATTTCAGCATTTATCAATATAAGTTAATTTTGTAGACAGCCTAGAAATCTTAAATGAGTGATCAGGTTCTTAGACATAGCAAGTTGTCTTCCACAGTCAACACTCAACTATAATGGACAATTCAGTTATGTCAACAGAAAGTTTTCTTACTTAAATAGTTAATAGGCAATGAAGAAGGCTCCTTTTCAATTTTATATGTTATTGATGATCATCTAGGTTTCTGAGATTATGCTTTTGGACTATTGGTACAATTTAAAAATTCATATAATTCTCTTCACATTTTGTTCAATCATTGTATGCTACATATCTGTGTTTCTGGAATGTTTGGGGTGTTCAGGGGAACTAGCACCTCTGGTGTACGGGTTTGCTGAGCCCTTTTCAGGGATGCTTATCCACCTTTGGTGTCCACCTTTACCCAGCTCTCAACTGTGACTTCCAAGTAGTATGTATAGGGAGCCACAGTCCAGTAAGCCTTCTTGGTAGATGGGCTAACCAGGTTGAGGGTAACTCAACCCATCACTAAGTTAAGAGGTGTCTATCCCAAGCATGTGAACACTTTCCCCACCAGAATAGGCAGATGAGAACAATTTGTTCCATGGCCATGAAAGCAACTGAAGCAGGCACAGTGGAGTGCTTAGAACTTGGTCACGTGGAAATTGGTAAGGTCATCCACTGCTTCCCAGGCCATTGCCAGTGGTCTTGACTCTTGCCACTGGACTTTGATAACTATGGAAGACAGATTCAGGCCGACAATTTTATGCAATTCTGCCTCACTTACGTCCACTTCACTCACAAGTCATCACCCCAGGATGTCACTGGTCCTCTTCCAAAATGAAGGACAAACACCACCACCACCTATGTTTCTACATAACTAAGTAGCATGGTTTGGTTTTTTTTCTTTTAAAACTCATTAGCAATTTATGAAGGATAAAATAAGCATACTAAAACTGAATCTTTTAAATTAACCTTATGAAACTTCCCCTGAAAGCCTACTTCTAGATCTTCATCATGATGGACAGATCACCCTGGTTTCATGAAGGCCATGCTAGCAAAACAAGTTTTGGCAGCTTCTTGCAAGCTGGAAAGTCTTTAAGCATGGACCCAGTTACATGTTGTGTATCTGTCCTCTAAGGACCAACTTAGCTAAGTTAAGAGAGGCATATTGATAGACTGGCTACTGGTTGACAAGTTTTTTGGCCACAATAATTTGTGAAGACTGTTTACATGTAGAGCAGTCATAATCTGCCTTGGTAGATGTAATAATTTATATTTATGTTAAAGTGAAAGAGAACTTTTACATACATTATATCATCTGAGGCCTACAACAACCTTAGTATTGCTAGGCTTGTTTTATAGTTAAAGAAACTGAAGCTCAGGGTAGGAGAGCCAGGACTCACGCCCCTAGGCCTTCTTAATACCAAGTCCAGTGCTGTTTCCACCATACTACTTTGCCTTGTCTTCTCTCTGTTTTTCTTTTCTTTCATAATCAACCAACTACTAATATTTTGTTTTTGCCAATAAGCCTCTTTTCCTTTAAAATATCTGAATTACTTATTTTTCTGTTATTACAAATACCAAAGGAGCATGTTTTAAATGGTGTCTTTCCCAATCAGGCTAGCTATTGAGTTCTAGTAGAAGCAAAAATATCCTTTCCTGATAAGACCTAATGGCCTTAGCAGAACCCTGTAATAGTAGAATTGAGAATGATCTGTTTTTATAGTTGAGAATGCTTAGAGAACTATTGCATGAGAAAAGAAGAGCATTACTTATACATGCTAGTAAAATTCTGCCATTATAGCAGTAAGTGCTTCATTTCTAAAAGGAAAAAAAAATTAAATCACATTTTCTTTCCTAATAAAACCCTTTCCTCTTTCCTTCTTAATAAAATTGATCTGGAGAACATGGACAACAGCCATTTAAAATGCTGCTGTGGGCCACTGCTGGGTTCTGCCCACAGAAAAATGGTGGGCCTCGTTTTTATAAATTGGTCCTTTTACATTGCCATTCTGGGGCCCTTTGATTAACTTGAGTTTTGATGAGCAGGGTTATAGTTAACCCTTCCTAGCATTTATTTATTATAGCTAGGATTATTTCTCCATGCACATATGATGGAAAACCAGTCACAGCAGGAAAGAATTCAAGTTCTATTTGCTTTTCAATGAAGTATTTCCTATAAAATACTCCTCATGATTATTGGAAAAAATACAGTAGATTTTGTTTATTTTTTAAACTGAGGTTTAACCTCAAGTAAACTACACTTAGATATAGAAATGATAAAAAATGACACATAAAACAAAGTAGCTAATACCAAGGTTCAATTTTACATTTTATATTGAAGGACTAAGTGGGGGAAATAGTAGGAAACTTTTGTGAATTTACCCTTTTAATCCTGAAAAGAAAATTGACATTTTTCCTCTATTGTAATACATTCATAATGGAATGACTTGCCAGAGAAAAAGACCCGAATGTAGTGCTCAGATGAAGGAGGTTCAAATAGGGAAGTTACCTTGTTAGTGCTTAAATACAGCAAAATGTTATCAGATATTCCATTAACCACCATTTTAGTATCACAGTGAATTAATGATAGTGAGAATCCCAAGACTTGATAAGATCCTGAAGTGTCTTTTGGAGCATCAAATCTAATACATTCACTAGGTTTTTAGTGTAGTATGTTGAGTGCTTGATATTCTAATTCAATCCCTATATCTTTCCATATGGTAACCAGCTGTAAGGCCTTGGCAAGAAGTTACTTAACCCAGCAGTTAAATCTTTAACTACCCAGAATGACTGATTACTTAGCCATTGTGGAGAATGGAGATAATTGTGTAAGGATATTTATTAATTTGTTTCACAAATATAACTCCCCTTTCCTTCTTTTTTTTTCTTTTTAGTCATAAGAATGAGAGGTCAGGATATCTTTTAAAAAGAGTTTGAGGAAAAATGTGAATGAGAGATTTGTCCAAAGTCAATAAATTGAAAAAGAAAATTCAGACTGTAGTTCTTCAAGTGTTCTTTTGTGGGAGGAAATTCAAGTGTTATTTTAATTCCTGTTTTACAGAAAAAGTTTTCAAAGTCTGGACCAGTTATCAGCAGAAGTTAGCCTATCTCAGACATCTCTGGGTCCAGCCCATTCACAGGATGGAGATGGAAAACAAGACATGTTAAATTTACTAAGTGAAGGTAAGTAGTGTTTATCTGCAACATTCTTTTTCTTCTACTGCCTTGCTATGTTCATAGAGAATCAGAATATGCTCTTGGGGATGGACTTTCTGCAGAGCATCCTGGGAAGGATACCTGGGCCTCTAAGATCTCCTAGTTCCATTCCCTTATTTTACAAAGACACAAGACCCAGGAAAGTTAAATAACAAGGTCAGAAAGGCAGGGTGTAATAGATCTAGAATTTAAATGACAGTCCTCTGAATCCAGAACTTTTTCTGCCAACTACACCACACTGTGACAATGGTTTCTTTTCTTTCTCATACATTTAAATACAAGAGACAAAAGCTCAAGGAATGGGCTATTTATAGTTAATTAAATTTTCTCATTAATCAGCAATCTTTTGTTTCATGATGCAGTAGAAAGTGCAGCTGAATTAAGTCTAGCCACCTAACTGCATCCTGGTTCTGGCATTTGCTACCAATGAGACAGCTGGGGCAAGTCCCTGAAACTCCCTGGGCCTCAGATTAGTCATTTTAAAAAAGAGATTTGGAGTAGGTGACTTTGTAGGTCCTTTCCATCTCTAAATCTATTGTTGAAAAATATGAATATATTAACTCATTTTACTCCTTTTAGTTAAATGTAATGGGGATATGCTAGAGCCAGCTTAAAAGCCGATTGTTAAATTTTCAGTATGAGTATTTATATCTTAGAAATCCGCAAACACTACAAATCAGGCCATAATTTGTTATTTTGTTGTTTAAGAAAGTGATGCTTTGTTGTTGCTGACATAAAAAAGTGATGGAGAAAATGTTAATAATGCCAATTAAACTTAAAAGTATGTTGTGCATTACACTTTTTTTTTTAAACCTAGAGAACCAGTTGTTTTACCCACACACTCCTGGCTGTACATCCTTTGATAAGGACAATTCAGATAATCTAAACTAGGGCTTTATAGTTTATGAACAATTGTCCTCAGCAACCTATAAGGTAGCTATTACAAATAATATTTCACCCATTTAGCAGATGTGAAAACTGAGTGGTCAAGTAACTTGCCCCAAGGCCTGAGAGCTAGTAAATGGCAGAGTCAAAACCAAACCTTTGGTCTGCTAAGTCCAAATTCAGTGTTCTTTCCACTTAGAGCCCAGTACCTCATGGCCATCACAGGGAAGATGTGTTATTGTTGTCTAGCACTGTCACACAGGTATAAGCCATTGGGCTGGAAATGTCCAATCATAGTTTTAAAATAAGGTGATTTTAAAAACAATAAACCAACTTGAATCCCCACTGGTTGCTTGTTCTCTTGTGACTTTCCTTTTTATTAAAGTAGAATGCAACAAGTTTGAAGGATTCTGTATTCTGATAACCCCTCACTTTGCCTGTAAATTCCTTTGTGCCTAAAACAATGGGAATTGAGATTAGCCAACATTGCAAGTACTTACCAGGGAAAGCAGCCACCATCTTTATAAATTACAAAAGTGCACCATCTTGTGGCCAATCAAAAACACTATAAGTGTTTACTCAAGTTTTTACCATCATGGACAATTTTTCAATTCCCATTATGTTAAGTTAACAGAACTTAATTTGATTGCTCATAACCTGTGGTTTTCAAAACTCCCGAACGGCCACTTATTGTGTCCTTGTGCGAATCACTTCAGTATCCTCTTTCGTCAAATTGGAGAAAGGGGGTGTTGGAAGAGATGACCTCTGAGATTCCTTCAAGATCTGCTTGATGATCTGATGCCCTCCTATTTGCAAGGTTCTAATACTCTCACAAGATCTGCTAATCTGATATGACATAAAACATTTAATTTACACACTGCAACATCTCAGGTAGATGAAAGTATATCCTATTTGTGGGGCAGCTCAGTGGTACAGTAGAACAGAGCTAGAGTACTGGGACTGGAATCACAAAGACCTTAATTCGAATGTGAGCTCAGACATTAGCTGTGAGACTCCTGGGCAGGTTACTGAACCTCTGTTTGCTTCAGTTTCTTCATCCTAATAATGGTTATTGTGAGGAACAAATGAGACAATTGCAAAGTGCCTGGTATATAGTAAACAGTATATAAATGTTACCTATTATTATTTTAAGAGATTAAATGCAAAGGTTTATCACTAGACTGATCAATAATGTTTTTAGGACCAGCAACATTTTAAAACATTTTATTGATGTTTTTATTCTTTTACAAAAGTAATTTCCCAATAACTACCAGCTACCCCCAATACACTATTAATACCCCCTTATAATAACAACAGCAAAAAGATAACCAGAGCAGAGATCACGCCTGGGAGTATATGCAACACTTTACCCTCTAATTGTTCTTCATCTTTCTACTGAGAGGTTACCATTAGTCTTCTGGAACAAATGTAGGTTTTTGTATTTTAATTTGGGCATCATTTAGTGTTAGACTTATAGGTGTCACAGAGCTAGATTTGGAGTTATGAAGATCTGAGTTTGAATCCTCCCTCAGATACATACTAGCTGTGACTCTAAGCAATCATTTAACCTCTTTGGACCAGTTTCCTCATCTATTAAAAAAAGTATAAAAAAAATAACACCTACTTCCTAGGGTTATTTGGAGATAATACACATAAAACACTTTACAAACCTTAAAGCAGTTATTTTTACTAAAATTATAGTTATCATAGTATATGTTGTTTTCCTGGTTCTGTATGGGGTCACACAAGTCTTTTCATTTTTCTCCGAATCCCTGTATATTCTACTTAATTTTTTTTTTGTCACTACTCTTTTTGGGACCATTAGTGGAATTTAGTAGGTGAAAAGGCATAAACTTAATCATTTTTATCTTGTCATTCCAAATTGTTTTCCAGAATAGTTGGAACATTTCACAGCTCCAACAACAGTATGATAGTGTTCCTGTCTTACCCATTATACCACTGGCTGTTTTCTTGAACCTCAGTGTAACACCTCCTGAGGTCTATCTACTGTGTTGTAAGAGTTTTCATTTTGTATTGGTGAAAAGAATGTGTGCCCACCACGTCACAAATCCTTGAAGTACTAGACTTTTGTAACGTTCTTCAGTAGCAAAATGTAGTAAACCTAATTCAAATTCTGTTAAACTCTTTAATTGTAAAGGTCAGATATTCAGCTTTTTGAGGGTTACTTAGGTAATATGTGTGGAAGAAATAGAAAAGGCATTTTGTTTTATTTATATGATCATACCTAAAATTTTCTGAGTTTAGTGACTACTTGCTTTAGTTAAAAGGGAGCTGAGGTTTGTATTTTTTGTTTGACTTTGAACAGGCTTTGAAAGGCTCAGAGCAAGGGGAGAGAATTTCTTCTTGCTTGATCCTTTTTTTCTCTTACATTCTATCTCACACAGGAATATGATTTAAACTTCTTTGTTAAAAGAATCTCCTTAACTCAGTTACAATGTACATATTTCTAGAAACCCATCAGGAATTATTTTAATGGTCCACATTTTGGGCAAAATATGATAATTGGGTGTGGATTTTGTATGTGTGTATATATGTATATACACACATATATTGTGTATGTATTTATTTTTGGCTGGGGCTTTTTCTTTCTTCACAGATCAAGCTTTGGGCTATTCCTGTTCTAGGCATGGAAAGCATAAAACAACTTTGCCTGTCCAGTGACTTTCCTTGGTGCTAATTCACTCAAATGAAAGTGAAAGAAAATCTGCAATGCCATGTAAATGGCCATGCAAGCTGTAACTTGCAGGAGCTCATGGCTAAGGGAAAATGTATTCACAGTTGAGTCCTTTACTTCAATACTTCAAGTGCCTGTAATTTTAGAAGTGTGTCTGTTCTCGTCACTGCCACAAAGCACAAGTCCTCTAAAACTTAGTAGGCGGGAGTAGTTTCCATCACAAGCAATCTCATCATCCAGGTGATGAGAGCCAAGTTCCTTGGACCCATACCTAATCCATTACCAAGCCCATACAATGAAGCCTCCTAGCTGGATAGGACCTGGAGGAACTTGGGAACCCAGGGTTACCATCCTTCTGCAGAGAGGCATCTGAGAATTTCTGTGGACATGTCACTTCATACACACTCATATACATATACACACACACACATCAAGGGAAGAAGTTATTGCCATTAATACCAAGTTCTGACCATCATCAGTCTGGGGATGAGGGGTAGATGCCAATTCAGAACCTTTCCTGGGCAATGGCTAAATCAAGGGCAAAGTGGCCTTAAATTTAAAGATTTTGTCTTCCTTTTCATTCCATTTCTTAGTTTTCCATTTTATTGTACTTTAGAGGAGCCACAAACACCTTTAGACATGATAAACTTGACTTCCAATTCCTTGATGAAGGTTTTACTGCTAAGGATATCCTGGACTAAAATACTGATAGTTTTTTTTGGTATATGTGAAAAAGAAACCTTCTATGTTACTGACTTTGGAGATATTTAACACCTAATACAACAGTATTTCTTGAGTAATTCCAATTTTATGCTGTCATATCAATGACACTTATTTCTAGAGATGCAAGATATAACAGTAAATAAAACAAAGCACTGTGGTACACCGCAGGGAGAATAAAAAATGCAAGTCCATGCAAACAAGTCTCAAATGTTAGGTGTTAACCAGCGAGAGGATGGGTTTTTTGAAGTCACCAGGGCTTATACACAAGCAAAGTTGACTTATGCTTTCTGTGCCTAGAACACAACCCCCCAACACAGCTCTTTTAGAATCTTTGGTTTTCTTCAAGCTTGGCTCAAATGCCTTCTTCCATGGGAGCCTTTCCTTGATACCTATTGTATTACTGTGTGCATGTTTATCTCCCCCAGTAAAGTAAAAGCAAATGCATGATTTTATTTTTATCCTTCTATCCATAGTACAATTAGCGGCTACTGACAGGGGACATAACAACACAGGAGTGTTGGCTCAGCCCTTATTAAAGCAAATGCCAGGCTTGGTCTAATGTGATGCACATGTTGCCACAGAAGAGCATGAACTACAGTCAACACTACCCAGGACTCATACTGTTGTTTGGTTTCTCCCTTACTACTTTTATATATAAAGTGTGAAAAAAAAATCAGGGCAAGGAATTCCAGCTGAAATATGTGTTTTCAAATGTACAGGTTGCCATCCAATGCACTCTTCCCTCACCTCTGTATTCAGGAATCTCTGCTTTTCTTCGAACTTCAATTCAAGTCAGAGATGCCAGTCTTAGTCCTCCTGGGTCCTACTGCCAGCCCTCAATGTTTTTGTGCTTTGCATCAATTCCGAACTAACTTTTTTTGTCTTCCCAATATACTGGAAGCTTCTTGAGGGCAGGCTTGTTTTTCTATCCACATCACTTAGTACTTAGGCACTTGACAGTTAATGTAGTTACAGCTCTAGCCTCACCAGATCAGGGTCAGCACGTTCCTGAATAAAAGCTCATTTTCATGGCTGTTTAAGGTTTGCAAAGTCAAAACTACCTTGTGGGAGAGGCAGTGCAAGTATTGGTATCCACATTTTATAGATTAGGAAACTGAAGATCTCAAAGATTAAGTGACTCGAGTATGATCACATGGTATCTAAGGCAGGATCTGAACCCAGGCTTCTGACTCCAATCAATCAAAAAACATTAAGTGCCTACTATGTTCAAGGTACTGTGCTAAGTGCTGGGGATACAAAAAGAGGCAAAAGACAGTCTCTGTCCTCCAGGAGCTCACAATCTAACGGGGAAGACAACATGCAAACAAATGCATATGGGAGAAATAGGAAATAACTAAAAGGGGGAAGCACTGGAATTAAGAGGGGCTGGAGGCTTCCTGTAAAAGGTGGGATTTGAGTTGGGACTGAAAAGGACGTCAGGGAGGTCAGTGGGTAGAGAGGAGGGAGTGTTCCAGGCATGGGGGACAGCCAGAGAAAGTGGCTGGAGCTGAGAGATGGAGGGTCTTGTTTGCTGAACAGCTAGGAAGCCACTGTCACTGGATGGAAAAGTATGTGTCAGGGAGTAATATGTAAGAAGCCTGGAAAAGTAAGAAGCAGTTAGGTTATGGCTTTGAATGCCAAAGAGTATTTTGTATTTGTTCCTGGAGGAAATAGGTAGTCATTGGATGGGTAGGGCATGGAGGACAGATGGGTGTGGGGAGAATGGGGACAAGGCAGACTCACAACCAAGGTTTTGCAGTAGTTCAAGCTCAAAGCCTGGGCTATAGTCCCCTTTTTGTAAACTTTCTAAAATTCAGGTGCTGTGAAGTTTAGAATATAAAAGGCACCAAGACGCTCTGCAGGTTTACTATCATCCCATCTGAATTCTCTTCCTAACTAAACTTGCCTTTTTTTTTTTAACTAGCCTACATTTTGTTGGGGAGGAGAGGAGGGGAGGAGGGAAGGTTGGATATGGAAAATACTTCAGAATTACATAATACATCAAATATATGAAAAAGATCGTTTTTGACAGGTTTGTAGAAGTAATGTTGAGAAGAGTGAAAGCTAAATCTGTTGATGTAGCACACTTTTAGTATTGTAGTGATATTTCCACTAGTAGGATTTTAAATGTGGCAGTTTCTCAATGACATTTTTGCAGGCAAAAAAAATTTTTTTCAGTACATACTGTGACTTAATTTTTATTATTCTCTGAATTCCAGGTAAAGAAGATACTCCCTCTTTACTTGGTCTCTGTGGCTCTCTAACCTCAGTAGCAAGTTATAAATCTCTAACAAGCCTGAAATCAAGTGACTACCTTGCAAGTCCCACAACAGAGATGACCAGTCCAGGCTTGACTCCATCTTGAAAAGCGAATGTGAAGGATGGCAGCCAGAAAATGTCTCTTATGTTGCACACATTCAGTCTGCATTCCATGAGTTTGACAGCTGGGAAGACATTAGTCTTAAGCAAATAGTTATATGCTTTTTAAAAATTTCATTTATAGTCTCTTATTTAGAAACCAGTTCATATACTCTCAATGAAGAATATCTTCAGATTTTTCTTGTTTCTAGTTTCTCCAATAAATGTGCAATTTTTAAAGGTGAATTGATAAAGATTTTAACAAAAATTTAAACCAGATAGCTCCCCAAGCAATTCAAAATGCACATATTATTTAAGTGATTTTTCACATATTTATTTAAATATTTTTTAGCTACAAAGACCTGAGTTCAAGGGATTTTAACAAAGCATTTTCATGTATTGATGCAGATGGCATCTTAAAGAAGAAATGACACCCAAAGATGGCCCAAACAAGGCAGTTGTATGCCTTAGGCAAGGTCTGAATATTCTGTGCCCTCTGTTACTGTTCACTGGAAACACTGGGCCTCCATGTAACACATGTCTTTGCATACCACCAAATATACACCTACATGGCATGGAAAGTAAACTTTTCTGGCGGTGTTTTTTTTAAATGGTACTCCTTATCCTGGCCCCCATGGCCCCATGTCATTAGGTACTTCCTACTTGCCTTTCCACAGTCTAGGCTTTGCTTCACAACTTCAGGTTTTCTTTTGAGTTCCTGTTGTAATCCAATGCTTAAATGTATTCTAATGTATGATTAAGACTGTCAGAACTGTTCAGATTTTGAAGAAGTTTATTCATTTAATTTGAAAATACTTTTCTGTTTTTAACATTTACCAGTTAATACTGACATTCCACTTTACCTTTTGTAAATTTTATAGACATTTACCTTTTTAGACAGTTGATAATGTATTTGATAAGGTCCATGAAAAAAGGATTTGTAATAACCTAGATGCACTTTAGTGAAATGATTAAATTCCTTGGCCAAGTTTCCCTGTAATTTTCTAAAAACTTAGCTGGTAAGTTACCATGTATATGGAGATACACACACACAACATACAATACACCAAAAGAAAAACTATGTAAAAATTTGGAGAAAATTCAAAAAAATTAGAAACAATTTAGATGGCTTAAATTTAAGCATATCTGATAAAATGATATATACCACACTAAACTTTTTTTTCTCCATTGTTAAATAGCAATAAAGTATATTTTTTCAGACTTTATAATTAATCACACTAGTTCATTAAAAATAATTATTAAAGTCTGTTCCATATTTCAAATGATATCAACCTACTACATGACACTGGACAAATTATTTGACCTCTCTGAGAATGAGTTTGAACTAAATCTTCTAACATCTGATAATAAACTTTCGCATTTTGGTGTGTAGAGGTAGGGAGCTTATTCTAAATAAGTCATGGATTATCTTTCTAGGCTACAGATTCCATAGCTGCAAATAATCATCTATTTATAAATCCCACTATACTAACTTAGAGTAAAAAATAGATGATTTATTTTCTATAGCTAATTTTTTTTGGAGGGGAGGGGAAGTATAGTTTATATTTTGTTGTGCCAAAGAAGTTTTTAAAACTGTTTACATGAAGTCACTGCAATACAACTAGGGACTTCATATCTTTGTTTTGAGATGGTATTGTTTATGATGGACATGAGTGATTTATATTTTAAAATGCAGAGTAATGTAGGTCTTTTTAAGTACTTGGCACTATTTATTTACTTTATTTCCATGAAGAAGTAGTTGGAGTAACAGAAATCTAACCTAGTTATTCTTTGGAATAGAAATTAAACAAACATGGGAATTCATTGAATTACTTAAGATGTTACCTGGCCACTCTAATAATTTACACTAAAAACAAATAATACTGCTTGTAAGTGGAATAAGTAGGCTTAAGTTGTGTGATTTCTGGGAAAAAAGAAATCCCAATGATGTTAAAAAATTTTATCCCCCTCCCACCTTTCCCTTATAATGATAGCTTACAATTTAAGCTACCTTGATACAAGGGAAAGATTTAAGAGATTCTGATAATAGTCATAGGGGCAAAGCAATTAAATGGTTGCCTACTTAATGTTTGCCTTGGTCCTTAATTGATATTGCTACTTCCACAAGATCTGCCACTGAGAATGGTATCATTTATTCTATCAACCTACCTTTATGACATTTGATTTTTAGGTTATTTTTTAAATAACTAATTTGCATACATGTTTAATAAACAGGAAAAAGGTGGAATCCTTAAAGTTTTCAGATTTTATTTAACAGATATGGTCCATATTGTGCATTCTTACATTTTACTATGTGCAGAATTAAACATTTTTCTCAGCCCATCATATCAAAGACACAATCACAATTTTTTTACTTCTGTCATGCTCCCTTTCTTGGAGCTCTTGGAGTAAAATTCATTTGCTCTTGTGGAATTTCAGCTTTCTACGCAGGTCATTTCATAATAGTCATAGAATTTATAGATGTCTGTGCATGAGAAAACTGATTGTATGTTTCAAGCCTCAGTTCTAAGTGGCAATGTTCATTGTTCAGGAAAAAATATGAATGTTGAATTAATGCCAAAACTTGTATGGTGTATTTTGTTGCCTTGATATATATTTGTTGCATGTAAATTAAACATTTTATAGCCATCAATAGCGACTCTTTTCCTTTCCTTTAATGAGCTAGTTTTTTTTTCTTTTTTTTCTTTTTGGAGGGCAATTGGGGTTAAGTAACTTGCCCAAGGTCACACAGCTAGGTTTTTGTTTGTGTGTGTTAAGTGTCTGAGGCTGCATCTGAACTCAGGTCCTTCTGACTCCAGGGCTGGCACTCTACTCACTGCGCCACCTAGCGGCCCCTTAATGAGCTAATTTTAACCAGAATATAAAATGTGGGAAGAATTTACTATTTCATATTTTTAATGGATACTTATTTGGAGAGATACATTTCAATACAAGTAAAAACTCAGTATCATTATATATTTAAGAAAGATATTAACAAGCTTTTATTGTTTAATGGGGCCAGAGCTAGGGTTTTGGATTGATTCAAGTTTTTGTTTTTTCCATTCTTGCCACTGAGTACGTTAGATAAAGGGTGAATCTTGTTATTTACTGTCTACTGATTACTGAGGTAACTTAGCAAAGAGAACTTAATCAAGTCACTAGGATTCTTCTAGTCCCAGCTTTGCCATTGCTCAGCTCTGTAACCCTAAGCAAGTCACTGAATGTCTAAATCTTCAGTTTCTTAAATCTTTAAGAATAAAATATCTATACATATTTCTTGGAATAAAAAAAAAACCCTTCTAAATATTAATTTTCCTTGCTCCCTAAACCAAAGTGATATAAGCAAGGTAAAATTTTTGTCCACTTTTATGATATCTGTGGTTTCCAATGTGACACCTATATTTATTTGTAAGCAAGAGCAAAATCAAAACCTTCCTGAACCTCAGTTCTCTCAGCCACAAAATAAGGATAATAATACCCAGAGTTTCCATAAACTCAGGGACATTATGAGGATTAAATGATAAGCATTCTATGAAGTGACTTATTTTTAATAATAAATCTTACTTTTACAAGTGAGTAAAAATTTCTTAAATTTTCAATTTAACTATAAAAAGATACAAAAGTATACAGTGCCTATAACACTAAAAAAGATACAAAAGTATACAGTGCCTATAACACTATAGACATCTTCAAATATGAACTGATCTGGGTTGGTTTCTCTCTTTAGTAAAACACAAAGAGCTTAAGAATATTTATCAGGGAGTACATACATCATTTGGCTTTTTTGAGAACAGGGGGAAAAGCTTACTTTAGCAACATTTGTGTTTCTTGCAATATACTGTTAGAAATCAGGAACAAAGACTATTCAGCTGTCATAGTGGCATATTTCAGAATATATTTGAAGCAAATCACAGACTTTATATTATTTTAAAATAGGTCTCCTATACAGATAATAAAAATTACTCAGAACTTATGTCTTAACATTTATACCGTTATGTAAACAGTTGGAAACTTTTAAAGCAACACTAAATCAAACTTGGGGTGGCCGTCCTCCTCCCCAAAAGGAAATAATTTAAATCAGAAAAAGATTTCTATTAGAGTAAATAAACATAATGGATATAATCTAGCAAGAAGGATTATTTTTAAGCACATGCTTGTGTAAAAGTCTTGTTTCACACCTAATAAAGCTATCCAATATAATACTTTTGAGAAAAAAACTTTTTCCTTCTGAAAACAAAAATTTAAGAATAATAATATTAATAATAATAATTAATGTAATATAATAATATTATATTATTATTATAATAATTAATAATAAGAAGCAGTACATTCAAGACTTTTCAACAAATCTTATATTCCTTCTGGAACCACCAAATAACCAAGAAAATTAGCATGTATGATGTAATTTAAGAAAGGAAAGCTTATGATTTTCCTGAACACTGTTGATATCAATTCCTTGAATTCATAAAAAGTCAAAAATCTGAGTACAGCTCCCCATTGATTACAATGTTTATGTAATTTCTTCAATAGAAGTCGTTATTATAGGGGTGTTTTTGTTTATAAACTTTTTTTTCGTTTATAAACATCCATATTTACCTCTGAACCATGACAGAGATACAATGTAGTCATACACTCACATGCAGCTAACCCTAAGTTGCTAAAAGCACATAATGTTTTCAATTAAAAGATGATTTTTAACAAGTATGAGATTTTTATCCCCATAAAGTTCCATCATGCTCTCTGTGGACTGTTAGATGTTCTGTATTACTATCCTTAGCTTCCTTCAGAGTCCACTTTAAAATGAGGGTTGTTCTGGTACAACAAGGTGCTAGTCCTCTCTCTCGACATCGTTTTGTATTCACTGGCCTGTTTTCATGGTGTATCCCCCTCCTCAGGAGGCCTGGGAGGCAAGGACTGCTTTATCTTTGTATCCACCACTACCACATATGATAGGGGATTAATAAATAACTGTTAAGCCTATTGGAATTCAAGAAAATTTTCTATTTCTTCCCTGTAGAAAATGATAAGGCTTATGGTTGGAAAGGACTTGAGCATACATGGTCTTTAAAAAGGAGGAAACTGAGGTTCAGAGAGATTCAGTAACTTACCCAAGGTCATACAGGATGTATGGATCTGAAACCAAGTCTGGACTTCAAATCCAGTGTTTTGACTTCAAATTCAGCGTTTTTCTTACAAATGTGCAGAAAACCTGAATTCAGTTGCTTTTCATTGGCACATATCTTTGTATGTAATCAAAATAACTGTCAGTTATACCAAAAACAATTCAAGGTAAATAGGAAGATGAATTTCAATTAATTTTTGTTGTATTTACCCATGATGTTGCAGTTGAAATACACAGAGGAGAAAAGACTACCACTTAAAACCAAAGATTTGTACATTTTCTTCATTTCACTATCAACACAAATAGAAATAATAAAACTAAGTGTGACAGGTGCTGATAAGCATTTGAAGCTTGTTAAATAAGTGGTACCCTAGACAAACTTACTCTGTGTATATAAATAATCATTCACATAGCTAAATTTTACAAAATTTCAGAATATTGTCATTAAAAAGCACTAGAGAAACCTTAAATTAAGAAAAGAAGCAAAATCTTTAATGAAAATGAATTAAAAACATATACATACATAGTTTCCAAATCTAAGACAAATCAACATAGGATGAAAATACAAACATGGTTACATTCAAAACCTAAAGCTATAAAATTATTTCTTTAACAAAATATGTGAACACTTTCTTAGTATAGTATAGATTGCATTAATTTTCTAAGACTTGACAGATAATATTTAAATACCCACCTCCTTCAACTATTCCATTTGAAAATTTTCAATTTTCATGAAAAATATTTAGACCACAGTAAAGTGCTTGTGTCATAACATATAAATTATTCTGAGGAAAAAAAGTAATTTTAAAAATTTATGCTATTTCCTATTTTGTCATTAGATCACTGTCATTGACAGTCACACACTATTGGCCTTTAAAGAAAAGTTTCTTTAAAATAAAATGCTGCCACCCCCTGATTACTGCTTATTTTCATGGTCATCACACAAATATGAAATGTAGTAATATGTGAAATCTGGAAGCAACATGAAAATATTTAACCACAGATGATGTAACAATCTCTATCACATTAGAACAAGCCTACAAAACAGAGCTGGAAAAACAAAGAAATTAACGTAACTTTTAATCACAGAATAAAATGCACAGCAACTCTCTGTGCCTAATCTTACCCATTTAAATATAATGTAGTCCTTAGTGCTAAAGTGAATGTATACAGAGAGAAGATCAAAAAGTAATGAAAAACTTCCTTTTTACTTCAACAGCAGCAGGATCTAAAGTACCCTACATAGCTCTTAGCAATTATCTTATCCATATCACAAACTAAGCTGCCTTGTCAAGTGCTCAACTTAGCCAAGCTAAAAACAAAGGAGCAGTTTTCTAAAGCAATACATTCTATGCTGCTCCCTCAGCTAGGATGAACCACAATTTGAAATGAGCACAAAGATTCTAAGAACAGTCAAAATTGGCAGAACACAGCAAAAGATGTGTAACTTTTGCTTACAGTGGCAAAAAATGATCATTTCTGGATAGGAAGATAAAACAATTATGGTTTGTCAGAAGAAATGCTACTATATATAGTGGCCCCAAACAAACAAAAAAAATAAGGAATATTACAATTAAAAATAAAAACACACTGGTAATATTTGGCAAGTGCTGGTGTGACATTATTTGATAATTGTCTTCCACTTTCATTTCATTAAAAAATAAATACTTGTGTACATGATTAAGATAAGCACAGAAGACTTATGAGTCTTTGTTTTAAACACTCTACTCCTGTCATCGTTTATTTAGGTACAGCTGACAGACTCATAGGATACATGAGGTAACAAAGGAAAATTCAGAATTTAATAAATTCTTGCTATCATGTAAAGTTTTTCTCCTTTTCTCTCTAATTTTCTTATAAGAGTTATGGATACTTAATGAAGAATTTTCTTAAATTTTTTCCAAAGACAGAATGAAATAGAAAAATTGTTATTAAATTATAACTAGAATTGTGAAATTAACATTTTTATAAATAAAAAAGATATTTAAAAATAGACCTGAAGTTTACACATTTCTGAAAATCTTCTAGCTAATACAACCATGATAATTAATTCTAATCCATACTGACAGAAGTATAGAATTGTTGGCTTTTGAGGTTGTACTGTTGGAAAAAAGCTTTCCCAAATTCATATGTACTGACCATAATGGCACAAGCAGGAGCAACTTTAATTAAACGGGGAATAAATCCTAAAAAAAAGAATAAGAAAATCAAGAGCACAATTTTTATCTTTTTAAATGACAAATGATCTTTTATTTGGTTATAATCTGACAGTGTCATATTAAATCACTTACTATGCATCATATGAAGAATTCTGAGCAAAGATGGAAATCTAATAATTAACAACTCCTTTACATTATGTGGTATTCTTTTTAAAATTTAAATAATAAATCCCCTGCTCAATTAGTTATTAGAAATATAATGTAATATGTATGTTGTCTACATTATTTATTTGAACATCAACTTTTTTTTTTTGCTTTTTGGAGGGCAATTGGGGTTAAGTAACTTGCCCAAGGTCACACGGCTAGGTTTTTGTTTGTTGGTGCGTTAAGTGTCTGAGGCCTGATCCGAACTCAGATTCTTCTGATTCCAGGGCCAATGCTCTACTCACTGCACTATCTAGATGCCCCAAGAACATCAACTTATAATATTTTAATTTATAAAAAACAGGAGGAAAAATCAATATAGAAGATACTATTTCTGAAATTTGATAAACTTGGAATTTGAGAGATTGTAAATGAATATTCAAAAATTTTTCAGTGCCTTGTAAATTTGACATTTACCTACAAATAATCCAGAAATTCCACGTTTTGAAACAATCTGTTTCATAATGTCCCATGTTGACGTAGGTAGGGTGTGTAGACCGACATCTATAAACATTAAAATGAAAGAGAACACTGTTATGAAGTACTTAACTCTTATTTCTTCTGTTTTAGCTATAGTGTTTAATTCAATAAAATACTTTTTGTGCCTACAATGTACAAAACACAGAGAATATAGGAAGACAGTTTGGAAAAACAGAATGATATGTAAATGAATAAATAAAAAAGCATTTATTAAGCACTATGTGTAAAAAAAAATTATTAGCACTTATGTGCAAAGTAGAGGGATTAGGAGGTGCTGTGGAGAGAGCACTAGGCCTAGAAACAGGAAAACTCATCTAAGTTCAAATCTGGCCTCAGACACTGGCTGTGTGACCCATGGCCAGTCACTTCACCCTGTTTCCCTCAGTTCTTCATCTATAAATTGAGCTGGAGAAGGAAATGGCAAATCACTCCAGTATCTCTGCAAAGAAAACCCCAAATGGAGTCAGATGTGGCTGAAAAACAACAAAATGTGCAAAGTACTGTGCCAGGCCCTGGAGATACAAAGAGACAATCTCTACTCTTTAGGAGCTCACCTTCTCATAGAGGGAGAGAATACACATATGAAGGTTCTGCTATAGGGCAGATGGGAAAAGCTCGGGGATCCCTTTACGTTGATAAAAATCAATTAACTGTATTCCAATCAGTTAAGTTTATTATTTTAAACAGCCACTTTGATTTTTTTGTAATTTCAAACTTAGAACCTCTAAAGTAAAAGTAAATAAGCTATAGAAAGATGCTAACTGTGTCATTAAAGAACCTCCAGTACCAAATGTCTTTTTTTTTTCCAAATGCTTTATTAACTCCTGGTTTACATCATTTCTGCCAGATTTTGAGTTACAATTTTCTCCCCATTTTTCCCTTACCCACCACCCCAGAACAGCAGTCCCACAGGATATCCTCTCATCCAATCTGCTCTCTCCCATATCTTCTCATATTACCCCCTTCGACTTTTCCAGTAGGGCAAGGTGAATCCCGTGCCCCAACTCCCAATTATATGCAAAATAGTGTTAATCATAGTATTTATATATTTTTAAAACATTTGATTTTTGAGTTCCAGACCCATTCCCCTCCTCCCCTGCCACCCACTCCTGCTGGGGAGATAAGCAACTCAGTATATGCTGTACATGTATAGCTATGCAAAACATTACCATAGTAGATATATTGTAACGGACCGACTACATTTCCCTCCCTCTATCCCACCTCCCACCTGGGTCCACTCCCCACTTTGATCCTATCCCCTTTCAAAAGTGGGTGCTTCCAACTTCCCTCGTCCCCAGCCTGCCCTCCCTTCCATAAACCTCCCCCTATCTCCCTTTCCCCCACTCTCCTGTAGGGTGAGATATCCCATTTAGTATGTATGTCATTCTCCCCCTGAGCCAAATTCAATGAGAATAAGATTTTGCCTTTTTGCCTTCCTGTTCTTCCCCTCCCTTGTAACCACTTCCCCTTGCCTCTTCTACATGAGATAGTTTACCCCATTCTGTCTCTCCCCATCTTCTCTCACTATATTCCTCTCTCACCTCTCAATTTCACCCCTTAAGTATAATCCCTTCCCATTAAATTCGACCCCTGCCCTCTATTTATGCATACCTGTAAACATATATACACATGTTCACATATGTATTCATAAGCCCATACACCCTTATTCAACTATTTTCATACTGAGAAAGGTTTCATTAGTCACAGTTATTGTTTTTCCATGTAGGAATGTAAATAGTCCAACTTTGATAAGTTCCTTTTGATTTCTTTTCCTTGATTACCTTCTCAAGCATCTCTTGCTTCTTGTGTCTGAATGTCAGATTTTCTATTCAACTCTGGCTTTTTCCTCAAGAATGCTTGAAAGTCCTCTATTCCACTGAATGACCATATTTTCCTCTGAAAATATATATATATATATATATATATATATATATATATATATATATATATATATATGTACTCAGTTTTGCTGGGTAGGTAATTCTTGGTTTTAATCCCAGCTCCTTTGCCCTCAGGAATATCATATTCCAAGTCCTTTGATCCCTCAGTGTAGAAGCTGCCAGATCCTAAGTTATCCTGGTTGTGTTTCCACAGCATTCAAATTGTTTCTTCCTGGCTGCTTATAATATTTTCTCCTTGATCTGGGAATTCTGGAACCTGGCTATAGTATTCCTAGGAGTCTTCTTTCTGGGATCTTTTTCAGGAGGTGATTGGTGAATTCCTTTCTATTCTTTCAACTACTTAGATATGCTTAACAGCATCTTGATTTCTCATAAAGTCACTAGCTTCCATTTGCTCCAGTCTAATTCTGAAGGAATGATTCTCCTCAATGAGTTTTTGAGATTCTTTTTCCATCTGGCAAATTCAGCTTTTTAAGGCATTCTTCTCCTCATTGCCTTTTTGAGCCTCTTTTGGCATTTGAGTTAGTCTATTTTTTAAGGTGTTATTTTCCTCAGTCAGGCTGTTGACTCTCATTTCATACTTTTCTTGCATCTTTCTCATTTCTCTTACCAATTTTTCCTCCACTTCTCTTATCTGCTTCTTAAGGTCCTCTATGGCCTGTAACCAGCTTGTATTTTCATCTGGGACTTTTGGTGCAGGATTTCTGACCTCAGTCCTCCTCCTTTTCCATGCTTTGATCCTCTTTGCCCCCAAAATAAGAGTCTAATGTTGAATTTTTCTGTTTATTTTGTTTCCTTTGCCTAGCATGTTGCCACTCAATTACTTGACTTTTGGGCTTGTTGCCACAGTAGGACTCTGCCACCAGTCAGGGGAGCTTCCATCCCAATCGCTGGAGTTTTCTCAGCTGCCAGAGATATTAGTTGGGTGCCTTCTCTGAAGCATCTATGTGTTGGTAATTCTGGAAATGCCACGGCTGCTGGTGTTCTGGGGTCCCTCCAGTCGGCTGCTGGTCAGGCCACCCTGGGGCTAAAACCTCTGACTCAGGATCCTGGGCTTGGCTCCCAGAGAGCTGTGCTGGCCACTCCCTGCTGGGCTGCCAGGCTGTCCTCAGCGGGAGGTTAGCTTCTCTGTGTCATTTTGTGGGTTCTGGAGCTCCAGATCTTGTTCAGGGTCCCCTTTTACATAGATTTGGAAGTGGTGGGAGCAGGAGCTGTCTTGATTAATTTTCTATAACTTTCAACCTTAAAAATTACTCAGAACTAGAAAGGCCCTAAAGAGCTATCTATTTTAATAGGTATCCAAACAAAAATATACTCTATTATCACTCCAGTATTTGTTCAGTCAGCTTTTGAAGAGTTAAAGTGAAAGAAACCTTCATGAGCCAGCCCACCGTACTTCTTGATGCATTCCCTTCTGCACCCTCCACCCACTGCTCCTCCAGTCTGCTCTGTGAGGCCAAGCAGAGATGTCTCATCTTTTTTCCACAAGACTGTCTTTCAGATGTTCTCTTCTCTAACTCCTTCAGTTCTTCATCTAATCTCAATTTCCTAAGCCATCCTGATTGCCTTCTTGTGGTTGCTCTCAACATTGTCAATGTTCTTCCTAAAATATGGTACCAAGCATACCATTATTTTGGACATGGACAAGGAAGGAATCTGTTTTGCTTGGCTACATATTTGTTACAAGGGTTTAGTCTGTCTTTTTCATTTGCCAGGAGGAAGTGTGGAGAGAGAAAAGATGGATTTTCATTATTGGGGAAAAAAGTAATAAAATGTTGCTCCAAGAAATGAACACTTTAGATGTGATCTGACCAGGGCAGAATATAGCTCAGCAACTAAACTCCATGTTTTGGACTATGCTTCTTAATATAGTCCAAAATTATATCTGTATTTTGGCTGCCATGTTGATTCACATTGAGCATACCATCCGTAAACCCCAAGATACCCTTTAAATGAACTGCTGACCGATCATATTTCTCTTTATCATTAATACTTCTAAAAACTAATTTTTGAATCCATGTAAGATTTTATATTTTCCCCTATTAAATTTTTTCTTATTTGGCCTTATATGGCCCATCATTCTAGTTTTTCAAGATGTTTTTTTAATCCTATGACCCAGCATGTTCATTTCTTGCCTTATGACTTCTGAAAATTGTGATAAGCAAATCATCTATACTTTCATTCATATCACTGATAAAAATGTTGAAAAGAACAAGGCCAAGGGGCAGCTAGGTGGTGCAGTGAGTAGAGCGTCGGCCCTGGAGTCAGAAGGACCTGAGTTCGGATCCGGCCTCAAACACTTAACACACACAAACAAAAACCTAGCCGTGTGACCTTGGGGAAGTTACTTAACCCCAATTGCCCTCCAAAAGGAAAACAAAAACAAAAACAAAAAAGAAAAGAACAAGGCCAAACAGGCCTTCAGTCAACTCTGAGAGGCCTCCCTTTAAAATGACATTGCCCCATTAATGACTACTCCACGGGTCTTTTTACTCAACCAGTTAAAATTTCATTGGCTACAATACTATCTAGCCCAAATGCCTCAATGTGGTTCAGAAAGATATGAAAGACTTGCTTATTAAGGACCTATTATGTGCCAAGTACATAGTGAAAAGGATTGGGTTTACCAAGACAAAAATGAAATAGTTTCTGCCTTCAAGAAATTTAAATTCAATTGAATGAGACAACTCTTACACACAAACATATAAACAAAATAAATATAAGATCATTTGGAGGAGGTGGATCAGAAAAAGTCCTAAGCAGTGAAAGAAACAGAAGGGAGAACTTACTTCAGCTACACAGAACAGCCTTTGAGAAGGCACAAAGCCAGGAGGTGAAGCATCATGTATGAGAAACAGCAAAAAAGGTCATGTGGCCAAAAGTGAAATGGATTAATTTGGGACCTAATGATTTTTCCCTCAAAGGTCTTTAAGCAAAGGCTAGATACACTTGTCAATTATATTACAGAAAAAGAAAAAATCCAGGTGCTGGTTCAGATGGCCACTGAGGTCCCTTTCGAATGAAAAGTATGTTTCTGCGACTCTAGAGTTCAATAATAATAATAATAATAATAATAATAATAATAATAATCATTCTATAATCATCACAGTGAAGGCACCTCATTAAATTATATGCAATACATATTAGAAAAATTCCTATAAAAATTTTAAATTAAAAAGTAAACTTTCAACTGAAAAGAGCCTCATTCTCTGAAGACGGTATATAACAGAAACATTATTGTATGTGACAATGTTATTACCAAACAGACCTAAATTTTTTTAACAGGAGAAAAGCTAATGAGAAAATTATTTATTTGGTAAATAAGTATGGATACTCTTTATAGTTTGAAAACTGAAATTTACTTTAAGATGAAATTAAATTAAATCTACTTTACTTTAATAACTGTAAGACTGGTAGCAAAATGAAGGAGATAGGAAAGCTAGATATTGTTGACCAAATTAAATTCAACCCAAAACTACGTGTATATTTTATGAGCTAAGCAAAATGAGTTAAAAATAAAATGCACGGGGCAGGGAGTGTCCAAAGTAAAATTAAGAAGCAGCCCAGGCCTTGTACAAAAGTGATTACAGAAGAGACACCAAAAAGATGGAGCTGGCTCTCTAGAGTCCGTTAAAAACTTTCACTGAGGCTTTCTTTTTAAAAAAAAATATTACTCATTTTCCGTTATCTCCTCTAAGTTAGGACTTGCCACCTCCAAACAGCATGGGAAATACTCTACACCCAGGGTACCCCATCTCACAAAACAAAGGAGGAAGGTGCATTTTCTTGCCCCTGCCCCAGGGAGCAAGATTGGTCATAAAAATTATACAGCAACCAGCTTAATCTAATTGTATCTGTTTCTATTACTGCAGTCATTGTGCAGTCATTTTCTTACTGTTGCTTATTTTGCTCGTCAGTTCATGTTAGTCTAATATTTCTCTGAAATTTTCATAATCCTAAATTCTTATGGCATAATAAAATATATAACACATACATGCCACTACTTGCTTAGTTATTCCCCAACTAATTAGCACTCACTTTACTTCGAGTTTTTGGTTTTCACAAAGAATGCTGCGACAAAAAACCTGATATGCATGGGACCTTTCCTCCTGTCACTGACCCTCCTTGGGATACATGCCCTGAAGTGGGATCTCAGGGTCAAAAAGATAGGAACATTTCATTTAGTGAAGTCGTTCACCTAATTCTGAATTGTTTTCTAGAATTGTTGAACCAATTTACAGATCCACCAATAGTTTATTTTATTGGTGTGTCAGTCTTCCTGTGGCTCTTGTAATTTTTTTTTCCATCTTTTGTCAATTTTCCAATTTTATGGGTGTGAGAGGAAAACACAACTTTTTAAAATTTGTATTTCTCATATTACTAGTAATTTGGAGCATATGGACCCTGATAGTTTGCAAAATTTCTTTTGAAAATCATTTGCTCATATTGCTTTGACTATGTATATCCTAGGAACTCTTAAAAAGTTTTTTAGGGGTGGCTAGGTTGCACAGTGAATAGAGCACCGGCCCTGGATTCAGGAGGACCTGAGTTCAAATCCGGTCTCAGACACTTAACACAAAAAAACTAGCCATGTGCCCTTGGGCAAGTCACTTAACCCCAATTGCTCTACCTTCCCCCTCCACAAAGCAAAAAAAAGTTTTTTTATATTTTGATAATTCCCTATACATCTTGGATATCACTTTTATCAGTTACTTGATGCAAAGATATTTTTCTTAATTGACTGTTATCTTCATATAAAACTCTATCTTACATGCAATGATTTTTATCTAAATGCAATCTTTTCAGCTTCATCTAGTTTAACCTTTTATGGCCACCTCTATTCCTGGATTTGGTTTAGAACTCTTTTGATTTATGAAAGGTATCTCCTTTAAGTTTATTCTAATTTTTAAAAATATAACTTTTTATATGTAGGTTGCATATTCATTCAGAACTTATTGTGGTTTATGGTATGATAGGCTGATCTAAACTTGTTTATCCCAAAACGTCTGAGGTCCTTTAAAAAAATAATAAAAAAATTTTAAAGCAGAGACATTTTTATTTTTTCATTTCCAAATCCCCTCCTTCCTTCCCATCCTGTCACTAAGGAGGAAAGCAATACAAAATCTATTACAAATAGTATAAAATCTATTTGAAATATAACTACGTTGGCCACGTTAGGAGGAAAAAACAAGGAAAATAAAGAAAAAAATGTGTTTCACTCTACACTCAGAGTTCCTCACTTCTGGATCTGGAAGTGAAAAGCATGCTTCATCATGAGTATTTCAGAACTGTGGTAGATCATTCTACTGATCAGAGTTTCTAAGTCTTTCAAAATTGATTATCTTTACAATATTGCTGTTACTGCATAGATTGTTCTCCTGGCTCTACTCAATACCTGAGGCCTATGCCAGCTTGAAATTCTATGATTATAGGAGATGTAATCTAATTAACGGTCAAAATCTTTTCCCCAAAATATTTCTTCTAGGAACAAGAAAAAGGAGTCAAGGATTACATCTAAAGTTTGTTGTTGTTGTTGTTGTTGTTGTTGTTTTCTTAATAGAAAATACCTAAGAATCTGGGTCATGTAGTCAATTTTAGATGCTTGGGCCGGAAGGGACCTCAGAGAGCTTATGTTTTGTGTACAAATCCAAGGCGGCACTATCTAAGTGAGTAACAAGCTATAGGAATAATGACTAAAAAGAAAAAAGTCTTGGCTTTGCAATGCCAAATATAATAAATGACTGAAACCAAGGATATTTTGGGGGGGAGGGGGGAGGGAAGGAATCTAAATTCTTAATTTTGGTTAAATATGTCCAATTTTGGTTATATAGTCCCCAAAGTTTCTTCCAGTCTAGCACAACAAAGGGCAAGCTAAACAAAAATAGGTACCAGAATATATCAATGTTTTTTAAAAAAAAAAGTGCAAATAAATCCCCCCCCATTTGTTTAATACCCAACTTATTTTTATGTGAACTATACTATATAGTGCTAGTTGCTTATGGCAACATCATTTTTCTATATTGTAACCCAATACCATAATATCCTAGTATGTAACTTATAGGGGCACTTTCCTCCATCAAGTTTACTTTGAAGACTATACATGAAACTTTGAAGAGCAAGAAACAGCCATTAAACTAGATACTTCCTAGTCTAAGAGAAATGTTGCTGCCAAAAAGGATTTGTATAGTCAATCGACAGGCTACACATTTCTTCTAGAGTGGACCATATTTTTTAAAAGTAAAAAATGGGCAGGAAAACACTAAATAAAAAGAAAGTGAAAGAAAGCAAAAATAAGGAAATAAACCAATACAGAGAATGAAGAGAGAAAATTTCCCTATATTTTCCCTTCCTCATATTTTGGTTTACCTACTGTTGATATTTTTTCTAAAACTAACACAGGAAAGAAAAGAAGAAACAGAAGGTTAGGGTATAAAAACAGAAAATGATAGAGAAAGATCATTAAAATCATTTTATATTTAGACCTCATAGATTTTCTATCTACTTGTAATCGTTCCAAACAAAAATGTGAGATCTGCTTAATGAGAATTTTTTAAAATTAAAATTTAACATTTATTAAGTGCCAATGTGATTAATAGGACAAATAACAAAAACCAAAATGTATTTAGCACATTAAACTATAATTTATCAGATAAGCATGTACAAAAAGATCCAAATAAAGTGATATGATAGAGTGGTATGAGTGGAAAAAGGGAAAAAGGGAAGGAGGCTAGGAGGTTCAAAGAAACTTCATGAAGAAAAAGCACCTAATCAAGGCCTTAAAAGATGAGAAGAGTTTCAGTTGCCAAAGATATTTGGGGAAAAAAATATGCTAGGCTCTAAAATGTTGGATGTTTCTCCTCTAAAATCTCTTTTGGAATCACTCTTCTGAAAACTGAGTCAGTGTGAATTTCGGGAAAAATTCATCAAAAGAAAGAAGAAATTAAATTATTTAAGTCAGCAGAAGACAACAGAAGACGTGTTTTTTCATTTCAAAATTCCTAAATTATTCTATATAGTACATTATATTCACTCATATGGGAGATAAGCAGAAAAAAAAACCTTTATGAAATAAACTTTTAAAAAACCAATTGAAAAAGTCACAAAACTTACCTTGAGGAGTTTCATATATCCAAAGTCTGGTTTGTTTTTGTGTTTTTACAACATCAAATGGTAAAGTTGCAATAGCTGCAATCTATCAGAAAATAAACACTAATTACTATTTATCTTTAAATAGTATATAACAGTAAGCTTCCTGCTTGCACCACAATTTGTACAATTAATAAACTATTTAACATTAAGAAAATCCTGTTTTCATTCATTCCAGGGCTACAGATTACTTGAACATCTGGTGGAGATATGAGGTACAAAGCATAAGGATTACTTCCCAATGAGAGACAATATGATATTACAGAAAAAAAAATTAAGAACTTGCAATAAGTCAGACCTTGGGCAAATTACAAACTCATTGAGTCTGTTTCTTTAAATGCAAGATAGAAATAACACTTGTACCTCCTACTTCATAAGGATATAATATGGCTTAAAATGAATCAATAAACAAGCATTTATTAAGCACCTACTAATGTGCCAGAATCCTTAGTGGTCTAGGCATTAGGATTCAACACTATCACTACCATGGCCCAGGTTCAATTCCCAGTCAGGGAAGGCCTATGGGTATCTAGTTGATACAATGGACAGAGTGTTGGGCCTGGAGTCAGGAAGATTCATTTTCCTGAGTTCAAATTTGACCTCAGACACTTACTGGGTGTGTGACCCTGAGCAAATCACTTTACCCTGTTTGCCTCAGTTTCCTCCTCTGTAAAATGAGCTGGAGAAGGAAATGGCAAACCACTCAAGTGGTTTTTTCTTTACCAAGAAAACCCCTAATGGAGTCACAAAGAGTCAGACATGACTGAACAACAACTGAACAACAACATGACAAACTATTCTAGGCTCCAGAGATACAAATAAAAAGATAGGGTAGTCCCTGTCCTCAAGAAGCTAACTTATAATCTGCTGTAGGATAATGTTCAGAGACAGATCAACAGAAGATATACACAAAATAAACATAAAGTGAGTAGGAGGCACGACTGGGCACTCAGGAAGTCAGGACTGATAAATGAGATAACACACGTGAAAGTACAAGTGACAAATATAAATTATGACTAATAGCTATCTACAGATATCAATGATCTAACAAGGCTCAAAAACAGGTTCATCCACCTCTGCCTCTACCTATGTGACCTCAGCCAAGTCATTTAAAGCTCACAGCCCTCAGTCTCTTTATTTTTTAAATGAAGGGGTTAGAACTAGAAGGCCTTTGAAATGCCTACCAGTTCTAAAGCTATATACCCATATAAATGATTCAAAAGTTTGTCATTGGTTATCAATGTAAGATAGGCTTTTAAGAAAGTGTTTATTTTAGTATCTATATATATTTTACTATATTTAAAGCATCTGACTTATTTTATTTAAACAGTATTGTAAATACTTCAGGAAATCATTTTTGATTAGCTGACTTTGTTCTTAAAAATCATTTTAAATGTCCAGGAAAGCTAGGTGACATGAGAAGCAGCGTGATGCAATGGCAGAGGATTAGCCTTGGAGTTAAGAACACCTAGGTTCAAGTCTTCCCTCTGACACACATTCATTGTGTAAACTGTAGGCAATTCATTTCACATTTCAGCCACCCAGGCAACTCCCTACAACTAATAGCTATGAAGCACCTGGTGATCTGCACCGTTAGAGGGAATTTGCACACAAAGATTTTCCTATGCCAACAAATTTTAAGATCAGGCCCCTTCCCCCTGTCAAAAAAAAAAACGAATTTACACATTACTTCATTTAGTTGTTACACACACACACACACAGACACACACACACACACAATCTTAAATTATATGACCATCATTATTCTGAAATATTAATAACAGAAAAATGACTCACAGAACCAGACATTGCCCCTGCAGTAAAATTAATTCCAAAAGTTGGCTCACATTTGTCAGAGCTTTTGCACAGCCACTTCTTAAACATTTCAAAGTTATACCAATACAATGCTGTGAAAATAGAAATGAAATATTCTGAGAAGTGAAATATAAAATCAGATAACAAATTTTTATTATATTAATAAATGGAAAGAAAGAAAACTCTAACTCTGGGACAGAACCAACATATAACCTATGTTAAGGGCACATACTCAAGAATTTTTTCTTTTCTTTTTTAAAATTTAGTATTTTATTTTTCCCCAGTTACTCAAGAATTTCTTTATTAAAAACTATACACTGTGATTACTTTTCATTAATATAAGAGGAACATTAAAACAAAATGGAAAGCTGTGTAATTATAATGAATAATCTTGATCAAGGAAAAGAGGTAAGAAAATACATCTTTCACTACAGGGATGGGAGAATGTGTGCGGAATACTGTATAAAATTTGTATAATACTCTATCAGATGCAGTTGATTTTTCAGTTGGACTTGCTGAATTTGTTTTTAATTTTTGTTACAAAGGAAGTCTGAACGTTTAAGGAACTAGAAAGAATTTATTCAGAAATTAAATATGTCTTAAAAACAAAACTTAAATGAAGTCCTGTAAATGGGGGGGAAACAGGTAAATGGAAGGAAACATATTAGCAGCTGTTGGTTAACTTTTTTTCTGACAGGAAAAAAGCCAATTCTAGGGAAACTAAATGTGTTAAGTCCAACTTTTTTGGTCTCTTTCAGCTGAGACTTTTTTGTGACTGTGAAGGGGAACATACAGACAGCTGTGACAGAGAGTTGCAATTTAGTCAATTAGATAGCTGAGGAAAACCGACCTATTCTTTCTGATACTGTAAGGCAGATGAAGTGAATTTTTTACTACACAGAAATGCAAAGTTCAGAAGGACTTCCTAGAATGTTTCTAATTTCTAGAAAGGAGTCAGGATAAACTTCTACTTAAGTCTATGAGTTAAAATCAAAATCAGAATAAATTTGGTCATTGGTAACCTTTCAAGTTTAATGACAGAAGAACTTGTTTCTGTACATTGTATCTTGAATTACATTTATTATGAAAGGGTTACTAATTGCTATGTTGAGATAATTTCTATGCTGAGATAGCAACTAGTAGGGATAGTCAGGTCCTCCTTTCTTCTATTTCCCCTCTCCCAAGGGGGGAAAAAAAACACAGAGGATGGAAAAAGACTAGCTAAACATAAGGAGAACAAAAAAACTTGGTAGCTGACGGTAATGAAATTGATTTAGGAATGTGTTACTGCTCAAACATATATAAACACACCATTATAGGATGTTTTAAAAGAAAAATATACAAGAACTAGTAAATAATCATATTTTAAAAACTCAGTATTGTTTAAACTGTTAATAAATTCTTAGGTTCAACTTAAGCTTTAGTCTTTGCTTCTTAAAAAAAAGATGTGGAAAAACTAGAGTTTTAAAATGTGCAAGAAACAGAAGGTATTATGAAAGACATTTTGAATAGCTGAAATAAGGAGATGAGTAAGAGAAGTTTAGAGAAGTGATAATACTAGCAAGCATTTATGTACCTCTTTTAGGTTTTCAAAGCACTGTACACATTATCTTAACTGATCTTCATAACAACTGATAAGGAAACTGGCTGAGAAAGGTTAAGTGACTTGCCCAGGGTCACGTGGCTAATATGTGACTGAGGCAGGATTTGAACCCAAGCGTTCTTGACTCCAAATATAGCAGTCTATGCCACTAGCAGCCTCTGACAAGTACATGATTTATAAGTATATAAGAAGTCACTAATGAATATTTTTACTTTTCTATGTAAGACTATAGAAGATAGAAAGTGCAGTTAATTGAAGATAGATTTTATTAGACATAATAGAGTTAAGACAACTAAGAGCTATACTGAAGACAGGTTTTATTAAACATAAATCTTACTGATTAAGATTAAGCAGTAGATAGGCTGCAAAGAAGCAGTGCCATAACTTCTTCAGACACCTTTAAAAGAGATTAGATTGGGATCTGATTGGGATAGGGAGGGGACTGAGATACTTGTGTTTAGCTGATTTTAAATTATGTAATTCTATGATTAAATAGGTATTTTACATTTCAAAATGCTATATGTCAACATATATGAAAGAAGCAAGGAAAGGAAAACAGGAATAGTGGAAAAGGACAAAACAAAGAAGTAATAAAGAAGAAAAGAGGGAAAGAAACAGTAGGGAAGAGAAAGCATAATTTATTTAGGCCTTACACAAGTAGAAATTGTTGTGGTTTGACATTAAATACCACCTCTCAATTGTACCAAGAGTGGTTACTTTGCACTGGTTCCCTTTCCTAATCTTCTAATTCCTCAACAACTAGGATCCCCTTGTTTATGAGGCATTTTCCTACTGCAGGCCCATACAACAAGACAAATTAATATAAATCAACTTTCAATTATTTTAAATGATTCTACAGATAGCAGTGGTAAAAATAAACCCATTCTCTACTTGTACTCAAATTATTCATGGGTGACCTTAATGATTTTATTTTTTTGCAGCAGCACTAATTTATCCTACTGAGCATAACATAATTAAGTTTATATCCACCAACCATGATTTGGCCAAATGTGAATCAAACGGCTAAAGAGCCAAATTATAAATATGCTGAATCTAGGTCCCATCATTAATTTATTCAACAAACACTAACAAATGAAACTCAGCACTGATTTTAGTGTTTTGTATGTGCATAAAATAACATAGCCCCTAAAGAACTTAAAAAATAATTCACCCACAAAAGTGTACATAGAAACAAAAACAATCTAAAATTCAGCATAGATTAAAAAGGTAAATCCTACCTGAGAAAGGTACATCTCTCATAACAGTAGGACTCCAACCTCTCCAGAGGGAAATCCAACCATCATGTGACAATTTCCGTCTGATAAACAGATGTAATTCCTTATAAGACAATACGTGGGATTGCATTTTGGTTCTAATCAACTCTAAGGGACTTATTACAGTTACTGCACCTACTGAAAATAATATACACATGTCAATATGCACATAAAGGTATAATTGTTTCACTGATGATTAAAGTTCCCTATTTCTCTTGAGTTATGCCCAAAATAATAACTGCTACCATAGAATCATAACTTTTTAAAATCACTAAACGTTTTCCACATATATGCATGAGACACTATTTTCTGAGACAGTATTTACAGAAATCCTCTTTCCCATGACAGCTTGTTTCTTCTCTTTCCAGCCTCCTATCCATTCAAGTGTAATAAATATAACTCAACAAAGACTAGGGCAAAAACCTCTTCCAAACCAGCACTCAAATTTCATTCCCATTATGGGTACAAGCTATCTTGCCTCTCATTCAACTCTGAATATCCATGTTTAGATGGAGAAAGATCTGGAGGTTCTGGTCTAGTCCTGAATCTTCTTGGGTTCAAATGAGTCTTTGGAAGTTAGCATGATCTTAAAGTTGATGTGAAACCATCCAAACACATAGAAGTCAACCAGTCCTGAGGTAACCTAAATTTATACTATTGCATTGGGTTTGCTAAACTCTAGATCCATATACTCAAAAGCTAGGCCTTCAGAAGGAGGGAAGTCAAAGCTAAGTTGAGCAAGGAACTTCTTGTTCTATGACAGATATCTCACACTGTTGTGGAAGTACATAACTATTTATAAAAAGGTCTTTTAACCCTGACTGCAGCAATGCAATTTAACAATGATTTATTGAAGTCCCATTACATGCAAAGCACTGCATTATATAATGCCTGAGGCAGCAGAGTATAACAGAAAGCACATTAGACCTAGAATCTGAAGCCCTTCTATCTATAAGCTCTAAGACCTTGAATAAACTACTCATCTCTGAATTTTAGCTTCCACACAGGGCTATTGTAAAGAAAAGCACTCTGTAAACTATACCAATGCTAGTCAAATGATGCTGGTACTATTAACTCTATGGGGGATGTGCAAATAAAGTAACCCCACTACAAACTGAAATTTAAAAATAACAGAATAGGGGGCTCACTTTGAGAGGTGGTGTGTGATTTGACCGGGTGAGACTCTGGGAAGCTGTTGTTGAGAGCCCCCCGGCTTTGAAGACCCAGATGTTGATGCTTCCCTCTCTGGTAACTGTGATTTGGTATTGATAATTGTTGGACAGTTTGGAAGCCTGTCTGTTTGATCTGTAAGTTCTGTAACTCTGAAGTTCGGGGTGCTGACCTTTTTCCCCTGAACTAGGTAATGTGTGTTTGTTTGATTAAAGTAAGCTTGTTAAACCAATTTGAGTTGCTTTCCTTTTGAAAAGCAGATCTAAGAACCTGTGTTGGCAGTCACCATGGGGATATTGGGGTGCTTGCCGCTACAAAATGGCGATGAGGGATGGGATCTGCTGAGTAAAAGGAAAGTATGGGGGCTGGGATAATTGTTTGTTTCCCAGTTGTGGTAGCTGTGATTCTGTGGAGCCATGGAGCAGGAGAGAAGAATGGCCTGCATACTGACTTCGCTGAGCTGAGAGCAGGAATGGTGAGCTGCCTGCATGGAGACCTGTGGAGAAGCCTGGAGCTGCTGCCTTCTGCTGGAGAAGGAACCCAGGAGTTTGGAGTTCAGCCACAGGACAAGATAAGGACTGTGTGGCAAAGCTGGGGTACTGAATGTGTTTCCTTGTTGCATCCCACAGTTTGGGACCCAGGGGGAGGATGGACTTGTGACTATAGTGGGTGGGGTGAAGTGCCATGGACCCCAAGGACCCCACTTTGGTTTTGTTGCCTAGTTCTCTCTCTGGATTTGGAAGCAGGGGCTGGAGCAGTGTTATGGGAAGGACACCCCCCTCCTCCCAAGAGAACTTAATGTGATAATGCTTTGTATTTTGTGAATTGATGTGAAAATGCAATGTACTTTGTTTAAGACCCAGTGGCCACTTTGGTAACTTTAGATGTACCTTGAAAATGTGACCTAAGAGATGTTTTAGTGCTAATTCAAATGTAAATTGCGTATGCTGTGGGCATGAAAGATCTTGGGGCCGAATGTAGTGGAGGTGCGGATTTGAAGATCTTCCCTGCCCCTAGGCCCTTTGATTGGCTTAAGAGACTTTGATTGGCTTTAAGAGACTCTGAAAACCTTCCTTGATTTGAAAATATGCTCTGCCTCCTAATAGGCTGAATGTGGTCACGTGGAGCCTGTGATGGGAGGCTTGGTTTTCAGGAATGACCACGCCTTGGTGCTGTGTGATTGGGCGGTGGATCAAAGGGGTGGTTGCATTCTTTGAGCCAGGAGAAGGCTGTGTAGACTCTGATGGGGGGCTTTGCTTTGGGGCTCACTTTGAGAAGTGTTGTGTGATTTGACCAGATGAGACTCTGGGAAGCCGTTGTTGAGAGCCCCCCGGCTTTGAAGACCCAGATGTTGATGCTTCCCTCTCTGGTAACTGTGATTTGGTATTGATGTGATGGTGGGACAGTTTGGAAGCCTGTCTGTTTGATCTGTGGGTTCTGTAGCTCTGAAGTTCGGGGTGCTGACCTTTTTCCCCTGAACTAGGTAATGTATGTTTGTTTGATTAAAGTAAGCTTGTTAACCCAAAAAAAAAAAAAATAACAGAATAGACTTATGACTCACATCTGGCCACAATTCCAGCAAAAATTGGTATGTAGGCTTCATTTTCTACTTTAGACTTCATAAATTCAGATAATTGGTCATAAGAAGTAAAATATATAACTGTAGCAGGAATTGCCATCACTCTGAAAGAGACAGATCAAATAAGAGAACAAATACCAGAAAGCAGAGGGCATGCTCAAAACCGTGCTGTACTTCTAACTATAGGAGCAAGCTAAATTATACTGAATCTAAAACTCTTAAAAATTTTGTTTTGGTTGAAGAATGTAGCAAAGTACTCTAAAGCAGTAATTTTCAAACTGTTCTGGCCTGTCTTGCTCACCTCTTCAACAGGGAAGAAAGAAAAGTCAAAATTTCTTTGCAAGAACTAAAGAGATTCTGGCCGTCAAATTTGACAGGACACCAAGTTATGTTCTTAATTAAATATTACATGTTATTGAAACCAGGAACCAAGGCATAGATACTCCCATCTTATAAACCTATAAAATAAATTCATAATACAAGACTATATAAACTACTTCAAGTACTATGGTACTTAAAAGGCCTCATTGATAATATTTTGAGAAAAAAAAGTCTATAATGAGATCTGATGGAATGAATAATAGTTGGATGACTTGGGTGCTAGTCTTAGCATTAGTTATTAACTTTGTGATGTTGGGCAAATGATCTACCCTTTGTGTCTCAAAACAAAATTTTATCTTGTCACTTCAAAGGAATGGCTTTGTAAATATAATAATTCTTTGTTACATAAAGCCAGATTTTAATTTTATCATCAAAAATTACTAGTTGACATATTAATTCATATATTATAAGCTATTTTGTAAAATTTTAAGAGAATGAAAGTTATATAAATAAAAAATGGACATCATAATATATTTCATATTATATACATCTCTCAGTTCTTCAGTATGAAGGGCAAGCTAATCTAGGGAATAAGTAATACTTTACTTTTTTATAAGTGAAACAAAGAAATAATGTTATTAAATGTCATTAGTCTGTTTTGTTGTTGTAACATCATACATAGACACAAGAAAGGTAGTATAAAAAATCAAATTTCAACTCACAGTGTAGGGGGAAGACCACTCCATAAGGATTTTATGCCCTCATTTCGAATAATTTTCAAAAAGGCATCCTAAAATGTAATTGGAAAAGAATGACTAATAAAGTTCATCTGAAGTTACTGACATAAAGATTTGATAATAATTTTGTTTATTAATTAATATCAATTAATAAATTAATTTAAATAAATTTGTTAATTTTTAAAAAACTGCCTCTGTAATATCTACAAAGAACAATGAACTAATATTAGGAAGATCTGAGTCCGAGTTCTGGCTCTGTCATTTATAAGTTGTATTACCTATGAAAAATTAGTTTCCCTCAATTAATTACTTCTACTGTAATACTACGGAATTGAACTAATTGATTTCTAAGGTCTTTTCCACTCTAATATTCTGCTATTCTGACTCATCATGTGTGTACATTTAGAAAAAGTAGTTCTCTCAACATAAAAAAGCAAAATGACTTTTCTTCTCACCAGAATCAATTCCAATCTCATGTAACTGTCCAATTTAGGTACTTATATGTATAGCAGTACAAGTTTGGGATTCCAAAACCGAAATTCCTATAAAGCTATACAAGATAAGCTACAAATTGAAATGTCATTACTACATATATGTGTATATATGGATGTATGCACATTGTACATATATACACATACAAATATGCACATATATATATAAACAGATCCAATTCTTCAAATCTTTTCCTGTGCCTACTGCCTCCCAAAACTTACAATAATAACTTCTAAATAACTTCACTTCTTTCATTGTTTCTCCATTTCACTACTTCATAGCATCCTTAGTGACCTTACTTCCATTCTCTACATTTTTTATCACTTGTGTGGTGGTAAAGATGACATCTACTCAGAATACCACTTTTGAAAGTTTCCCAGTATGCCTTCCATACTTGTGTAGTATGATTATGGTAAAAAAAAAATTTGCAGATGGAAAAGTAATAATATACATCTATGGTATTAATTAATGAACACTGACACAAAATTACTATATACATACTGCCAAGAATACAACATTATATCAAGGGTTTAAGAGTCAGAAGACAGGTTTGAATTCTTCCTCACTAGTTGTATGACTGGGAAATTCAGAACCTTTCTCAGGTCTCAGTCTCTTCATGTGGAAAATAGGAATAACAACAGCATCTACTTCAAAAAGGTTGTTGTTAGGATGAAATAAATGTAAAGCACTTTGCAAATCTTAAAAGTGCTATATTATTGCTACAGATATTATTATTATTACCAGTAATAATTTTTATGACCAAGTCTTATTAATTCTAGGATTTCAAGGACAGTTCAATATTAGGAAAATAGTAAGCCCAATATATTGCTAGTAAAAAGACCCATAAAATTTTTTAAATTTTTTTTTATTTTTCGTTAATAAGATTAAGAAAACTTGAAATTAAAAAATAGCATTAAATAAAATGGAGAAATAGTAGATAATATGCAAGAAAGAGTATTAAAGTAGAAATACCTACACTTGTCATTCTCATTCTACATCATAACCTTTAAAATATTATGAAACAAGAAAAAAAAAAACTCAGGGAAGAGGCTTAGGCAAAGGAGAGATGAAAATATCTCCAATTTGTAAATCACGTGGTGACTATTTAGAAATCCCAAGAGTCAGCAAAAAAAAAAAATGGCTTTAGCAAAATAACAATACATAAGGTCAACTGACAAGAATAATCACTTTTTATCACTAACAAATTAAATAAGAAAAGAAGTTGAAAAGCAAGCACCATTTACAATAATGACAAAATATGCCAAATTACTGGACATTAATCTAACAAGACACATAAAACCCCAAGGAAAACAATGATAAAACAATTTTAACAAAAATTTTTAAAAGTGGAGAATTATTCCATTTCATGGCTGGGTCAAACCAATATAGTAAATTCATTCATGCATACGATAGTAACCAAAATGCCAATCAGATACTTCATAGAAATGGATAAGAATGGAGAAAACAGTCACCAACCCAGATACCATGAGAAGTAGCTACAGTGTAGAAATAAAAATTGTGGTTCAAAAGATCATAGGGAAATCCAAGAAAAGGGCAATTAATAAAAAAAACCAACCACTTCAGATGTTTATGTTCAGATAAAACACAGCTAAAAAGGAAGGTGAACTAGAGATTTTGTCACAAAGAAAAGAATTTGAACTCAGACACCATAGACTCAACAGGATTAGACCATGACTGACCTATGGTTCTGTAAGCATATACGTTAAACAAAAGAAGTAAGATAGGTAAAAAGGATGGTGGAGGGGGAAGCATTGGCAGATATTTGTGGGAGGAAATCTAGGAAGTATATAGGGTTAATGGAGTAGAGGTCATTTAGGCAAAAATTAATAATAATTATTAAGAGGTAGAAAAAGAACTCATGCCATCAGAATTTACTAAACACTGAACAGAAAAAGAAAATGAGTTCAGAGAACAAATTAAATTTGGCATGAAGGAATGATATAGTAGTGATGGGAAACTTTAATTATATAGACATCACTGGAGGGGAGGGGGAAATGTCAAAACAAAAATAGAGCAGGTAACAATTTCTAGTTTTAATTCTTCAAAGGGTGATAACATGGAGAAAGTCCATTCTGAATCTGATCTCAAATTAATTGCTAGGGTATAAATCATGGTAACACTGGGGATAAGTTTATGAAAAAGGTGAGGAAAGGCACGAACAGTTTGACATGCACAGATCAGGTCACATTTCAAAGAATTTAAAGATAAAGACAGATGCATTTATTAAGCACCAAGCATACTACTGTATATAGGGATTAGAAATAAAAGCAAAGAAAATGTAGATCACGTATGCTTACATTCATGTAGCTTACATTTCAATGAGGAAGACAACACAAAAAAGATGAATCATAAACGGAGGCAGAAGAGTGCCCATAAAGGGCAAGGCAGGTGGTGAGAAAGAAAAAAAAGATATCTGGAAAGTGAGTGGAGCTGTGCATGAAGTACAGCTGGAACCCCTCCCACACAGTGGCCTGGGAAGGAAGGATTCAAAGATCAGAGGGGGTTAAGAACAGAAAGTTCTCAAAAGAAACACACCTTTTCAATAACTACTTGAAAAATCATTAAGACCCAAAGTCTGAAGTTAAGGCATATATACCAGTCCACTAACAAGCATTTATATACATCAGGCACTGTGCTAGGCACTGGGAATACAAA